>JAHHUM010001678.1:0-42619 GCA_036173005.1 Crenichthys baileyi | reverse complement strand
GTTTTTTTTATATATTACAGTGGAATGGACTGGAATGGATCGGAATTAGAAAGACTTATAGGAAACCAGACTACCTGCAATTTAGGGAGACTTCTGAATCACAAGTTGTTTAAATTGAATCTAAGCTTTAGTATTAAGGATACATAACATTACAGGTTAAGAGAAAGATATTCCTGCTCCCAGTTAGTTTTTATTACAGTTTGTAAGGATTATAATAACTTCTGTCAAACAGTCTCAGATCATTAGCTAGTGGGAGATTCATTGAATCCTAGAGTATGTGAACACAGCACAGCAGGTGGATTGTTTTTTTCAAGCACTTTTTGCAGAGTTTGAACATTTGTTTGTTTTGTTGTGTACTTGGCCTATTTCTTGTTTCTAAAACTTGGGTCATTTTTTTCATTTGAAAGTATTTTAAGTTGGTGCAAAATCAAGCAAACTTGTTCTTGTTTGCTCCGTCACGCTTTGCGCAATGCTGTCATGCGTAATCTGTTGTTTTTCCTTTATTTTTTTAAGAATCTATGAAAAGCTGATGGTTCACTCTGACCTGAGTAAAGCAGGGAGCTGGAGGAGACTGACTGAAGACTTCCTGAACTCACCACTACCTAATACCCAGGGAACGAAGGTAATAAACCCAGTAAGCAGCTTGGAAATAGAAAAATGAATTCTTGTATGACATAACACAGGTGTTATTAGCCAACACGTTTCATCATTTCCTGTGTTTTTAAAGTGCAAGAGCCACAACATCCTGATAGCAGACGGCAAAATAGTGTTCCAGTTTGCATAACATGCCACAGAGCATTCAGAGTGTTACAATAACCTTTTTATTTGTGTTTTTTTTTTTAGACAGATACCCACTACAGTATCCTGTCGCTGCTGCTTTTCTTATCAGATTCTCCCTCAAACACAAACTTCACAGAGAGACCTAGAGTGAAAGATGCTGGTGAGCTTCTATTTCACGTTAGGTATTTTAGAGTTTGAATTATTCACCACCAACCCTCCCCATATTAATCATTGCACCTCGAACTCATGTCCGTGCAGAACCAGAAGACAACTTTGACTGGGCCAAGTATCTCATGGAAGGGGAGGAAATAGACACTGGGCCGTTCCCAGATACGCCAGTGAGTTCTCAAACAATAAATTAAATCCAGCAGAAGCTGCTTCGGTTAATTTATGTTGTTATCTCTCTCTTTTGTAGGAGTGGTCTGAGGACGAAAGCGAGGACGATGATAGGCAGCAGCCAATCAGCAGAGAGGACTCTGGGATCCAGTTGGACAGAACCCCCCAGGAGGACCATGACACCACCAGCAAGGTTGTCCCAGTCGCATGGACAGGTATGACATTTCAGGCAGGGGAAAAATGTAGACATAAACTTAGATATTATTCATACCTCTCGAACTTTTCCAGTTTTGTAACGTTAGAGCCACAAACCTGAATGTGTTTAACTGTGGTTTTGTGTGCAGTGAAAGGAAAATGATACATTGTTTTCAGAATACTTTACAAATGCAATTATAATCAGCCTCCTTAAGTTAATCTAGTTAACCAAGTCTTTTGTGGTATATATCTACCAGCTTTGCTTATCTAGAGACTGAATTTTTTTAACCTATTTATCTTTGCAAAATACATCAAATCCTTGTAGATAGGAGATGACAGACGGCCATTTTTAAAATAAATATCAACACAAGGACCCCCCCCCCCCCAAAATCTCCCATCTCGCCAAACTTCCGCCACAACGTGGAAAATTATAGGAGGTATAAATACTTCTGCAAGACACTGTGGGAAGAGTTTTATAGATACAGGAGATCCTTTCTGCCCACAGCCATCAGCATCTACAACGGCCCTTCATTATGAGCTACAACAACATTTGGGATTAATAAAGTATTTTTGAATTGAATTTAATTGAATGAGAAGTGATGCAAGTTCCTTACAGACATCACGTTTTGATATTTGTTTCTTTTTCCAGTGGGGGAACCAGACGCCCGGGCCTGGCTTGAACAGCATGTAGTGACTCCGTACTGGGTCGCTCACGCTCCTCGTTTCCCTCACAGCTTGCACTTACACTCGAACTTGCTAAACGTTTGGTAAGACTTGGTCTGTTGCACCCTCCTTTATGATAATATATTACTTCAGTCAGTTTTAGCTTGAAGTCCCCTATGCTCCATGTATACAGGTTCTTTTAATATTGTTATCAAATTCACTGTTGTATAAATTGTAAAAGTGGGCTTTAAAACCCCACTAAGCTGCTAATTACATACTTGAACTGTGTAAGGTTTTTAATCTATCAATCTAAATCTCATTGCTATGAGATATCAGTGTTTTTTTATGTTCTACATGGCATAAACACCCTTTACTCCTATTTCTGAGCTGAAAGGATTTGTGATGTTTAGGTGTTTATGCTTTCCACTTCTGTTCTCAGGGACCAGCACTTGTATAACACCGATCCTCTGTATCTGCCAGAAGAAAAAGCCTTTGTCACAGAGACTCAAGTCATACGGGAAACCTTGTGGTAAGATCTAGTGATGCTGAGGCTACTCGCTGCACAGATGTAGAGAGAAAAACGATCTTCTGCCTCACTCACACAAGTTTAATTGTCCTGCTGATCCCTGAACCTGCGGATCCTCCCCGGATCAACCAGGTAATAATGTTAGCTTATTGATTTTTGTCACAAGAATGATCTGTGTGTTTTTCAGGCTTTTCTCCGGTGTGAAGAAACACTTTATTTTCCAGCATCATGATGGCAAAGTTTCTGTGAGGAATAATGTGGTGGTAACCCATCTGACGAGTGTAAGTTTGACAAATAAAAAAAACAAGAACATATCCTACATTTTATCAGGTGTTTTTGGTATACGGCCTAGCATATTTTGTTCTGCAGAACTGCCTGCACTCTGTGCTGGAGCACATCGCCGTGTATGGACAGGCGGTGTTCAGGCTGCAGAGGTTCATAGACGAGGTGACGGGGCACGGCTCAGAACCCTGCCCACCGGGCTCAGGTTCATCCCACAGCTACAGGAAGGGTTCAGAGCCTCCTTTTAGAACCTACCAGGCTTTTGTGTGGGCTCTTAACAAATACTTTACCAGCTTTAAAGAAGAGCTGACCACCATCGAGAGAGAGGTCATCAGCAATGGTAAGTAGGACAAAACGTTTTGAGTTCAGTATTTTGATTTCCTTTGATTAGAGAGCCAGCAGAGCTCTGACGTTGCTCCACTAAGACCAGAATGTCTAAGCATGAAGAGATCCTAGAGACAGGATGTGCTGTTCTTTTATTTTCAAGTCATTTTGCCTGTGTTGAATGAATAGACAGAGGACATTTATGTTTAAAACATTTTGTTGGCTGTTCCTTAAATTGGCCTAAAATGTATAATCTACACAAAAACAGACACATTAATTCCTCATGAGAAAAAATCCTTCTGAAAATGCAGTGTTTCTTCCCACATTTATCGTTTAAAGTAGTAAATAGAAATATCTAGTGTTTTTACAGCAAATTTTAAGGAAAGTGACATTTGTTATTACATTTAATAAGAACCATGTGGTTTTAAAACTGACCATACAAAAAATAATGATCAAAATCATGTTCCATTGACATGTCTCAGGGCCTAATAATTATTACAGTAGTAAAAATAATAATGAAATAATGTGTATTAACTGGAAATCAGTGGAGCATTTGGGTTCAGTCTCCATTGTAACTGATAGCTGCACTGGCCGATGAGGGCTGAGAGTCTTGCAGCAGACAACCGGCTTGTTTACTGGACCAAAGGATGTTTGTTGTCTACTAGCCGGCTAGAGCATACAAATGGACTCAGACACGTTGATTAGCAGTAAAAAGCAGTGATGTAGCTGTTTCATGCAGGTCCGCTCTGCTGCCCAGCCTCCCTCTCTCAAAGCACACCACATGCCTTTGCGTCCTCACTCGGTCCGCTCGGTCAGCTGCCTGTCTCCTCAGCAGCTGTTCCTGCAGCTTCCTCTACATACATCACTGCATACATCAAAGGCTGTCCTTATCGCCATCATAAAAACCTTGCAGCGTATCTCCTTCAGGCCGAAATACACAGCCTTTCCCTGTAGCAAGAGAGGCAGCTGTGGACATGCTCGCAGCCTTTCTCAAACCAACCAACAATGTATTGGTTCATTTTGAATTAGCCCGGCAGGATTTTTGTATTCATTCTTTATTTAATTAGAAGAAGAAAAAAAAATACTTTTGCTCATGTTTCTGTGCTTAAATACACCTAACTAAAATAAGTAGGTAATTAGCAGGCCTCAGTAGAACGTGACTGCATCAGCCATTTGATTCAGCTGTGTCGGACCGGGGACACACCTAAAAGCTGCAGGACACCGGCCCTCGCGGACTGGAGCTTGAGTCCCCTAAAAGCAGATCCCAGTCAGCAGAGTGTTGAAATGAGTCTGGAAACTGGTTTCATGGGAAGCAGGAGGTTTTTTGGCTGATGAAGTTGATCAGCACACTGAGGGAAATGCTGGTATTAAGATGAAACAGTTTGGTTTGAGATTTCTGCTTCTTTAACATTGAATTTGACTTTTTGTTTAATTATAAAGTAAACTTTGTGGAACTTGGTTTTGTAATTTGAACCACAGTCGAGTACTTGGCTTGTTTATTCCAGCTGACTGAAATAACGGTGCATCGTGCCGGCTAACAGATATAACTGCATCACACCATGGACAGGTCCCCCCCCAAGGGGCAGCTTTCATTTTTGTACGAACTGTCTTGTCTGCAGATGAGACGGTGACCCTGTCTGCAGTTCTGGAGCGTCTCAGCACTCACCTGGCCCAGATCAAAGTGCTTCACAAAGTCTTCTGCACGGGAGTCGCTGAAGTTCCCCCTGCCACCCCAAATGTTGTGCGGGCCTCTCACCTGCTGAATACTCTCTACAAGGCTATCATCGACTATGACAGCGTTGGACATGCATCAGAGCAAACGGTTGGTGTTTTTTTTTCTTCTTTGATCTGATACCTGAAAGTGGAGTTTCTGGATATCTGTAAACAGACACAATCATCAAAACTTGTGACAATCCTTTTATTTGCCAGGTGGCTCTGCTATTTTCTCTGTGGACAGAGACGGTCAGACCATATTTGGAGATTGTGGATGAGTGGATTGTTCACGGCCATTTGTTCGACCCTGCCAAAGAGTTCATCATCCAAAGGTAGGTGGTGGCAGGAACCCTTACGTTTCCCACATATGTTGCAAACTGCTACCACAGAATCTAGTTTTGTACTTTTTATGCAATGGACCAAGACCAAGAAATGCATAATTGCAAAGTGAAAGGAAAATGATACATGGTTAACAAAAATATGAAAAGTGTGGTGGAGAGGTACCCTAAGAGACTTGCATGTGCAATTGCAGCCCGTTCTATAAGGTATTGGCTTAGATTTGCTAAATACAAATGCACACCACACTTTTAAGAATTTTTACTTGAATAAATTTCGAAGTATTATTTAACTTCCACATCCTAAATATGCACTACGTTGTACTGATTTGTCGCAACATCCCAATAAAATACACACACGTTTGTGGCTGTCGTGAAACAAACTCCTCTACCAGGCTCAATATTGTAAAAATCCAGAATTTCCTGTTTTTCAGAAATAAGGATGTCCTAGTAAACCACAGGGACTTCTGGTACGCCACCTACACCCTGTACAGCGTGTCAGAGATGGTGGACAATGAGGAAAAGCTGAACGATGCAGCCAGTGGGAGCTCAGGAGGAGAACAGGGGTCCAGCAACAGGCAGCTCACCATGGTGTCCTTCCTCAAACCTGTGTTAAAGCAGATCATCATGGCTGGGAAGTCCATGCAGTTGCTCAAAAATCTGCACTGTAAGGAGGCTGAGGATTCTGAGAGATCCTCCAGAGGTCAGTGTTTTTGCCGGTAGTACATTGTAATTGTTATATTTTTCCAGATGTGTTTAACCCGATGAGAAATATGACATTCCAGATGCAGAGAGGAAGAGTTTGTACGCACTGTTTCTGGAGTCTGTGCAGTCCCGCCTGAGCAGCCCAGAGGAATCCCCGACAGACAAGATGACTGAACGGCAGGCCACTACGAGGAGTCTGATAAAGATGCAGTCCATCATGGCGCAGCACCTGGAGACGAAAGACGTCCACGATCCACTTTTAGCCATCAACTTTGCCAGGTATCCTGTAGCAAAAACAAAGATCAAATGGGAAATATAGCTCTGCTGGGGAAAAACAATTCATGAAGTACTCCTTTAAAAACTAAAAGTATGTTTTACCATAAGATTTCATTTTCTCATGTGCTAAGCAGGTAAGTGAGTACAGGTCACAGGATTACATACACTCATCATCACTGAGCTTTTAATGATTTGATCAGTTCATTTTTCAGGATAGAATAACGTTACAACAAACAACTTCAATAATTTTAAAACACAAGGGTTAGGTGACAAGTTCAAATTTATTTTGGCTTGGAAAAAAGAAGGAAAGAGCAACTGTGGGGGCCACAAAGAGCCACAAGCAGCTCCAGAGCAACAGATTGCAGATCCTGGGCCAAGACCCTTTCATAAACAACACCAGTGTCACTGTCTAAAGTAAAGCCAATTTGGACTTACCACACAGAAAAAAAGTGTTTCCAAAAGTGATAACTTCAAGCTCTTCTGTGATTTGCTGCTCCCCACATGGATAGACCAAATGTCCGCTGGAGAAATGTTTTCTGGTGAAAGGAGACAGATTGTGCAGTTTGCCCTGATTGAGCCGAAGTACGTTTGAAAGAGTTGTGCTTTCAAACCTAATAACACAGTCCCAACTAACAAGCATGGTGGTGGTAGCATCATGCTATTTCGTTCCCACTGGTTGAATTACTGACAAATGACAACTAACTTCTGCGTTTAATTTCAACATTAGTTGAGTGAGGAAAAAGGACAATGATCCCAAATACATGGATAATGGATAAAGCAGGCTAACATTATGCATCTGGAATGGCGGCAACCTCAGTCCCATTGAATCTGTATTACCTGTGCTTAAAGGTCAGGCCCATACCAGTGAACCAACCAATTTTAATCACCTTTACTATTCTTACAAGGGCTGTGCTCATATCCATCCAGAAGTATCCCAGGGTTTTGGTGATGGCTACATAAAGCATGTGGTTAATGCAGCTTGCTAAGGGAACTTTCTTCAAATATCGGTGGGGGTGTAGGCATGTATTTGAGTGTGTACGTATTATTTTTACCATTTATATCTACAATAAATGCAATCATGTGCGCCAAAGTCTTGTTTTAGATATTGGTAAACTATTGTATAATTATATCAACCTACAGAAAGAGCAGGTTCTAAGAAATCCTTAGAAGGCCAAAATAATATGACTTTCATACCCATGATGAGTGCATGTTAACGTCTGAGCAGCACCTTATTCCATCTTCTTCTTCAGACTCTACTTGGAGCAGAGCGACTTCCATGAGCGTTTCTCTGGAGGTGACTTCATCGTGGACCGCTCGTCTCAGTCGGTCACCTGCCAGACCTTCGAGCTCACCCTGCGCTCCTGCCTCTACCCCCACATCGAGAGGAGGTACATTGAGTGCTGCGGGAACCTCATGAAGACTCTGAAGAAAGACTACAAGTAGGCCCCACTTTGTGCCCTAGTTGAAAAAGTGCTTCCAGCTTGTGCCAGATCATATCTAGCATGTAGGCTCCTTGTTGTTTCCACAGGCTGCTGGAATACCTCCAAGCCATGAGGAACTACTTCCTGCAGGAAGCTGGAGACACCATGTATGACTTTTACACCGCCATCTTTGACAAGGTGCAGGAAAAGGTGAGCTGGCAGCAGCCTTCTTTTCTCAACGTGCTGCTACAGGAGGCAGTGGGACAGCGGTACCCAGAGGACAGTAGCAGGTACTGCACGTCTTTACTTTCAGATTGACATAGTAAAGTGAAAACTGAGATCTGCAAAGCAAATATTTCTTCAAATGTCTCATTTTTAATAGGTTGTCAGTTTTTTTGGAGCCTCTTGACCCATCGAGGAAAAAGCACCCAGTGAATAATTTAGAGGTCCTGACCCTGAGTTACAAGGTAAACGGAGGCATTGGATATTATTTATGCCTGGTAAAACTGTCATGTTGACATTTGTTGGGTTTGCTCTCCACAGGTGCCCTGGCCTGTAGACATTGTGATCAGCTCTGAGTGCCAGAAGATTTACAACCAAGTGTTCCTTCTCCTGCTGCAGATCAAATGGGCCAAATACAGTCTGGACACGCTTCGATTCAGTGGTGAGAGCTGAGACTAAAGCTTAAATGCTCACATGCAGCACAGATGAAAATTATTATTCTAACAGCTTGTCTTTTTTTTTCTTTACATTACTGCAAGCGTTTGGTATTAAGAATTTTTTCAAAACCCAATACATTTTATTCTGTATTATTATTGTTATTATTATAATTATTAGTATTATTAGACACATGTATGTTAGGAAACACTTTAGTTATTGCTTGTGCATGAACATCCCCTAGTATGGACTTCACCCATTGTTTAAATCAGTGGAAGCAGTCTTGTACCCTTAGCAGGAAAAAAAACTCCAGCTTAAAACGCCCACTGAGCTTATGTCTTCTTCCGATCATGACTGGTCAAGATGATGCCAAGGAGCCTGTGTTATTGCTCAAGCCTTTTACTGACTTTTTGTATTGTTTTCTTTAGATTTTGCAGAAGTCACAAAGAAACTGGAAGGATCTCCTGTTGAGGAAGCGAAGCTGAAACAACCAATAAACCAGCAGATTCACAGGATGTGTTTACTGCGAGTTAAACTGATGCACTTTGTCAACAGTCTCCACAACTACATCATGACCAGAGTAAGAGGAGGCCTTCTCCAAGCAGACGTTTTCACATTTTGCCAAACTTCAATACCACAAACTTCAATGCATTTATTTAAAGTGATGGCCCAACACAGAGTAGTGCATTATTCCTAAGGGGAGTGAAATTCTACACAGTTTTAGATTAACTTATTTTTTTAAATCTGAAAAGTGCGGTGTGGGTTTGTATTTAGTCCTGCAGAGTGATTCCTTTGTAGCAGATTTGTAGTCAGATTAGATGGAGAGCTTCTGTGAAAGTTAGTTTTCAAGTCCTGTCACAGATTCTCAATTGGATTTAAGCCTGGACTTTGACTGGGCCATTAAATACAGCAGCATGCTGATCTCGTTACCAGCATCAGTGTATATTGGTAGTAGCCCACTGTCAATTGGGCAGCTTTTGAGTGGAAAATGAATGAGGAGCCATTTTGTCTTAGTTTAGAATAACACTAACTTTAACAGATTTTTAAAGTGCCTGTGACACGCTTTTCCCACAAATGCAGAAATTGAAAGAAAACATCTCTATATTGAAGGAATTAGGAAGTAATTGACATATTAGGATTAAAGACGTGATAAAAGACAATTGTGACACAAAATAATCATATTTCAATGTTAAATTTTGCAAGTCCAAAGTCGCCCAGAAATGACATTTAGGGGGAAGTCTTCGGTCATTCATTGTGTGAGCATCAACGATCAACGGTTCAGGTAGTTGCGTTAAAAACATCATTACTATGGTGAAACGGTGCATTGCTGGTGGTGGCAGCAATACTACGACAGCAGCCATTAGTCTGCACTACTTTCCCGAAGTGAAGAGCATCAGAGCTGCCTGGATCAGAGCTGGAAAACTGAGGAGGGACAGATGGGCTGGTCCCACTAAGCACAGCCAGGTTTGATCTGAGGACTTCTCAGCAAACTGCTTTGAACAAGAAACCTCCAAATTCACAAGAGAAACGATGTCAGAGGTCGGGATATTTTACAGATGAAGGAGAATGTTGAAGCAGAGTCTAAAGCCACGCTGTTCAGAGCATCTGATGAGAAAAGATCACCAAAGAAAGGGTTGTTGCTGCTGTTGCTAAACGGATCAAGGCTCAGCAGTTAAGAACACTTCCTTGTTTGAAAAGTACATTTAGATATTGCCAGTTATTGTTAATAATTAGAAATCCTGAATTATTATTTTTATTATTAATAATCCAAAATTATTATTATTATTAAAATAAGATAAATTACAGGTGCATGCGATATATAAATGTTTCTCTAAAGATTCTAATATAAAGTTTAAAAAAAAATGACACCAGGAAGGGTCTTCAGATCTTGAATCATCTCTTGTGTCTGCTGCTGCTCCATGCTGCTCACTTAGCCTCCGATTGTTTCACTCAGTGCCGTATTTACTGTAACCCTGGATTTGCACTGTATCTGCTCCGGTCCGGTCCGGTTCGCTGCGTAGCCCAGAGGACCTCCAAGAACCATATGCAGATCGCGCATTAAAACCCGGTAATAAATGCGGTTGCAAGTCCAAAACAACTCATTCTGTGGAGGTTAAACTGTTTAATTTTTCGTTTTATGCATCCAGATATCTTCATGTGTTTTGTTCCCTGAGTTGTTGCTTAATTTGGTGCATTTTATGTTTAATGGTTTATAATACCTTAGTTAACCCAGTAACTGATCTAATGAAAAAAACTGCTAATATATACATCTGTATATAAAAATATATGTGTGTATTTATGAATATAGCGAGATCTAGTCCGTCTTTAGTGAATTATTTAGAAGATCTGGATGTTGTTCTCGTTCTGTTTCCTGGTGGTGTGGTACGATTCATGCATATTGACTCCAGCATCTGGCAGAAATTGACTCTGGTCGACGTCCGCACGTCGCAGCACTTGTGCTCTGTTATCTGATGAAAGCTGACTTTGTTCTTCTGTTTCTGCAGCATCTCTCTGTAATACAGACTGAAATATATCTAAAGAAATGTCAGATTCTTCGCTGCTGTCTGTGTTGCTGCCTTTGTAGCAGCAGTCAGTTTACCTGCAGGGGTTCCCCTCTGACGTCATAAAAGAGCACAACAAGTAGTCTGGAAATACTTTTTTAGTGAAATTTATGAACATATATCTCACAACCGTTCATTTCAGTGGTATGAATTTACTCCTTAAAATATTGTATCAGTGTTTCCTTTCCATAAATGTAGTTGGATTTATCAGGAAAATTTGGTGTCACAGGCACTTTAACTTTTTGCTGTTGTTAAAAATGGTCTGACAAAGTGAAAACATTAAATAGCATTTTTGAATGCCTTTCTGGAATGTAATCTTTTCACTCGAAGTCTGAAAAGTTTTCCTTGTGTGTTGGCAGATTCTGCACAGCACCGGACTGGAGTTTCAGCACCAAGTTCAGGAAGCAAAAGACCTGGACCAGCTGATTAAGATCCATTACAGATACTTGGCAACTATCCATGACCGGTGTCTACTGAGGGAAAAGGTAAACCCCCCGTGCTGAATTATAAAAGCAGGTTCAATTCTTCAGAGGTACAATGATCAATAACCAGGAGCACGACTATGTCCTCATTGTCAATGCTATATAAAACCCTCTTTTACCAATAACAGATCTTCCAGAGTCATATCTCCTCTTCTCTACACTCTTCTCTTTAGTTCACCTCAGAGCTTTTGTATACGATCTATATTATATTAGCTCTGCAGACTGAGGTGATAATTGAAGAAGGATGAATTTTATGTCTAGTGAACCATTTCTGTGCTGATTTTTTCATATCTTTTAAGTCATCCTGTTAAAAGGCCTAATGACGATCCAATTTCAGTTTACTGGTACAGATAATAATTTTTTTAATTTAAAATATTTTGGGGCTGCATTTAGAGAGTTGCCTTGCAGCAAGAAGGTCCTGGGTTCGACTCCCGGCATGGAGTTTGCACGTTCTCCCCATGCATTCTTGGGTTCTCACCGGGTACTCTGGCCTCCTTGCAAAGACATGCCTGTTAGGTAATTGGTCTCTCTAAATTGCCCTTAAGTATGTAAATGAGTGCGTGCATGGCTGTTTGTGTGTTGCCCTCCAATGGACTTGCGACCTGTCCAGGGTATACCCTGCCTCCCCCCCATAGACTGCTGGAGATAGGCACCAGCTTCCCCGCGACCCACTATGGAAGAAGCGGTATAGAAAATGACTGACTGACTAAAATATTTTGGTAGTTGACAGAGTTTGTGAGCCATGCACTCCAACAAGTTTCTCAGTGCCTTTTACATAGAAACAGGCCCACAGTATCATAGATTCTCCATCGTACTTAACAGCAGTTATGAAGTGCATTTCCACATATTCATTCTAAGACCCAGACCCAAAAGTTTTAACTGGTATCATCTGACTAAAGCACGTGGTCCCAGTTAGTCACAATTGGGTTTAGCAGACTTCACACATTATGCCCATAGACAGTGGCTTCATACTTTTTACATGTTAAGCCATTATAATAAAAGCAGAGTTTATTTTAAAGGTTTTCACACATCTTTTAAAAACAGCAAACCTGTCCGCATCCATAACATTTCTATCTTGGCTAATATAACTTATATCTGCTGTGATAATGGTATTCATGATTGTTTCCCACGTTCACAACAGTTCAGTTCTGCAGTCTTCACATGTATTAGGAGATGAACTTGAGTAAATCTGCTTCATAAAACGCTCTCTTTTATGGCCCCAAAGTTATCTCTAGAACGATTGTCAGCACTGCGACTTTTATACACACAGCTGTGACCCAGTTCTTTTGGCGTTGCACTCGTAGCATACTGTTGGTGTGAAGCCAGAGAGGGAACTAAGCAGCGAAAATATCTCCCTTCTAAAAGACTTGTCTTCTCCCAGGTCAGCTTTGTGAAAGAGGCGATAATGAAGGTTCTGAATCTGGTCCTCATCTTCTCAGACCGATGGCAAGCTGGATTTGGCGCTTGGAAGTAAGCCTTGCTGAATAACACGCACACTGGAACCTTTCTCAGTTACCCCAGATTTTCAGCAGAAATCTCCATGGTGACCGTCTTCACCCGATGTGTTTTCTTCCAGGATCGAGTCTATTGATAAGATGGAGTCAGATTTCAAAAACTGTCACATGTTCCTTGTGACTATACTTAATAAAGCAGTTTGTCGGGGCTCTTTTCCTCATTGTAAGTATACCCCTAACATCAGTGCTTCACTTTATACAGACAGAGATAATATTAAGTAGTTTGTTCTCTTCTGTTTCTACAGTGGAGTCCCTGGCCCTCTCTCTGATGGCAGGATTTGAGCAGTGCTGATCAACCCTCCATGTTTCACACATTTATCACTTTGCCTTTGAGTACTGTTAATTAGCCTCTGCGTTACTACAGTAGGCAGTACTTGTGTCTTTTCTTTGACTGCTGCCAAGATCAGTAACTTAGGTCAGGTTCTGCTCAGACTGTTCGACAGTGATTGTTAGGCAAGCTGTTCCTGAACAAACACGAACATCTGTATTTAAAAATACTTTTTGTATGATATGTTTTACTATAAATTGTCATGTTAAATGTAAATAATGGGTATGTATGTGCGTATGTATGTATATTTTTTATATATATATATATATATATATATATATATATATATATATATATATATATAAGCACAAATAAAATGGCGCAGTGATGTTTATTCATAGAAAAGGCACAAAAAATTACAATGTTTTTGGAAAGCAACAAAGGGTAGAAAGTTTTTTTTATTTAAATATATACTACTGTAGAAAAAAGGGTATCTGTAAACTCATAAACCTAAAATCCAAATATTAAGCCAGAAAAAATTGTCATAATTGATACTGATTTGCCCTAAATTTGTATGATTTGATCTTTAATTTCCATCTTTATTTATCTTTTAAAAAAGTTGCATCACATTCACTTTGTGTAGGGTTTTTAGTTCTGGCTGAAATATATGAAGATTATGTGCTGTGGCAGAATTACAAGCTCCATGATGCAGGAAGACAACCCTGTTGAAAGAACTGGTCTGCATTTGATTACACACTGTAGGCCTCAGAGTTCGGTAACCCTGGTTTTATTAAAGGACTCAAGCTATGTGCCACACCAATTTAAGTTGACAGAATTACATTCACTTTACTTAACCTATCAAATACAGTTATTAGGTGAATAAATAGTTTTTTATATTGGATGCAGGTCCAATGATATTTGTTTGAAGTGTTACTTACTGAAACCTTGTATTAGGCACTAAAATCATGTCACGCGATATGCAGACAAAATTGTATCTATGGGTTCACATATAATTTGACTTCTAAAAGCCTGTTGTGAAGAAAAGAAAACCTAGAAATTTAGTTTGGCGTAGAAATTGTTTGCTCACCTCCTAACAAAACCTATTCTAAATGTTTGTGGCGGTTCCATTTTAATGTGGAAAGTCAGACTATTAAACCCAAAACATTGCTTGAAAGTAAAGAAATGTGCTTGCATGTCTCTGAGTGAGAAGTGTTTTATTGCACCTAAAAACATGACTTGGAATCTAGCACTTAACCATTTTCTGTAGTTGGACATCGGTAGGTATTTCTGCCCACTCCTTACCGAAACTAAATCCTTTTAGTTTCTTGGCTGCAGCGTCACTTCCACAGATTATGTTATGGGTCTGTCAGAATTTGTACTTGAATCCAGTAAAAAAAAAAGCTTTGGTGAGACCTGAGGATGCATCAATAAGACTGATTTTGATTGCTCGGATCAAGCAGTATAAAAGAAACCTCCAAAGTAAAGTTATGCCAGGTGTTTGCAGAAAACTTTCCATCGTTTTTTCAAGGGCGACATTGTTGACATACAGGGGTTGGACAATGAAACTGAAACACCTGGTTTTAACCACAATAATTTATTAGTATGGTGTAGGGCCTCCTTTTGCGGCAATTTTACAGGGGTCAATTTCATTTTTGGGAAATGACATATACAAAGCCTGCCCCAGTGGTCAAGGGGATTTTAAGCCATTCTTCTTGCAGGATAGTGACCCCGGCCCACCCTTTTATACTGGTGGGGGAAAAAACGTTTCCTGACTCGCTCCTCCAAAAAACCCCCCAAAAAGTGGCTCAAAAATTTAGATCTGGTGCCCTTTGCAGGCCGGATGGGGAGATTTTAAAACTTAACTTTCATGTTCATCCAAACCAATCTTTCACCAGTCTTGCTTGTGTTTTTTGGTCCCCATGTCATCCTGATACACGGCACTTGGCTTCAGGATATAATGTTTAAACCATTGGATGCACATGGTCCTCAAGAATGGTTCGGTGGGCCCTTGGCAGTGTCCCGCCCATCTAGCAAAACAAGTATTTGGGCCAAGGGAATGGCCAGGTTTAGGGCAGCCCCAAAACCATCACTGATCCACCCCCTGGTTCACTCTGGGCATTGCAAAAACAGTCGGGGTGGTACGCGTTTCCTTTGGGGCTTCTCCAAACCGTAACTCTCCCGGATGGGGGGGGAAACAGTAAAAGGTGGGTCTCAGAGAAACAATAAATGTTTTCCACATTGTCCCAAAAAGCCCAAAAATTTGCGCTCCTTGCACCACAAAAACCGACGTTTTGGCATTGGGGCCCTTTGAGTGACCAAAAGGTTTGGCTATAGCAGCCCGGCCGTATATATTGACCCTGTGGAGCCTCCCGATGGGACAGTTCTGGGGGAAAAACGGGAAAGGGGTTGAGGTGCACATTTAAAATTAGCCGTTGGTTTTGGGCAGCCGGGGTTTTTTATGTTTTTTGGATAAAATCCGGGTTAGCACCCGAAAATCCCTTTCAGGCAGTTCCCTCTTGCGTCCACAGTTAATCCTGTTGGATGGGGTTTGGTCCTTTTTGGTGGTATGCTGGAAAAACCCTGGATACCGGGCTCTTGATACATCACAAAGACTTGCTGTCTTGGTCACAGATGCGGCCAGCAAGACGTGCACCAAACAATTTGTCCTCTTTTAAAAAACTCGGTATTTTACCCATAATGTTGTGGGCATTTCCAATATTTTGAGCAAAAACTGTGCTCTTACCCTGCTAATTGAACCTTCACACGCTGCTCTTACTGGTGCAATGTGCAATCAATGAAGACTGGCTACCAGGCTGGTCCAATTTAGCCATGAAACCTCCCACTCTAAAATGACAGGTGTTTCAGTTTCATTGTCCAACCCCTGTAGATTCAGTTGAACCAAGTATTGATTTAAAGGTCTGGCTTGTGTTTTCAGTGTGCCACTAAAAAAAATGGTAAAATATTGAGTGAACTTCATAAGCCTTTATATATATTTTTTCCAGCATCAAGTTAAAATATTAAAGCAATAATTCAGATTCCTTTAAATGGGCTTCTGTTATAAGGTTAAAAGCTATAAATATCTGCAGTAGATAACATTTAGTCTTAACTTTAAAACCTTTTTTTTTAAAGATAACAGCTACTTAGAGCCGCTTCAAGACAACCTGAAAGAACATCTTGCATCTCATAAATGGTGAAGGAGTTCATGTGAATGCTTTTTGTAAACCTTTAAACTGCTGTCAGTTTTGTACTAGATGATTCTTTACACTGGCAATCAATCTGGAAGGGTTTTCCAAGCAATCCAAAGTCCATAATCCAATTATGAACGACATTATGGGAGCTGTCAATCTCCTTTGTGGATATCTTAGCAAATTCACTCCAAGGTCTGACTGCAACGCTCGGAAGGGTTGGAAAAAAAAACTAAGCTTTGCCCCGGACAGTAAAGGTCTCGCTGTTAAATGTTTGTGACAACACAACTAGCAAAAGACTGAACAAGCAGTTCAGTTTAGTAGGCTGCCAGAAGAAAGCTGAATCAAGCAAAAGATTTTTAAGATATTGTCCTTTGGACATGTAGAACCAAAGTAGAGATTTTTTTAATACACAGTGCTCTAACAGCACATCAGCACAAACACCTCATGACATCTCTCAAGCTCGGTGGTGGACAGTTGATGATTTGGACTCGTTTTGCTGCCACAGGTCCTGGGCAGTCTTGATCTGACCATGAACTCATCTATTGTCAAACTATACTGGAGTCAAACATGAGGCCATTTGTCTGACAGCGTTAGCTTGGCCCACATTTTGGTATCAAAAGGACAATAATCCCCAAACTTATTGCGGATTTAGAATGACAGAACAAAAGAATCGGGGTGTTGCAATGGCCTATATAAAGTTCAGATCTCAAACTGATTGGAATGCTGTGGTGGGAATGTTACAGAGCTGCCCATAAGCAAATACCTGCAGATAATGAACTGAAATGTTTTAAAGAAGCGAGGGACAAAATTCCTCCACAATGATGTTACACACTGATCATACAGAAAATGACTACTCCAAGTTATTAAAGGTACTAAAGGTGATTCTTCACGTAATTATATGTCAGGTCTTGGCTAGGGTTTGTTTATCTGCAGATGTTTGCTGCGATCCATAGACTTTGGAAGTTAGGACTTGGATTTGAGAATAATGTTACACTCAAATTGATTCCAGTAGCAAGTTGGAAAATCTGTGCTTATTGACCAGGCTACTACTAGCAATACAACTTTGTACCAGCATATTTTCTCATACATTTGTGTTGAAACTCTAAGGGAAATGTGTGTGAATAAAATGCAAACGGCCATAAACAACAGTTTCTCACTGCTTTTTATATACACTGCTCAAAAAAATAAAGGGAACACTTAACACAATATAACTCCAAGTTAAATCAAACTTCAGTGAAATCAAACTGTCCACTTAGGAAGCAACACTGATTGACAACCAATTTCACATGCTGTTGTGCAAAAGGAATAGACAACAGGGGGAAATCTTTGGCGATTAGCAAGACACACTCAATAAAGGAGTGGTTCTGCAGGTGGGGACCACAGACCACTTCTCAGTACCTCTGCTTTCTGGCTGATGTTTTGGTCACTTTTGAATGTTGGTGGTGCTTTCACACTCATGGTAGCATGAGACGGACTCTACAACCCACACAAGTGGCTCAGGTAGTGCAGCTCATCCAGGATGGCACATCAATGTGAGCTGTGGCAAGAAGGTTTGCTGTGTCTGTCAGCGTAGAGTCCAGAGCCTGGAGGCGGTACCAGGAGACAGGCCAGTACACCAGGAGACGTGAAGGAGGCCGTAGGAGGGTAACAATTTTTTTAATTTTGTGTGTAACTCCAAATCCAGGCCTCCATTGGTTAATAAATTTGATTTCCATTGATGATTTTTGTGTGATTTTTGTTGTCAGCACATTCAACTTTGTACAGAACAAAGTATTCAATGAGAATATTTAATTCATTCAGATCTAGGATGTGTTAGTTGAGTGTTAAATGGTAAATGGACTGAACTTTCCAGTCATACAGACCGCTCAAAGCGCTTTACACTAGAGCCACATTCACCCAATCGCACTCACTAACGCTCACACTTTCATACACCGATACGCAGATCCGTAGGCAACTTGAGGTTAAGTGCCTTGCCCAGGGGCACATCGGCATATGGCAGGAGGAAGCTGGAATCGAACCCACAACCTTCTGATTGCAAGACGACTGAGCCACAGTCGCCTCCCTTTATTTTTTTGAGCAATGTATGTGGGAGCCATGTTGGACTTTTTGGTTGGAGTTGGTCAGAAACCTTCAGGTCAGGAGGTCCAGGAGTCCATTTTTCTCAAACATACTTCACCAAACTGTATGGCTCCATGGCCCATTAAGCTTTAGTTTGTCAGGGCTTTGTAAAACATATTGTTGGAGCCAGAGGTGCATTTCCAATTTAATAGGTGTACAGTGATAATAAAAACACATCAGGATATGAAAAGGAACTTTCAATACAGGATTTTTACTAAATTATATTTTTCTTAAGCGTCCTTAAAAAAAGATATTTATTTAAAAGTCGTATTTTTAACTACTATTATTCCCAAACATCTGGCTAACTGATACCTTGGGATCATAAGTACTGATTGTAGATGGCAAGCATAGTAGTAAACAATTTCAGGCACAAAAAAGCAAGCTTCTGGGTGATTTGCCTTAAACAAATTTTAAACAAACTTACTGTAAATTCCTACGACTCCTTGCCCTAGTTGTATTCCTTTTGGAAGTTTTTTTTTATTTGGATGATATAGAATCATCACTACAAAGTGCATAAACAAAGAGGACTCAATTTTGTGACTTGTGCATAATTGAATTAAGTGCTGCAGTCTAAATGTTTGCTCGTGCACTCACAACAACACCCATTGTACTGTATGTTGTGATTAATACCAATCAACAAGTGTTGAGTGGAATGAGGGTGTTGGTGTAGGTTGTGCTGCAGATGGAGGAATGGTGGGGCTGACTGGTCCTATACAGGTCCTGACATAATCTAGCAACAAAAAAAATATATATATACTTTTTTTGTTGCTAGATTATCTAGAAACGTTGGCAGTGTTCTTATGTCCAGTTCAGGGGGTTTGCTGCAGCCATGCAGAATAGAAGCAGGAACCACTAAAGAACAAATATTAATAATAATAAAAAAAGTAGTTGTATTTTGAGCGTATTTGCTGTATTTAGCAATGACTGATATACATGGTCTATGGAAGGTGGTTTACTATAAAGGTAAATTTATGGAGTTAATGAAATAAAATAAAACTCAAAATGAACTGGTATTTTGTTTTATAGAATCCACAATACATAGGCCTAAAGCAAAATTTGAACAATATGAATAATATTTATTGATAAAATTAAATATTTTATAAAGAAATTCCCTATCCAACCTGATGACGCAGTTGTTGTTTTTTTTTTTTTTTTTTTTTTTTTTTTTTGCAATATTTGGTCCATCCCCGGCTCCATAATGTGTTTGATCAGGGTGAGTATTTTTGGCCCTATTCACCTTCCATACCAGCGGGCTGGTTAACTTACTGTAAATTCCTGTGTCTCCCTGCCCTAGTGGAGGAGGCCTGAACCGCAGTTTCCCTGTTTGAAGGACAGGAACTCCCTGCTCTACTTCTCTCCCCCGCCCATGATAACACCGAGCGAAGAAAGAGTCCACCGGCCGACGACAGAAAACACTCCCTCGGACCGAAAGCGTTCAAACCCGGGACGCCCGGGCGTCACGACAGCGTCTAAACCACCGGCTACATGGCGCTGTAGTGGGGTGTTTACACGCACAAGTTTTCCAACAACTCCGGGTGAGTGGAGATGATTGGAGTTGGTTTCAGTGTGTGTGGACTTCCAGATACCTCGCCTACGGCTGAGAGAAAAAAGTTGTGTTGCTTGGCTTTGACTGTATTATTTAAAACAGCGCAGTGTTAGAATGGCCTGTTGGAAACACGCTGGTTTTAGACAGACTTCTGATAATTAGCTTGTAGAGGTGAACAGCTTGTTGCAGCGCAAAGCCATTTTCCTGGCTCACAGGCCTGAGCTTTCACTAATCTCAGGCCGAGCCACGGAACAGGGATAGAGGCATTACATGTTGGAGGCAGGACCAGAAACATCAAATAATTAACTTTTAACACAAGTTTTCCCACTTTTAATCGATTTATCTGTTACTTTATACCACCTGTTGCCACCTGGAGAGAATTAATTTGTCCAACACTTACTCGTAGGGGCTAAAGAAAAGTTACTTTAAAAAGTAGCCTACTACTTGAAAATGAGCCAACAAACGTCTGCGACTGTCAAATATTAGGAAGGATAGATCTGTATTTTGTAGTAATGTTGCCTTTTCCAAATTGTTCCCTCTTTTTGGAAACTATTTTCCTGTAATCGGTTTAGGGCGCCAGCCAGCCACGATTGCTGCCTTCAGGAACTAGATCTCACGACGCGTTCACTGCCCATTCTTCCACTGTAAAAAGCACTTTGAAGGTATCACAGCCAAACCTTTTCCAAGAACCAGGGAAGCTTTCTGGGGCCATTGTCTTACCATGTATATACATTTTTCAACAGTTTTGTATTTTATAAGAAAGATTTGATCACAAAGAGAGCAGTAAAACTCTTTTTAAATTATATTTAGAATTATGTAGTGTTTATTAAAAATTTAAATTCTGCAGTGTCTTAGGTCTCTGGGTTTAGACTGACACCTGTGGAAAGTTATGACCCATAATCACAAAATTGCTTAATTAGATTTTTTTAAATAATCTTCTGTGGCCTACCTTTTTTTTATTGGTTTGAATGAATGTCAGTTAATTGACTTGTAACATGGTTGCTACTGTGCAATATTATCTTTAAAAACAGCAACAGAGAGTATTCTGCCTGGAAACAAAAAGGCATCCTTCTTCTGTTTTTTTTTTTTTTTTTTTTCAAATAAAACTTTTGAATCCTGACCTTTGGTAATAAATTAATTCTAATTTTTTGGTGAAATTCAAACCTTGTTGGGGCTTATTAAGCATTTGGTCACATATCAAATCAGTTGATATTCAGTTTATAGGTACTTGAAAACATTCTCTAACGGACTATTTTGTTAACTTTAAAATATTGTTCTCGTCTTTAGACAAATCAAGCAAGTATGTTTGACCAAAACATCAACAACATGTCCTGATTTATTATATTCTGGCTATGCTTACTTGACGTTATCATTGGGAAATCTTAAATCTACAACCCACATTGCCATTTAAAAAGCCGTTTGGGGTGGGCTTGGTAGAAACTACCCTACAAAAAGGTGCTGGTAGGAAGGAGTACTCTTTGGATGTACTATAAGTGGAGTTTGTGATGGGAGAGTGCTAATCATTTGCTACTAGTTGAGTTTTCATATTATTGTGTTTCAATCAAATCTCAGTTTAAAATCTCTACAGCTCATATTTTCTGTTAACTTTAAATTATATAATGATTGGTATTAATGTTTGCAATCACAGCGTTTCAACCCAGTCACTCATATTGAATATCAGGATCGTGCTGTTCCTCTAGATTCTCCTGTAGTTGTATTTCCTGAAAGTTTGCTGCGTCTTCACTTAACTTTGAACTCATAACTGCTTTTAAATAACTTAGTATTAATGCTGTATTATTCGGATTTCAGTATTTTTATTTGCATTCTGGACTGAAGTTAAGTTAGGTTTCATGTTCTGGGTCGCATAATGGAAACACACCTTTAAACTGTAGGAAATATTTGTATTTGATTAGTTTAGGACCAGCCTGAGGTACAAGGGGACTTTGCAGCTGCTTGTGGGCCTCAGGAGAACTTAAATTCACCTAAGACAGGTTTACAAATTCACCAGGTATTACATACTATGAAAAACGTGGGCGTTTAGATCGATTACAGACGTAACACGCTCCCCTCCCAACAGCCCAGCTAGACACACACATCCATATCCCCAGGCGAGACCTTTTTAGGTCAACAAAAATAAACAGGTTAAATACTTCAGCCTAAAACTAAAAAGATAAAGGACAGAATACATAAAAGCAATCTGTACCACCAGCTCTGGGGAAAAATGTTTTGGACCTCTGGAAAGGCCAAAAAGTAACGATTTTGGATGAGAATCGACCAACAAATTAGTTAACTTAATTAACCATTTCATAAGTTTAAAATCTCTCACTTCACTTAAAACGAAATCCTTCTTAGCAACCTGCTGTTTCTCTGTTAAATTTTTATAAAGCCCCAGTTCATATTTAGACCTGTGTGACCCTGCATCCGAAAACGTGTCAGTGTGATAGAAGATCCTGGTGGTAAAAGCTTCCCATGCGTCACAGGTTAGAGCCTTCTTACCCATTACTTGGTTGTGGTGTTATTGGGGCAAGTGGAGTGGTCGTCATTTCAGTGAAAACTCTTTTCGATGGGATGTTATGTCCAAAGAATGCCCCATAGCGCAAAGTCCCTGATTCCCAGTGACTCTTGATGGCCACTGATCCATTGCGGTAACAGTTGTGACAAACTTTGTAATTAACCTAGCCTTCTGAGAGTTGGGGGGAGCTTTGACATCACTGGTTCAATGGTCTTCCAGTTTACACCTGCAGGTGAGATTAACTATTTAATTGTCACCCCTGGATCTAAATGCATTGAAAAATTGGTCTTAGTTTTTAAGGGCCCACATTATAAGTTGTACTAAGGTCCTCAAATAACATTGGACCACCTCTGGGTTAGCTACCTTACTGTTACAAAATGTCAATTTATCTACACAGTGGTTGCTGCTGTGTTGTGAGCTGTTTGCTTACATTTGGAAACATGAGTATCTTTGTTTTTTAAACTCTGCTGCTCTGAGTTCGAGAGCTTTTCAGTCCGCTTTGAAGACGCAAGGGAAGGAAGGAAGGGAAAGAAATGGTTGATGATGCAGGAAGATATGTCTGTAACCACATCTTTGGTGAGAGTGGTGCAGATATTTTTTTTCTACGGTTGTTTCTCTTCTTCAAGGATACCATAAAGCCAAATAAGAACCACAAACCTCAGCTGTTGTTACAGATTATAGCACAGTACAACCACTGAAACTGACTGGCTTTGAATTTACCTTCACTGCTCCGCATGAATGGATAAGCCTTCACGAAGTTGCATGTTTGCTGTTGCTTTTAAGAAAGTTAGCCACCTTTAAATTGAGATTTTAATGCATATAAATTAATATAATACTAAAGACAAACTTCGTCCAGTCAGCATTGTCTTCAGGACTCCTTTTAATTTAAACCTCTTGGAGCTGTGAAGATTTTTAAGATTTATAAAGTGTGTTTCTGCATTTATTACAATGTGCAATGGAGATGAGTGTGATTTTTTTGTTTTTGTTTTTTTGCACTGATAAGATCTTAGCTGTGCTTTATTATCCTGACATGTGTCAAAGTAAGATATGTTTTCACACCTTGGTTTCAACATCTCTGACTTCCTTCAGCCTGGCACGGTTTGATGTACCGACCCGCTGAAGTGTGTTTATTCTGCCATGCTTTAAAGACATGTGAGTGTTGTGCAGGGCATTGATAGATGCTTGCTTTTGCATCAGTTTCTCACTTAAAAAAAGTATTTCCTTTTTGAGTGTTGATTACTTTCTTCTGATTGTACAGAAGGTTCAAAGAGACATCTTGTTTTTTTGTTACGCATGATTGCGAGTCATTCTGTCCAACATAAAGGTGTTTCCTTTTTTAGAACAACTGCTGCCACATCCTTAATACCTTTTAAAATGCTGCTTTTTTACTTTAGTGATAGACCAAGCGTCTCTTAACGGGTGTGTTAAAGATGCACCAATCATTTGGCCGAGGATTGTTACTTGATAGACTGACCTGTGTTTGTTAGGTCAAATACTTAAAAAATCGGAATTCTTTTCTTGTTCAGTGAATGGATCGTATCTTAATTCGTCCATATCAACAAAAAATGATGGACACTGTTTTGAGCTGAGTAAAAATAGCAGATTATGGTTGGGGATATGTGCTTCGGTGCATAAGTAGGGATAATCTTGTAATCCTTTCAGTTACTGTTGGATTCCAAACCTCAACATTTGTCCATCAACCTGCAGCACATTTGTTTTTTTTTATGGTCAAACTCCATTGAAAGTAATTGTTGAATTAAAAGAAAGTTTAAAGAAAGAGTTGGCATGTGTTGTCATCCAGAGTCAGAATAAGCAGGTGAGATCTGAAAGAAGGAACCAGTATCGGGCTGATCTAAGCATCGAAGCATATATAGTGTAATATCAGCTTTGCTAGATTTTTCCATCTCCTTTAACCTACGTCTTTTCATATAAACTTCCTCAATTGTTTTTAGTTTTTTGTCTCATTAAATATGTACATGTAAATTTAAAATAATATACCTTTAAGTTGACATGTCGTTAAGAATGGGCAACATTGCATCGTTTATCCTTTACAGGGCAATAATTAATAATCCTTCAATTTAATCATAATTTATGACATTTTCAAACCTTAAATGCTTTGTTTTTGATGTTAAGGTTCCAGTTCCAATGTTGGTTTAATGAAATTATTACTGAATGCTGTTTTTATGTTTCAAACCGAGTTCTGTCTATTGATGACGGCTAAGCTTAAGTTTTAGAATGAAACGAACCTGTATGGCTCTGAATGTATGCAAAGTTATAGACCCAGAATGACCGATCATTTCTGCAACGTTCATCTTCATCACTGAAATATCACAAAATACCCGGATGAAACGGTTACTTTATATCGCTGGCATGTTCAGCCAGTGTACGCAAAAAGCGCCTGTAGCCTCCTGTCTGAAGCTAATGTGTCCTAGCCTATTTCTACTGTTTTATTCGCCTATAGACTTAAGGACTATTGTTATGATGACAGGCCAGATTCCTTCATTGTAAGTTGAAAAACCTTTCCGTTCCTTTCTGATGTGGTATATAGGACATAAATAAATGTCCTGACCCAACTCACTGTTGACGAGTCTGTAAGGGTCTGCTTTTAGTGAAGATGGCAGACATGTTTAGTTTTCAAACTCATCTGTGTTCTATTGTAAAAGAGCGGGTTTCATTTTCTAACATTTAATGGCTAAGTCAGCGAGAATGTAAACAATAAGTATATGGTCATGTCTCTCTTGAACAAGAGCTTCTAATCTTAGTGAGACTTTAACCTGGAAAATATTTGACTGAAAAGAAACTTTGCTGTCAGAATTTGGTTTCTTTGCATCAAGTTTTGAGTCAATGTTTCAGTATATTGGATGTTGTTTTCTGAGAACCTTTACACATGCAGAAAGCTGCAGCCTCATACAGCTTTATGTGTAACATGAGTAGCCATACCTTAAGTGAAAACTCATTTTGTAACCTATTTTTTTACGTATTTTGAAGCATACATATATAGAACAAGTATTTAATGTGTTTTTCCAGTAAACATTGAAACTAAAGCTTTAAAAGCAGTCTTTAGAGGAACTGAATTAGAAAATGTGTAGGAACCCTGAGTTTGTTTCTGGTTTATTTCTGATCCTTACCACCTGCTGCTGCAGCATGTGCTCTTCACCTGCCTCCACATGCAAACACTCAGCGTAGCTTTAGGCTCATGGTTTATGTGATCTAGTATTTTTCCCTTCCTGCATTCAAATCATTTAACCTATATTCTTTTTTATCTTTGTTGGTAAAACCCAAGAAATTCAGCTAGATCTGTTTTTTTTTTTTAATTGAAAATCCTCTCTTTTTAAACATTAACTTTTTTTTACCAGTTAAACATGATATTCAAGAGCTGAATTAGTATGTGCCAAATACAGTAATAGCAACAAGTTTTGGTCCTGACACAGATGTGTTTTTAGATTCTCCTTTTTTTTTTTAGCTTTAAAGGTAATTTTGCGATTTCACCAAATCATCTTAATGAACTTCATGTCTATTATAGTCATCTTCAACACAGGTGAAGCTGTGAAAGAAACCAGATGTAATCACTCTAAGTAGTAGGATGGTTGCTATGAAAGTGTGACAGATGTGCTTGAAATCAATATGTTCTTCTGTTAGCTGTGGTTACCTCCAAAGAAAAGTATGCAGCCTTCATTTCTTTATATCAAAATAAAGTCTTTGTGACCGGAAGTGCAGTTCTATCCAGGATGGACATGGATGAAGAGCTAAAGACTGATGCAAGGGTAAAAAAGATGAGCCCTACTTGGACTTCTGTGCTGTGCCAAAAGGGAAGCCTCCTGATTGCTTCCATGTGTGAGGTTGCTTCTCATCCAAAGGGGTGGCGTTGCCCCCAGTTCTGTCCATGAAGACAGCTGCGAATAAAGAGTGGGATTTAAACATCCCTCAGGAGCAGCTTCTTCCAACAATCCAGGCAGTGTAAAGATGGTTTCTGCAATGACACGTTGTCATGAAGCAAGATGGATAGGAATTTGATTCAAAGATTGTAACCTTATAATTTTGGAATAGTGGCCAGAAAACATCTCACTTTTTATAAAGTGGGTTGAATCTAGAAGCCAACAGACTGTAATCAGGCCCTAATCAGACAAGAAAGGGCCACCATCAACTAAGGTTTCATCCTGAAGGTGATATCCAGCATGTTAGAGAGTTAAGAATGATTTCTGTAGGATAATCAAAGGCTACCAATGGTTAACCAACTTTAATACACAACATTTATGTCCTGGGTCCAAACCTTTGGCTGTTTATGTATTATAGTCATAGCTACTGTCTTTGATATGTTCATAGAATGTAATTTGCTGCTGTGTACTGAAAGAAAATGGCATTTTCAGACTAGGGCTGAATGGTCATTAGGAAAAGGGCCTCTTTAACCAATGAGACAGCTTCGGTGTATAATAATGATAATAATAATTAGCTGCTGTTTATTGCAGTTTCTTGAAATACCGATATTTTGTGCAAAACATTGCAATAAATTAGCAATATATTGTGCAGCTCTGTTTCAGAGTAGCATCAAATAGACTCTCAGGTTAAAATGACTCCTATCTGTATCCTGGACAAAAACCTTGATCATTGCTGCTAATCGCTTTTGCATCTTTTTCAGCCGTTCAGACATGGCTGCCTGCAGTGTGTCCACTATAAAGCTTAAAATGGCAACTAATCTGCCTTATTAAATATATGACAGATTGATTGGTTGTGATTGCATTTTGTTTGTCTGAACACCGGGTTTACCTACTTTATGCTGGCTTAAGCTCCTTACTGTGTGTTTACTAAGGGAGACATGCTGTGCTGCTTCAGCAGACTGAATTAACCCTAATAGAGAAATGACTTCCTGTATTTGTTCCTTGTCAGACAGCAACAGGAACTTTGTTAAAGCAAAACCCACCAAGGTTCCTTGTTTTAGGTAAAAAGCATGGTTTCTTTATACAACTAAAGATCACTGGTACATTCTGAAAGTGGTCTCTCTTTACCAAAGGATCACTGTCTGAGCCATTAGGAGGTTGTAAAAAAGTTATTTCTGCAACTCTCTCTCATTGACTTAAAGAAAGGTTTGCCCTTTTCCTAGAGTAGGCTGTGCATCACATCCTCTCTCTCTGAGGTTCATACTTCCCACTTTCAGCGACTAATTTGCAGTCTGTGTTGCTGTTTGGAGTTCATTTTAGCAAAGTGAAAATGCTGAGACGAGTTAACAGTGCTGCCTTTCTTATCCATTCCCATTAAATTTCCTTCCTGCTTTAATGCTATGTGTTTCCTTTTACCTAACCTCATTGATGTTAAAGTTTTAACATTTTGAAGACTCCGGGATAGATGTTGGAAACAATAGGCCCCGATGTCATCAAACAGTCCTAATTAACTTCCAGTTCACTGTGTGGGATCCCAGGGCCAGAAATGAAAGGAAATGACATTATCTGAAGTTAGACACTAGCTAGTGTTGTTCATATATTTGTTAGTGGACATAGCAGCTTAATGAGAGTGAACCTTGCAGAGCTTTATATGACAAAGTGAAATTTTTTTTATTAGACTTTGAATATATTAAAAATGTGTCAGCTGTTTGCCGTTAATCCGATGAACAAACTCTGACACTGCAGTCTCAACAGAACAAGGAAGTATTTAAAATAGCTACAAAAATTGGGTAATACACGAGTGTTTTTTTTTTTGTGTAGTTAACTTTGACGACTTAGTCGAACCATGCAGGCCATGTTTGCATTAGATGAGTGACGTGCAATGCAACAACCTTACAATGCATGCATGCGTTTGCTGGCTGGACTTCATGTTTTTAACTTGCTGTTTGTCTTTGCTATTGTAAGCCAGTGCAAAGTGAAGTAGTCTTCTTTCAGCCAACTGACAAGCAGTTCTCAGCAGTCAGTGCTCTATACAGTCAGAGGAATCTCCAGGCGCTCTTGAACTCTCTCTGGCATCTTATTTATAGGAGTAGAAACTAGGGATGCACGATTGTTTTTTTTCTTAGTTAATTAGCATCAGGATCATCCTTTGGCTCTCCACCTGTTACTGCATCCGGACGGAGCCCACAGATGACAATTACATTAAGTCATATTTCCATATATTTTGGCTTAACTGATGCAGTTTTGAAACCTGCATTAGAAAATAAAGAAGTACAGTGGGGAGAACATGTATTTGATACACAGCTGATTTTGCAGGTTTACTGCTTGCAAAGCGTGTAGAAGTCTTTAGTTTTTATCATAGGTCCTCTTCAACTTTGAGTGACAGAATCTGAAACAAAAATCCAGAAAATCACATTGTGTTTTTTTTGTTTTTTTTTTCCAAGTAATTAACTAGCATTTTATTGTATGACATAAGTATTTGATACTTTAGAAAAACAAAACTTAATATTTGGTACAGAAACCTTTGTTTGCCATTACAGATATCAGACGTTTCCTGTAGTTCTTGATGAGGTTTGCACCCTGCAGCAGGGATTTCAGACCCACTCCTCCATACAGATCTTCTCCAGATCCTTCAGGTTTCGGGGCTGTCGCTGCACAATATGGACTTTCAGCTCCCTCCAAAGATTTTAGATTGGGTTCAGGTCTGGAGACTGGCTGGGCCACTCCAGGACTTTGAGGTGCTTCTTACGGAGCCACTCCTTAGTTGCCCTGGCTGTGTGCTTCGGGCCGTTGTCATGCTGGAAGACCCAGCTACGACCCATCTTCAATGCCCTTACTGAGGGAAGGAGGTTGTTGGCTAAGATCTCCTGATACATGACCCCATCCATCCTCCCCTCAATACGCTGCAGTCATCCTGTCCACTTTGCAGAAAAGCATCCCCAAAGAATGACGTTTCCACCTCCATGCTTCACGGTAGGGATGGTGTTCTTGGGGATGTTCTCATCCTTCTTCCTCCAAACACGGTGAGTGGAGATTAGACCAAAAAGCTAAATTTTTGTCTCATCAGACAACATGACCTTCTCCCATTCCTCCTCTGGATCATCCAGATGGTCATTGGCAAACTTCAGACGGGCCTGGACATGCGCTGGCTTGAGCAGGGGGACCTTGCGTGTGTTGCAGGATTTTAATCCATGGCGGCGTAGTCTGTACTGATGGTCTTCTTTGAGACTGTGGTCCCAGCTCTCTTCAGGTCATTGGTCCTGCTGTGTAGTTCTGGGCTGATCTCTCACCTTCTTCATGATCATCGATGCCCAACGAGGTGAGAGCTTGCATGGAGCCCCAGATTAGTAATGTGTCCAGTGTGCTGATGCTTTAGAGCGTGTGTCGAGTAATCCAGGCGGACTTTGTGTGAAGCGCGTATCGAGGGTTGTGTCGATGATGTATGTGGTGACGTTCGAGGTCTCGAAAGTGGGCCGTACCACAAGACTGTTTCAGGAACCGTTTCGCCGGTTTGCACGTGATTCAAAGTGTAAGGGACAGCACAAAGCTGATTCCCAGTTAGATTTAGCACACGCAGTATGATTTTTTTATTTTTTTTTCCCTTTCAAATCTGCGAGAAAGATGAGAATATTGGAACAAATACAAATATATTTATTACAGCTTGTATAAAATTGCGGTTTGTTAAATTGCTCAACAGGAGCATTTATAGTTGTTGGTAGTGTAGTGGTTAAAAGATGGCTCTTGCACCTATGTTTTCTGGGCTCGATTCCCAGTTAGATTTATAAAATTATGTTCCCTATCTTGGAAAAAAGTTTTAATCTCAAGGAGGCTTCACATGGTTCAACAAAGACCGTTATTATAAGCATTATAGGTATAAATAACATCACACATCACAACCCTCTCCCATATTTGTTTCCAGTTTTCCTTTTGTTCCAGCCATTGTATCATGAAGACAGATTAAGATCATATTGTGACCATATTCAGAATTTATTAGCATCACAAACACTGTTCACTTATTTAGTCAATTTAAAGCTTTACACAAGAAATTCACCTCAGTATAATCATTCAGCCTATTTTACAATTATTGTCCACTTGATGGCGCAGTAGAGCAAATGAAGTATGTTGATGCCTCTGCTCATGAGTCGAGCAATTTGATGGAACATCTCAATGATTCAAGAGGCTTCATCTCGCCATCACTACCCCAGACTGAGGGAGATTGACCATCATCTTGAACTTCTTCCATTTTATTATAATTGCTCCAACAGTTGTTTTCTTCTCACCAAGCTGCTTGGCTGTTCTCCTGTAGTCCATCCCAGCCTGGTGCAGGTCTACTATTTTATCCCTGATGTCCTTCCACAGCTCTCTGGTCTTGGTCATTGTAGAGAGGTTGGAGTTTGTTTGATTGAGTGTGTGGACAGGTGTGTGTTATACAGATAAGAAGTTCAAACAGGTGCAGTTAATACAGGTAATGAGTGGAGAACAGGAGGATTCTTAAAGAAGAACTAACAGGCCTGTGAGAGCTGGGATTCTTACTGGTTGTTAGGTGATCAAATACTACTGTCATGCAATAAAATGCTAATTAATTGCTTAAAAAACACACAATGTGATTTTCAAATGTTTTTCATGACAACTTTTATTTCCCTACAATAATGATAAACGATACGATGGTTCCCCATACCTAATAGAAGCGATACGGCAGAAGGTCTTAGCAGTTTTGAAACTGTAATTCTTCTTTAAATGTTGTACAGTGAGCTCTAAATATATTTTTCTAATAAATGATATTACTGCCTATATCTTGAAATGATCCTTTCCAGCTCACTGTTTATTCAGTTGAATGAATAAACATGTGGTGTTCTTATTAAAGGGTACGAACATGTTTCGTTTTTTATTTGAGTTCGATGTCTTCCAACCTTTCTACCACCGGTAGCATGTATAAAGTAGCTGTTTTGAAAATTTGATGAGTTTTACTGGAAAATGTGCAGCAGTTAATAAGATTGTCCTTATTTATCATTAGAGGCTTTAGCCCCTAACCTCTGAGATATTTCGTACATTCATAGTAAAGTGCATCAAAGAACGCGATGTTTGTTATTTACATACGAAAAAAAGTGGGAGAAATTGATGCTTCTAATAAACAACAAATACACTTTTTCATTTTTAGACCTTTTGATCACTGAAAGATTGAATAATTTAGCTCACTGGATGATTAGTTGGTACATCCTTAATTAGTTTGACCCATAGTTCCTAGCTGTCAAGTGAATCACAAAATAAAAACCTCATGTCGATAAAAAAATAATTTAACTAAACAAAGCCAACATTTTCCCTCAGCCACAGCGGGGTGGGATCATCTGTCTATAGTAGCTATAACAGCTTAAAAATGTTATGCAGTCGTCTTGCAATCTTGCGTTTGTTCACTTGTCTTCTCTGTGGATAGCCGGAGGATGTTGACCTGCACTGACACCGATCCTGCTCCCACTGACCCGAGAGGCTTCTGTCGGCTTATCTGTAGGAGTCTGTCATTTCTGATTGCTGGAGGGTTTTGGTTGTTTGCAGTTTGTGACGTCTGCCTGTCAGCAGCACTGTGGGAAAGCAAACTAAAGTGTAGCACATCACTCCTACTCATAGTCAGTGCTAACCTGTTCTGATCTTGGCTCAGGCATTGAGGAATATGATACGAAACAGACCGTTGTCTTCTCTGTAACTGCTAGTTTGTTTTTATTTAGATTATTTTCTCATAAATGTGATCATATGTTAACACTATCATACTTGGATTGCTTGGGAAACTTGTTAAGCAATAAAAGTGAGCTTCTGTACATTTTTTCCTCCTAAATACTCACATACATGAACTAAGTTGAAACAGAGTCTGGTATGTTGTTACCAAACTGTGGTCAGGTGACTGAGCTGCATTTAAAGTAGAACATGGCAAGGGGTCACAGAAGAATGACAGGGAAATGCCAAACTGGTGAGGTCTTCGTTTCAGCAGCCCAAAGGTCAGGATTTAACCCTCACCGTCATTCTGAAGCTGTGGACAGGAAGCTTTGGGCTTTCAGACGGATGTTTGCATAAGGAGAACCCAAATGGACCAGCCATCCCTCTGTATGTTGGTGCTTTAAGGCAAAGCAATGACAAGTCTCAAGCACATTTAGCCATGCTAGTGTACTTTGACCGGCAACAGTATTCATACCCCTTGAACTTTGTCAGATTTTTGTCATGTTACATCCACAAAACGCATTTTATTGTGGTTTTTGTGTGTGTGTGATGGAACAGTAAAATGTAGAGCATAATTGTGAATAGATTGTGAAACCACTGATCAGAGAGACGGACAAGAGTCCCATGGTAACTCTAAAGGAGCTGTAGAGATCCACGGCTTAGGTGGGAGAATATATCATCACAGTTGCTAGTTGTGCTCTTTACAAATCTAGCTTTGATAGGAGTGCCTAGAAGAAGACAGTTGTTGGGGAAAAGGTCAAAGGAGGTTTGCAGTTTGCTTTGGGGGCATGTAGGGGAAACAGAGAACATGCGAGGGAAGGTGCTGTTACTTTTTCACTCTTACATGCAGGATGTTATGTATGGAAGGAAAGTAGCACCGTATATCTCCCTGAACACACCATCCCCACAGTGAAACATGGTGCTAGTATCATGCTGCAGGGATGCTTCTTCTCCAGCAGAGAAAAGGAAGCTGGTCAGAGTTGACAGTAAGATTGATGGAGCTCAGTCCAGTCCTGGGAAAAAAGCTATTGGAGACTGCAAAAAAGATAAGTCTAGATTGGAGGTTTACCTTCCAGCAGGACAGCAGCATCAACGACCAGCCTAAGCTACGATTGGATAGTTTAGATCAGAGCAAACCCAGTCAAAGGCCAAACCTAAATCCAGTTGTGGAACTACAGAAAAACTACAAGATGATGTTCAGACATTCTCCATTCAATCTGATTAAATTAAATTTAACAAAGGTCCAAAATTTAAGTTCCTGCCTGTGCAAAGCTGGTAGAGACAGAACCAAAGGACTTGCAGCTGAGATTTAAGTGAAAGGTGGTTTTACAAAGTATTGACAAGTTTTTCCTTTCACATCATAATAATGCTTTTCTTTGTGTTGGTCCATCAGATCAAATCATTTAGCAAGGCACTGTGGTGGCTGTTCATATAAATCTAATATGGCGGGTTGTTGACATTTGTTCCAGGGTTTGTAAAATGACTTGGCTTTAAGAGACTCGTGTCACATTCATTGATTAGGATAAAAGTTGTAAATGGTACGGATCTTCAACCTTTCTTTCCTTTTACTTTACAGCAATATGACGTCTGCTGTGACTTTAGAGGATGCTCTGTCCAACGTGGACCTGCTGGAGGAGCTGCCGCTCCCGGACCAGCAGCCATGCATCGAGCCCCTCCCTGCCTCCATCATGTATCAGGTCAGCGTTGATGGCTGGTTTTACTTCTGTCTGTGTTCTGTTTATTTTGCCTGAGTGACAATTCTTCTGCTCTTCTGATTTTTAATAATAAACTGATATCTAAGCTAAAATGTTTTATTGAACTAGTTCTGCACAGTTGTTGCTCCATTATCATTGATGTTTCATTTTCCAACAGCCCAATTTCAACACCAACTTTGAGGACCGAAACGCTTTTGTCACCGGCATCGCCAGATACATTGAGCAGGCCACAGTCCACTCCAGCATGGTACTTATCTGCACTCTCTGATCAGTGTCCGTTCTCTTTCTGTAAAAAAAACACACAAATTCACCAGAATGGGGTCAAAGGCCTTTAGAAACCAGGATCTGGGACGTGGCTGTCCCTGCAGCACATTTGGTTTTGTAAAGCAAGCAGCTCACAGGATCCAAACCCCGCAGCAAGCAGCCCAGGGACAAATGGATGCTCTGAACCCACTCTTGTCAGGAATAGTAGGTCTTTGTTTTTAATTAGTGAGAGATAATTGTTCGGGGTGGGGATCAAACCAGACTTTGGAGGAAGGGTGGGTTTCCCCTCCTGCGCTCTGGGAATAAACTTGCTAAAGAAAGCAGTCATGCACGTACGTTTGAGTCTTGTGTGTTTGTGCTTTGTTTGAGTTAGGCACTGTTTGAGCCCGATATGACTGAATGTTTTTGTTTGGGTTAGAATGACATGTTGGAGGAGGGGCAGGAGTATGCTGTCATGCTGTACACCTGGAGAAGCTGTTCCCGTGCAATACCGCAGGTAAACAGGGCTTTCCTGACCATTATAGAAAGGCTTTAAATAATGTTTTTCTTAAAAGTTATCCTAGCTGATATTATTGTTCAGATAAGATAAATTTAACAGCATATATAAAAAAATCCTTCCATCTTTGCATGTCTTCTGTCAGGTGAAATGCAATGAGCAGCCCAACAGGGTGGAGATATATGAGAAGACTGTGGAAGTCCTCGAGCCAGAAGTCACCAAACTGATGAATTTCATGTACTTCCAGGTACTGTCTTATATTTACCAAGCAGAGATGTTCGGTCTTCTGCCACATTTGACTCATTTGAGCTGCTTTCATTTTCTTTTGATCCAGCGCTCTGCGATTGACCGTTTCTGCGGCGAGGTCCGCCGGCTGTGCCACGCGGAGCGCAGAAAAGACTTTGTCTCAGAGGCGTACCTGCTGACCCTCGGAAAGTTCATCAACATGTTCGCGGTGCTGGACGAACTGAAGAATATGAAGTGCAGCGTCAAGAACGACCACTCTGCATACAAACGGTAATCTGAAGCTTTATTGGTCTGGTTGTCATGGGCTGGTGTCCAGTTCCAACACTAGATGGCAGGATCATTGTTCACATCTAGAAAATGTGTCCAGCAACTTAAAGGATTTGTGAATATGTCCCCATCTGGAAAAGGATAAAAGGACAATTTCCTGGGATTTAAAAGAGAGAGAAACTTATATATTCAGTAAATGTTTTGTAACATTCTTATTTTCTTACTTTTTTTAAATTAGAAATAATTGTAGTCATAGTTAATAAAATACACATAATACATTTAGTTGCTTTTATTCCAATACATCTTTATTAGCTGACAGAACAAGCCGGAACGGTTTTTAGCTTTTCATGTGTGACACTGTTTACAGTGTGCTGCATTGATTTTATTCTGCACATCCTTCCACAAGACAAGAGTCGGTTCAGGTTGAGCCACTTCCAGAGGTTCCAGTGATCATTGAAAACAAATGTTGGTCTTTGCTTTGTCAGATTTAAAAAAAAATGTTTCTTAAATCAAAAATCAGCATAAAATGGATCTTCTTTCTTTAGAGCTGCCCAGTTTCTCAGAAAGATGTCCGAACCGTCCTCCATTCAGGAGTCTCAGAATCTTTCCATGTTCCTGGCAAACCACAACAAAATCACTCAGGTTTGTCTTTGTGTGTTGTGCAAAATAATGTTTTAATCATTCACTGTTTGTCTTATTTTGTTGAAAAACTCTACAAATAAAATGAAGCGTTGAGTAGTTTAAATGAAGTTAGGAAGCAGAAAATAAAGAGAAGGAAAAAAGGTAATCTGTTCAGTGAGATGTTTTAAAAATACTTCAGATGCAAATATGATAAAAGGAACTTATTTGTATTGGGCTTTATTGCTATAATCATAGGACTTTTCTTAAAAGTAAGGCATGGGATGACCAGAGTAGAGTTGATATGTACGTTAAGAAATGATTGATTGACTTTTTGATCTAAATTAAATTCATGTAATATATTTGAATGAATATCCGTCCCCTGTGGTCTGTCCATCAGTCACTGCAGCAGCAGCTGGAGGTGATCAACAGCTACGAAGAGCTGCTGGCCGACATCGTCAACCTGTGTGTGGATTACTATGAGAACAAGCTGTATCTCACCCCCAGTGAGAAACACATGCTGCTCAAGGTAAGTGGAACTGAAATCCTACAAAATGGAGCTGCAGGATATCTGGAAAATGTGATAATCTTGGTTATTATTGTGTTCACTGATATTGGTGTAATATATTGTGGATTCCTAATACAACACTGAAGTGGAGCACTGTTGGCATACCTAACTTCTTTTGCTCCTGCAGGTTATGGGCTTTGGCTTGTACCTCATGGATGGAAACAGTAGCAACATCTACAAACTAGATGCCAAGAAGAGAATCAACCTCACCAAGATTGACAAGTTCTTCAAGGTAAAGAGAGACACACACTTTAAATACTCCATCTTTCTTTGATCTGAGACTTTTGAGCAGTAATATAGTTAATAACAAAACAATAGCAAACAAGGGAGAAGCGGATTGGCTCATGAGCTTTAAAGTGATTCAGGATTTTGGTTATGTTGCCTTTTGAAAGGGACTGTTGCACAATTTTTGCCAATGGTCCCTTCTCAAGTATTTAATCTTCTCTTTTACTGCTGTGGATGTTGCTGCTCATTTGTTCATTTGGGGTCTCTTCATAAGGAAAATTATGCTGACCAAATACCAATTTTATGGTCTAATGTCAACCGACTATTTTTATTTTTTTATGGTACTTAAAGAAAGACAATCTGGGATTTCTAAATGTGATTTTTATATGAGATATCTGTGTATTTGGGGATTAACAGCAACTGCAGGTGGTCCCGCTGTTTGGTGACATGCAGATCGAGTTGTCTCGGTACATCAAGACCAGCGCTCACTTTGAAGAGAACAAATCGAGGTGAGACTAAAACTGCAGATATTTTGATCAGACATATGGAAACAGTGAAGTGTAGACCCATAACTACGATTTTCAGTATACAACTTTACATTTTAACGTGCATTATTTGGTCTTACTCCACTCCCCAGATGGACCTGCACCTATATATCCAGCAGCCCACAGTACAACATATGTGAGCAGATGATTCAGATCAGGGAGGATCACATGCGCTTCATCTCCGAGCTTGCTCGCTACAGCAACAGCGAGGTTTGTATGGGAGAAGCAGACCTGATGGTCATCAGCTGAAGTGATACACTTAATATTTTGAGCCCAGGAGAAAAAAGAAGTGTGCCCTACATCCACAATCAGGCTGTTTTTAGCTAACAATATGATCTGCAAGTCGTTCATAAAGGAGATTCCTCGCCCCTTTGAATTTCATGAGGGCCATAAGTGGTTCAGATAGAAATATATAGAAAGTTTAAAAGTGTTTTTTTGTGTGACTCCAGGTGGTGACTGGATCAGGCCGTCAGGAGTCCCAGAAGACGGATGCTGAATACAGGAAGCTATTTGACCTGGCCCTGCAGGGCATGCAGCTGCTCTCCCAGTGGAGCGCTCACGTTATGGAAGTGGTACGAGGGAACAAGCTGCTGATGAACACAGTGAAATCATTTGTTCACAGCACAACTGGTGCATCTGGCTCTTTCGACCTATTTAAAGATGGTCTCTGTCTCCCCTGCAGTATTCATGGAAACTGGTTCACCCGACAGACAAATATTCCAATAAGGAGTGTCCCGATAATGCTGAGGAGTACGAGAGGGCCACCCGTTACAACTACACCAGCGAGGAGAAGTTTGCACTTGTAGAGGTCCGTCACATTCTCACATTAAAGATGCACTCTCTGACTTCTAGTTGCCCAGTCATTCATCGCATGTTGTGCTGTTGGCAGGTGATGGCTATGATAAAAGGACTGCAGGTGCTGATGGGACGCATGGAGAGCGTGTTTAACCACGCCATCCGTCACACCATCTACTCAGCTCTGCAGGACTTTGCTCAGATTACTCTAAGAGACCCACTGAGGCAGGCCATCAAGAAGAAGAAGAATGTCATTCAGAGGTTAGAACCAAACCATGGTGATACCTGATTCTACATTGGGTCCAAGTCTGCTGATAAGTACACCCACGTCTTTGAAGCAAAGATCTCACATTCATTTTGAACTTTATAATGATTTATTTGAAAGGTTTTCGGAGTAAAACAATTGTTATAAAACTTGATTTTTTTGCAAACAAGAATTGTGTTCAGAACTTTAAATTTATTGTGGATCTTCTCAAGTCATTTGACTTTGCTGTTGATTTGAGGTGAAGTTGGAAAACCTAGAAACATAGAAATGTTCAAATGTTTTTATGATGTTTAGAGCTTAAAATTGTATTTCTAGAATTGTATTTTTGGTTTAACGATTTGACTGGTTTTCAATAATTAATATTTGAATTCATTCATCATATTTCTATATACTGTGATCTGATTGTTGTTACAGTTTTTTTTCTTTTGCCCAAACTAATCCCAGTTTCTGAATGATCCATTTACTGCAGCGTCCTTCAGGCGATCCGGAAGACGGTCTGTGACTGGGAGACCGGCCGAGAGCCGCACAACGACCCTGCCCTCCGAGGAGAAAAAGATCCAAAGGGAGGCTTCGACATTAAAGTTCCTCGTCGAGCTGTGGGGCCCTCCAGCACTCAGGTCTCTCTTCACCTGCTCTTCATTTGAACTTAACTAGGAGTTTGATTAGAATAAACTTGCATCTGAACAAAGATCTTGTGTTACTAAAATACCCATGCATACACTTTATTCCAATATTAGTAGTTGTTATTGTTAGGTTAAAGTAGGCATACTCAAATTTATGATAATATATTAGGGAAAGGTTTTTTTTGTCATGTTCGCATTTACATGAATTTCAAATAGTGCTATATTATTGTTGGACAGATTTGTTTTGTTATATATCCCACATGATCTTTTGTTATCATCCCAGCTGTCATCCTTTCCCACACTTCAAAGGTGCTACCAGATCAGGCCCTGCCAGTTAACATTAATCAGGCTTCTGAAGCTCATGGAGCCCGTGTAGCACATCCGCTTAGAGCACAGGTTTCCACTGTTGTCGTATCAAAGCTGACTCTGGACCAGAGAGATGAGCCAAGCTCTGTGGCTCCTTACAGGATGCTGTGTCTTATAATCCAGCTTTTCTGTGTTTTCTTTGTGTTTCTTCAGGGGACTTCTAGCTAGGCTTTTCTTTGTCATGCATGGACCTTATTGTAACATCCATATCAACATTAGAAAAAGCTGACTATAAAAATTTGATCGCGTTCAGGTGTCAGTTTGGTTGCTGAGCAACAGGTCAGGCATATTGTTTTATCCATTGCGTTACGTAAACCTTGCAGATTTATCAGCTTAGAACCAATCTATTTTTCAGATTGGTTCTAAGAACAGATTTTCGACATCTTAGATGAGGGTTATAAATGAGATGATGTTCCAGAGCGGATGGGATGCAGGGAACTTCTAACCAAGCTATGTTTCTAAAATCATTCATGCATGTGATGGCTGTTCATAATGGATCAAGTACAACCACCAGTGTGCTGACTGCTTCTATCTTCTCTGTGTATATTTATAAACATGGCAGCTCTACATGGTGAGGACGATGCTAGAATCTCTTATTGCAGACAAAAGTGGGTCAAAGAAGACTCTGCGCAGCAGTCTTGAGGGTCCCACCATCTTGGACATTGAAAGATTTCACAAGGAGTCTTTCTTTTACACACATCTGCTGAACTTCAGCGGTAAGGAGTTTGGTTTAGTAGCTCCTGCCAGCTGTTTGGAATCTGTATGGCAGCCATTTTGACAAAAATGCTATGATTTAAACACATTTTCTGTGTTGTCTCTCTCAAATCTCCATGCAGAGACTTTGCAGCAGTGTTGTGATCTCTCCCAGCTCTGGTTCAGGGAGTTCTTTCTGGAGCTCACCATGGGCCGCAGGATCCAGTTCCCCATCGACATGTCCATGCCATGGATCCTCACCGATCACATCCTGGAGACCAAGGAGGCTTCCATGATGGAGTAATTCTGATTTTGCTTTCTGTGATCCTTTATCTCCTTAAAACCCAGACAAACGTAGACTTTTCCTAATTTTTATGTATATGTTAATGATCCACCAATCAAAAAGGCTGTTGTGAACTAATTTTAGGCAAACTGTTTAATAGAAATTTGCCACAGATGATTTTTATTAGGATGTTATGTAACGGTCCAAAAAATAAAAAGTAAAGTGTGGTATGCATTGAGCCCCTTTGCTGCTATCACAGCTGCAGGTCTTTTGGGTAGAGGGTCCACCAGCTTTGCACATCTAGATACTGTGATTTTGCAAAGTAGCTCAAGCTCAGTCAGATTAGATGGAGAACATCTGTGAACATCAATTTTCAAGTTTTGCCACTGATTCTCTGTTGGATTAAAATCTGGACTTTGACTGGGCCATTTTAATGCATGAATATGCTTTCATCTGCGCTATTCTTTTTCATCGCTGGCTTTATGTTGAGGGTTTTTGCCCTGCTGGAAGACAAACTCTGCCCCAGTTTAGTCCTTTGCAGGCTTTAAGTTTTTTTCCAGTATTGCCCACAGCATGATGCAGCCAACACCGTGTCATGATGTGTTTAGGGGGATGTGCAAGGTTATTTTTCAAAGTGTTTTGCTTGTAGACCAAAAAGTCACATTCACTGTCATCTGACCAGAACACCTTCCACCTGTTTGCTGTGTCTCAGAGCAGCTGTATTTCAACTGAGAATAATTACAAACAGGTGAAGACTATTTACTAATAAGGTGACTTCCCAAACAATTGGTTGCACTCAGTTTTACTTGAGGTTTCTAAATACAAATGCACAGCACATTTGGAGATATTTAGATGTAAAAAATTTTGAAAACCATGCATCTTCATCATGCCACTTTCACATGTATTCACTTTGTGCTGATGTGATATAAACAATCCCAATAAAACACATTGACGTTTTTGGTTGTGACATGATGAAAAGTGGAAAAGTTAAAGTTCGTGAATACCTTTTCAAGGCACTGCATGCTCACCTATCTGACCAGTGTTAGGATGATTCTCCAGAGTTACTCTGCAAAGTTAGATGTTTTTATGCCTGTTTTCGTGTTGGCCACAGGATTACAGTTGTACGAGGCAGATTTACATAAGCCACTAAGCACATTCTCTGGCCTGGGCCAGAACTCTGTAATTCTTCAAGCTTTGCCAAAAAAAAACTCAACTTTATTCATTTGCCTGTGTCATATGGCACTTTTTCCTTGATGTATTCACTCTCCTGGACCAGTTTGACATACTGTGTATTTGAGTCGCACAAATGAACTTCACTGGCATAATTAGGACTGCAGTCAGTGATGCACCAAGTTGACTGTGTTATACTGTGTAGCTCTTTCAGGCACATTTGAATCAAACTGAGGGCATTTCATGAATAACAATGTTTTTCTCCAATGTTTGCAGGTATGTGTTATATCCCCTGGACTTATACAACGACAGTGCACACTATGCTCTGACCAAATTCAAGAAGCAGTTCCTCTATGATGAAATAGAGGCTGAGGTAATAGACTATAACTGTATCCTGGATGATGTGATAGTCCTTCAGAAAATCTTAATCTTTTATATGCTGGTGTGGCAGAGCTTCATGAAGAAATGCCCTTTTCCCCCCCAGTAAAACTGCAAATTGTTTGCAGTCATGTTGAGCATCATAAATCCATGCATCAGCTCCCTTCAGTAATCTCTGTTGCATATCTCTCATATATTCAGTCATTGCGTAACTGTTTATAAATGTTAATAACATACTTTCTTTTTGTCAAATAGTACTAGTAGTATTTCTGTAAATGGCTTACAGAAACTCCAGGAACTCAATCGACCAAATTATTTCAAATTGCTGCTTCTAATTCAAAGCTTTAGTTTTATAATTGTCTGTGTTTATGAGGCACTCTAAAACTTTATTTTGTTCTTGCAGGTCAACTTGTGCTTTGATCAGTTTGTGTACAAGCTGGCCGATCAGATATTTGCCTACTACAAGATACTAGCTGGAAGGTGGGTGCTTCTGTTTTCCAGATGCCAGTACCTGTTGAAACCGACATTTTAAAAATGAAATGGATGGGTGTGTCTAAACCTCTGCTTGTTATGTGACGATGCCGAGCATTGTTGTTATGCACTGATGCATCCATTTAAGAAAAAGCTGATTTTAGAGGGGAAAATATTTACCCAGTTTGACTGGTTGAAGGTCTCAGAAAAATAACTGATGTTTTTTAACCGTAATTTTCCAGAGTGGAAGGATTGTACAACAGATAACTTAAGTAAATTTTAAAACCAAGAACTGGGTGCACAGGTTTAAATTTCTAGAGCCTATTCTCTGTTCCACACATGTACAAAATTATAAGACAGACTCAAATGCATACAATCCCCAACATTTGGATAAATGTCAATTAGCAAGCTGCAGAAAAACAAGCTTCTGGTTTAATTCTGGCTGGATATTTGACCGTCATCGCAATTGGTGATGTTCTTTTAAATTGGTCCTTCCATCCCAAGACCAGGGAACATTGTCTTGTTGGAACACCCAATTTTGTCCAAGTTCCAACAACCTAGCTGTTAATTTTATTTGAGTTTAAATGAAAGAGTTGAAGGTATTCCTCCTTTGTCCTTTTTTTTTCAATTGGTGCCATCCCCGGCCCC
>JAHHUM010001677.1:0-43261 GCA_036173005.1 Crenichthys baileyi | reverse complement strand
TAATTTTAAACACCCTTTACCGAAGGGAAGTAAATTGAATCCCCGGGCAGGTAAATTAACCAGGGTTCTTGTACTTTTCCTGGTAGAGATGGGTACTCGTGTCTAAGAACAGGGTTTTGAAGTGTGAAAATAGACACATCTGTATCTCCGCTAATGGTCGGAGTTGTTATTTAGATTTTACTACCTACAGTCTTACTTATGTTTTCAATCATCAGTTATTAAAAAGGAAAAACGCAAAAGAGAGCTGGGATTCTTAATAAAGGGTTTTTGAGTAAAATTTTTCTAGTTATGAGTTGGTAGTTTATTAGGAAACGTTACGCTTTAATGGGGAAAGGTTAATTTTTTTGCCCAAAGGAGCAGCAGGATTAAGAATGATTTTGCAAAAAGGATGCTTGGTTTACTTTTAGCTGGGGGGGTTTGTGTTTGTCATTTAAATTGGGGAACCGTTGTAATTTTATTCCTAGGTTTAAAACAGACAAGTACATGAAAAATTGGGAGTTGCGGGACGGCTAAAACAAAATGAAAATATGTTCCTCTTGGGAATTTGGCCCTTTTTTTAATAAGATGGAGTAATTCTTTTTTTTTCTTTTGATTTTGATGTTTGTTTTAAAGTGTTGTTTTTTTTTTGGGGGGTTTTACTTGTTTATAATTGGTGATGGTTTTGGAAAAACTTTTATTTGTGATTATCTTGTAATCAGAAGAAAGAGTTTTATGGAAATTATTTTATTTATTGCCCCAAAAGTTTTCCCAAAGTGCTTGTAAATTTTCATTACCTTTTCCCCTCTACCTCTTGTTAGTACTTAAGGGGAGGGGTCTGTAAACCCATTACCAGAAGTTTAATGGTTAAAACACACCTGGAGGGTTGTTTGAGGAAGGCAGATGGCGTCCTCAAAATAATATTGTTACCTCTGACCCCGGGGGGGTCAGTAGACCAGTCTCAAACTCTTTTTTAAATTTAGGTAACACCCCCAAAAACTGTTTAAATACTGTTGTAAACGTGCTCTGGGGTTGCTTCATTGATTGCAGTGACAGGGTTTCAAACGAGAAAGCCTTGAAAAAACTTATAAAAACAAAATCCCGGGTTTTTTTTTGTTTTGAGTTTTAAATTTTTTCTCCCACTTTTATAAGAAAAAATTCATTATATTCTTTTTTCTGAGTGCCTCAAAAAAAGGGGCTCCAAAAACAGGTCTCCAAAAAAAAAAATCTCCAAAAACTTCCCTTAACATTGTAGGGGATTCCTTTCCTACGAAATAAAAAAAATAATTTTAAAAAAGTGCATCTTCCCTTTAAAGTTTATTTTACAAAAAAACCCTACCCCCACTCCTTTCTCCCCCTGAAGCTATTTCTTATTGGGTTTTTAGGGTAAATCAAAGAATTGTTTTAACCTGGGCTCGATTGATCATTGGGTCCCCGGTTTTGGTGAGGAGAAGATAAGATCCGTTATCTCTTTCTGACAAATCTGCAACCTCTTGCTGTCCTTTCTTAGACTGAATGGGAGGAGAGTAAATAAAGAATAAAAAGAGGGAAAAGACAAAAACGGACACAATGGCGGAAGTATATGTGGAAATATAATACATGTTGTGATGTATGTCTCTTTAGAAGCCATGCTGCACATGGACAAGGTCCTGAATCCAACATCATACAGTGCAATGAAGCTCTATATGTGCATATGGGAAGATGGAGCTGGAAGAATGTTGCATAGTAAAACTGGATCAACGAGTCAGTTGCTCTCTAATACAAAAGCTGTATAAAAAGATCAATTAGCAATTGGTTTCAGTGAATGCTATTTTAGTGATTGCTGCACTGCTTTACTTCTTTATTAGGTAGTTATTCTGACTAGAAACACTTTTTTCCATTCTAAGTAGCCATTTTACACAGGAAGATCACTAGTGGTGCATCGCCTCCACCCAACATTTCCTGTGTAAATAATGTTTGGCTTCTGTTTAAATATTAAATGCAAACATGACAGTTTGTAAAATAGATGTGGCATAAATCTCTGACGTTTTTGAGAGTGAGAAAGCGGTAGTCCACATTGATCTGGGTCCTTTTCGAATTAGCCGTTAGCTTAAGACTCCAGGGCCAACTAATCTGTTTTTAAACGAAAAGCGATATCTAATGCAGACAAAATGAACTGCTTATAATATTTGAAATGACATCACTTAGAAAATCATGAGCTATACCTTTAAAAAGGACTACTGTATAATGCTATTTGTCTGAATAAACTGGGTAATAATTACTGATCCTTTAGCAAAACACACAAACTCTGTTGAGCACACATTAAAAAAAAAAAAAATACAACAAAAAACTACATTTCTTGTTTCAAGTATTTGAAACAAGACATTCAGTTATGTGAAATAAAAGCCTCCCCCACATTAAATATTCACTTCACTCATGAGAAATGTTCAAATATCAATGTCTTCTCTGTTTAGTGGTCTAATTACAGGTAAACACCAAAAAAATGTACCTTACTTTTCTCATTAAACAAACGCTATGAAAAAATAGGGTCTGTAGTTGTATAAAAAATGAGGAAACCCTACCTCGTCATAGCTAGTTTTGTCCACTTTGAGTGAAATAGTTCAGTGAGACGCATTTTGTAGCTAGATGGCTGCAAGTAGATAATGAAAGCCCTAGTTCTGTTAGAGCACCCTTTGATACGGTATCAATAAAGGTGATCTATGATGCTGATCTGGCCAGGTCCTGCTACAGCAAACCATCTCCAAACCATGATACATCCACCTCCATGCTACACAGTTGATCTGAGACTTTTTTCCTGAAATGTTGTATTTGGTTTATGGCAAGCCTGTCCTCAGTTGTAATATCCAAATTATTCAATTTTAGAAACATCTGTTTGAAAATCATTATTCCAGAAGGTCTTAGTCTTGTTTTGTCAGGTATTCTATATTCTGGCATTTCCTACAGAGCCAATATCTCACCCTTGCACATCTCAAATGAAAGTCTTTTTTTTATAATTATACAGGCATGCACTTTCACATCAACATTAGCGAAAGCCTGTTGTGAGCCCCCATCTGAGGGGTTTTGGTGACTTCTTATAGCATCTTGTGGTCTTCTCTCAGGGTGAACTTGCTTGAACAGCCCTGACCATGGCGGTTGTTTGCAACATCCTCCTCTTGTAGACCATTTTTTGTAGTGGAATGGCTGATTTTAAATTCCTTTGAGACCTCTAAATCCCTTACTAGACTCATCAGCTCTCTTCTTTCTGAAGACCTCAGACAGCTTTTTTTAATCTCACCTTGGTGTTTTCTATCACTTTAACAGTCAGAAGCACACCAAACTAGCAGGAACAAACCAATCTGATTTTAAAACAGGGCAAACCTCCTTGTAAATGTTAAGAAATTATGTTCACATCATGTATGTGATAAGCATTTGTCTAATATTTGTCATTATAAGTAAGTGTGAATGTCCTGGGGGTCTTTTTATTCCCCACCAGAAATGGCTTTTTCCTTTGCATTTGGAGAACATTTTAAAAGATCTTTTCTATTCAGTTTTAATTGTTTATTTATATAGCTTGAATTTTTCATTATTTTTAAAATTTATAGAAAATGTAAATATGTTCAAATATGTTTAAAGAGGATACAGGTTTTCATAAGGCGTCCCAATTTCTTTTCATGACTAAGTAACAAAACGTTGAGAGTTTTAGAGCAAAGTTGCATCATAATGACAGGGGTAATGAAGAGCTTGTGTTTTTTTTGTTTATGTTTTATACTGGGGTCATCCATTTCGATCGGACAGACTGACTAGGCTGCGCAGTTGGACATGCGCAGCTAAAACAGGCGTCACAGCTCTGACGTCACCCGGGATTATAAAACCTGTGGAAAATAAACTTCCGTTGTCATTTCCAGCGTGTCTCAGGGGACGATGCAATGGAGGTGCCTATCTGGAGAGACAAAAGCTCACAGGCCAACTTTTTCTCCACACGGCCATTCCCGGAAGAGCCTGAAAGCCGGAAATCTGTCTGATACAAGAAGGTCAGAAGATTCATATACCGATCGAAGACCACGCCGACACTCCGGTGCAGGTGAAAACCCACAGAGGTTTGTTGCCAAGGAGATGAGTTTTCCTCCTTGTTGATTCAGTCGACTACAACGGTTCCTCATATTTTCCCTGTTTTGAATGGATGACAAGTTTACCGTTTTTGAGTTGATCGAGTGTCACTCTGCCAACCCCGTTTTCTTCAGACCTACGACCCATCCTCAACCGGTGAAGAGAAGAAATCAACATCAAAGTAATTTCCTACTTTTAATATTAAACTGGATAGGTGTATTTAGAGGTCTAGGCAGGGTGACGCATAGTTAAGGTGATTTAGAATCACCAGTAGTTAATTCCAGGTATTAACCTGTTGCATGTAATACTGAGTGAAGTGTTATGCTGAGCTGCTTGATTTGCTGTGCTAGTGTAGCTTTGATCGCGGAGCGTGGATGCGATCAGCAAGGTGCATGTTCATGTTTTTGTCCGGCTGATCCCAAATCAGCCAGAAGTTGGACTTTTAAAAGTTTTTTCATTCAAAGCAGCTGCGGTTTGGGCATCGTGGCCTGACCACTCCTTTGTTCCAGTTTTATTACTGGAATTTTTCCATTGAGGTTCCGCCTCAGAGTTTTATGGGGCAATCAGCTTTTAGTGGCTAAAGGGCCACGGCCCACCGTTCTACCAGCCCACCAAGAATGCTTCCCTGGACATTGGTTCTGCTCCACTTTCCAAGTTAACCGAAATTGCACATTTTGTCCATAAAACTGCTGGTTTGATCTTCATAGACACTCAGTGCGCATATATTTTCTTTTATTATTTTTAGATAGTCATTTTACTCTCTTCTGTAGAGTAGTGCATATTTAGTTAGGTGAGGATTTTGGAATAGTAATTATATCAGGGCTATATGGTATCAATAAATGTTCACATATATAAAGAGAATTGTTTGCGTTTATTTCATGCAAGAGTGATTTATCTGTCAAAATAAGGTCAAAGTTCCCCCACCGATTGGTGGAGCAGCTGATTAAACAGTGACATTTAGCACTGTTTTGGTTAACAATTGTTAATTATTAATGAGAATTTACTAATTGTAATTATTTTGAGCTTTGAGCCCATAATCCCAACACCAGAGGACATCTCTGATTTCAATTCGTGAGCAATGAATTTTGTTAAGAAAATAATTTTCCTGAATTACGATTTTTAAATTGCATCCAGTCAGTGACTTGCCATTCCTCCTGATGAGATGAGCATGACAGTGGACAGTGGACAGTCACTGGCGTTGACTTTGCAGCAATCCCTCATACTGAGCATGCATGTAGCGACAGTGGAGAGGAAAAACTCCCTTTTAACAGAAGAAGAAACCTCTCCAGCAGCAGAACCAGGCTCAGTGTGAGCGGCCATCTGCCACGACCGACTGGGGACACAGAGAGAGAGAACAGAGCAGAGACACAAAGAGAACAAAGAAGCACTGATCCAGGAGTTTTTTCTATGGGAAGGAAAAGTAAATGTTAATGGATGTAGCTCCTTTAGTCGTTTCACCTAGAAAGAAAGAACAGATAAACTCTGAGCCAGTTTTCAAGAGTTAGAGTCTGAAAGAGAGCACATAGAGTTAGTTACAGTAAAAAAGCTCAGTCAGTAGCTATGTCTAGGAGAGAGAAAGGGTTAAACACTGAAAGACAGGGCCATGTGGATCATCGGTAGAGGGTGAGCATTAAGTTGTTGCCAGCAGCAGCTGGACGATTCCCCCTCCTCCAGAACAGGTGTCACAGAGTCAGGCCAGCCAGGTGTAGCTTCTAGGAAGTCAGCCAAGTAAAAGCTCTAAAAAAGCAAAAAAAAAGAAAAAAAGTGAAAAACAGCAGAAATAAAAGAAAAATGAAGAAAAATTGAAGTAGTAGAGTGAGAAGAAAGTAGAAGATCATGAAAGTCATTAAAAGTTATAGCTCAGATAACTAATATAAGCTCAGAAAACCTAAGCCACTCTAAAACTATAAGCTTTTTACAAAAAAAGGAAAGTTTTAAGCCTAGCCTTAAAAGTAGAAACAGTTATGTCCATCTAGAAGCCCACTGATGGCCATTGTTATACTAAAAAAAAAAGATTCTACCTCTCTCTGTCAGATTGATTATAACCATTGGAAAAAAGAGAGGGGGTCATACAGGTAGCAGAAATGGAGGGTGTGTTTGCACCTCAACCATAACTGAGCCGGTTTAGGCTAAACCTGACTCCCCCTTACTCCACAAGAGAAGAGGAGGAACTAGACTATAAGCTAAAATAAGGAAGCCTAAGCTACTCATAATAACCTAAGCCACTCTAACTATAAGCTTTATCAAAAAGGAAAGTTTTAAGCCTAGCCTTAAAAGTAGACAGGGTGTCCGCCTCACGGACTAAAACTGGGAGCTGGTTCCACAGAGGAGAGGAGCCTGATAACTAAAGGATCTGCCTCCCATTCTACTTCTAGAGACTCTAGGAACCACCAGTAAACCTGCAGTCTGAGAACGAAGTGCTCTGTTAGGAACGTATGGAACAATCAATCAGATCTCTGATGTATGATGGAGCTAAATCATTAAGGGCTTTATATGTGAGGAGGAGAATTTTAAATTCTATTCTGGATTTAACAGGGAGCCAATGAAGGGAAGCTAAAGTAGGGGAAATATGATCTCTCTTTTTAATTTTCATCAGAACTCTTGCTGCAGCATTTTGAATCAGCTGAAGGCTTTTAACTGCATTTTGTGGACATCCTGATAGTAAAGAATACAATAGTCCAGCCAATAGTCCAGCCTTGAAGTAACAAATGCATGGACTAGGACTATTTTTTTCATCATTTAATTTTCCTGGACAGGATTTGAATTTCTAATTTTAGAAAATGTTCCGGAGATGAAAAAAGGAAATCCTAGAAACCTGTTTAATATGGGATTTAAATGACATGTCCTGGTCAAAATTAACAGTTTTTTTTTTTTTTACTTTTTTACCGGAGGTCAATTTAATGCCATCCAGGTTAAGTGATTGACTAAGCAGTTTTTTTTAAAAAGACTCCGGTCCAAAGACGACAACTTCTGTCTTGTCTGAATTTAGAAGCAAAAAAATTTAAAGTCATCCAAGTTTTTATGTCTTCAAGACATGCTTGTAGTCTATCTAACTGGTTGGGCTCATCAGGATTTATGGATAAGTAAAGTAGTGTCATCAGCGTAACAGTGAAAATTTATTCTATGCTGCCTGATAATTTTACCTATTGGAAGCATATATATAGTAAAGAGAATTGGCCCAGTACTGAACCCTGTGGTACTCCACAATTAACCCTGGAGTTTAAAGATGAACCCATTGGAGTTTAAAAATGATTTATCATTTACATAAAACAAACTGGAATCTGTCAGACAAATAAGATTTAAACCAGCCTGTTCCCGCTGTTCCCCTGATCCCTACAGCATATTCCAGCCTTTTTAAGAGAATATTATGATCGGGGTCCCTTTCTGTGGCACCCTTTGGCTTGCTGGGGTGCTGTCCTTCCCTTGGGCACGGTGGTGGGCGGGGTGGTGCATCGCGGGGTCTGCTTAACTGCCTTTCCACACTCACATACGCTGTTTGCTGTCTGGAATCGGAGGCTGGGAGCAGGCCTTCTGGTTGGAGGCTGGGGTTGGGGGAGGGATCTTGAGGGTCGATTGGTGTTGGGACTGGGCTCGGCCCTCGGTTGGGGGGGATCAGGGTTGGAGTGTGTGGGGTGGGGGGGTTGTGTAATTTGGGGTCACCGGCATTTGAATGAGCTGAGAGGTGATTATGGAGCTGAGCTGGTTAATGTTTCTCCCTGAGCTGTCGTTGCAGTGGCGGTGATGTGGTCTGTTTGTGCGGTTGCAGGGGACGTGGTGGGGGCCTTCGGCCCCAGAGCATGGCACTGGATGGGGACCTGTTGCCGGGTGAGTTTGTTCCATCTTGGTGTCGGGTCGGGGGTTCCGTTGTCAGCACGGTGCTAGCTCATGTCGGCTCTGTTGCGTCTGTGGCAAGGTTGGGGTGGTGTAGTGTGTTTCCATCGCAGTGCACTCTGTGGTGGAGGGCAGGCGGATGGAGGGTGCTTGGTTGGAACAGGGTGGTGTGTGGAGCTTGCACTGTGTGGATGTATCTTTGTTGGCTTTTTGGGGATGGAGCTCATCTGTGGGAGTGTACCCCTGTGGGGAGGGGGTTCATGGTGTTTGGGTTCGGGGCATGTGTTCGATATCTGTGTCCTGTTTGGGGATGATCCTGTGGGGAGATTAATGTCGGGGTTTATGAGGGTGGGGGGCTCATGGGGTTGAGATCGGAATTCATTGAGGAGTTGGGACTGTTTCTTCCTGTGGCGGGCTCGTTTGGACCAGGTAGACCTCTCTTTTGTACATGGCCCCCTCTCCGGATGGGGATGGGGGTCATCAGGCACTGGGGTCAGACAGATTCGGGCAGTGATATGTCCTGGGGTCTCGGGTCTCTGGGTCCATGGCTGGATCTGTGGGCTGGTCGCTGCAGCTCCCTGGGGCTTCTGCACTGTGGCTGCTGAGTGGTTCCCCTGGGACTTTCCTCTGCTCTTCTCTGGTGGGGTTGCAGTAGTCCCGGCGGTGGTTCTCCTGGGGTTCCTGTGCTCTGGGGGGTCTTTGGATGTCTGTGGCTTGGATCTCCTCCGTATCTGTCCAGGGGGGGAAGGTCTGTAGCTCCTCACACTCACTTTTGCATATTTTTATGGAGAAACCTGGTATACACAAGCGCGCTCACACTCAGACCCACAGGTGTTAAGATTCAGGTGTTAACAGATACACAAATGTTCTGAGCCGTATTTATCACTAAATACATCTTGTATTTTCGGTTAAAAAGATGGTAATATTAACATTTTTTTTAGGTTTAGAAGCAAGCAGGATGTTATGTTGTATTCTTTTCATCCTTCTTTCTTTTCTCCTTCTCTCCCCTTTTCCTTTTTGCCCCACGTCTCTCTCTTTCTTGCTCCTTTTTTTTCCTTTTCATGTCTGCCTCCATGTAAGTAACAATTGAAATAATCCCAAAGCAGTTTCTAATAAAGTTTCTTTTCTATAAATTCAAAGCAGAGCTTCATAGCTGTGATGCCCCACTTGTGAAAGTAAATCTGTTGGGCTTTGTCTTGGCACTCAGACAACAATTCTGAGTGCTACTCTGCCGGACAGGACACACTTAAAAGAAAAAAAAACCCAATCATGACATTCAGCTGTTTCCAATTAATCTGTTCACCTGTGAAATGTTCCAAACAGGTGTTTTTGAGCATTTCTCAACTTTCCCAGTCTTGTGTTGCCCCATCCCAGCTTTTTTGGAAAATGTTACAGGCATCAAATTCAAAATGAGTGAATATTTGCAACAACAAAAAAAACACTTTAATAGCTGGAACATTAAATATTTTGTCTTTGTAGTGCAATAAACTGCACAGGGTTTTCAAAAAAAGATATATACATATATATATATATATATATATATATATATATATATATATATATGTCTTAATCTATTCAATTTTGGCCATGGACAAGATACTGTCTTAATAGGGTAATCGTTGGGTAGCAGTACAGAAGCTGCAGAGACGTATGTTCAACTACAACCCTGCTTCCTGGTCTGAACCCTGGGTTGTCAGAGTTTTGGAGAACTAATAGATTCGGCCAGATTCTTAGAAAGAAGATCTGCTCTATCCAAAGTGGGATAAATGCCATCTCTCCGGATCAGACCAGGTTTTCCCCAAAATGTTCGGCAATTATCAATGTAGCCCACATTGTTTACAAGACACCACCATCTTGAGATACTGCTGCACAGTGAGGTGTTCAAGGTGCGTGTAGGTTTTTACAGGCCTGTAATCAAGACAGCTGCCTGGGTAATCACATCACTCAAACTTGAGAACATTCATCCAGTCCGTCTACAGAACCATGCAGACAGCACCACAAGTAACCAGTCCAATTTGTCTAAAGAACAATTTGGTTTTATTTATTACACAGTTCATTATATTCTGATTTTGAAAATCTTAGTAATTAAACAGAAAACTAGATCAACAGAAAACGGAATCAACATAGCTAAGACCTTAAAGAATCACACCCAAACAGGAGTAAAATGGAGGAGAATGCCCCCCACCTGGAGGGCTCAAACACATTGTCTCAGTATCATGTGATAGTGTGTTAATCTGTCTGTCTGTACAATTTTTCCTATCAACTGAGCGGACTATGACGTCTGAACTTTGCCACAGCTTGATTGGTGTCTGAATAGGTGCTTAGAGTGTGTTTGTGCATGTACTCTTGATGTTGGTCTAACTTACATTCTCATACTGTGATGATTCAGTAAAGAATGTATGGCAGTTTTTAAGTTTTAAGCTACATCTTAGAGGTGACATTTACATTACTGCCACCTTCTCCTCTATGTAATGTCCTCAGAAATCATGTGAAAATAACAGTGGGTGCATATATGTATGGAATCCATTTCTGCACCAACATACAGATGTTTTTACAGACAGTGAGAGCCTGAGGGAGAGCAGACTGTTTATTTTGTAGAAACTGTGCTGTTAGCATAGACGAACACACAAACACACACTTCCCTTTCCACCTTATCCACAGATTCTCTCCGTCTTTTGTTTTAACTCACTTCTCCTTCATATCATCCTCCTCCTGAAACACAACCTGAACTCCCCCAACCCCCCAACTCCCACTACATTCCATCCCGCAGTGTTGCGTGCTAGCTGCTTTCCTCTCTGTGCGGTTTGCTGCTCTGATGCTAAAATGCTATGACATGTTACACTGAAACTACTTTATGGAATCAATATTAAATTCACAGTCTATGATACTGATGGCTAAACACACTACCTGACTACCCCTTTGGCTGTGTGTGTGTGTGTGTGTGTGTGTGCGTGCGTGCGAGCATGCGTGCGTGTGTGTGTGTGTGTGTGTGTGTTTGCTCTGGTCTGTGACCTGTGGGGAACAGATAATGAGGCAAAACATAAATTCTGGTGTTTTTAGGAGGCTTTAAGTGTAGGACAGGATATCTTGTTGAGATTGTGGCTAGGTATTTGTGTACAATAATCTAAAGTAGTATCCTTAGGTTATTTTTTCCAAGCTTTGGTTCCTTGTACAGTTACTGACACAGTGATTGATCTGTCAAGTTTATTTTTGGAAACTGATGTTTTTTATTGAGCATTTTGCCAAATCTGTTTGTTTGTGGGTGTTGCAGTGATATTTAGTGTTTCCTTTCCATATTTACATACTTTTTAAATAAGAAAGGGGAACTCCTCTAACATGGCTCTAGATTATATGTTATCTTTGTGAGAATTTTTGTGAATTCATGGTGTGCAATTGTTAATTTGTAAAGAATTTTTAGTGTTGGGTTTCAAAAGTGAGTCCTTTTTTGTCTGAATTTGGAATAGCTGATAATTTCATCATTTTGTCTGTAGATAGAACAGCCATGGGCAAACTGCGGCCCTCGGGCCATATATGGCCCGTTTGGGTTTTTAATCCGGCCCGCCAAACAGGAGTTTCTCTACTGTGTTGTGAAAAAAATGCATTTGGAAAATAATTTAAACACTAAGTCTTGCATGTCCATGCTTTATTATCTATTAAAGGACAGAACCTTTTTATGTTATGGCTTTTACATGTCATTTATATTAGGTCACACAAATACTACATCCATCTGCTCCTGGCCCGGCCCGGCCCAGCCCCTCTGTCAAATTTTAGAACCCATTGTGGCCCACGAGTCAAAAAGTTTGCCCACCCCTGAGTTAGAAGCACGACACAAAAAACTGAATGTGAGTGAAAGAAGGTTGGAGAGTGGATTGGAAGCTCCAGAGGGAGAAAATAGAAGAAATAAAATCAAAAAGAGAAAATTTGAACTATCTAAAAATTATGAATAGGAAAAGGCAAGAAAGTTGGAATGTTGAGAGCCAACATTCAATACTGCATTTTCTATAACTGCTTAAGGAAGTACACGGTCATGGCCAGAGTGTTGAAAAAATGTCACTCAAACACAAACAAACACACACAAAAACACGCAGATATATAGGTGTTAGTCATTCCTCTTCCTTCTCCATATTGTACCTTTGGAGTTGTTTTATATCAGACAGCAAGGAGCCGTCTGCCACTGGATGCCCTGTGCTGAACATGTGTCAATTTGTACCTGCCTTGCCATGTACCGGCTTTAATAATTAATGATTTAAAGCAATGTTCCATTAGTCATGTGGGTAAGTGATTCCAGTAAATATTTTTATTTATTTATTTATTTATTTTTTGACATTAGTGGCATTTTATTTTTTATATTTTTCAAAGTGAGTTCACAGGAAAAAGAGAGGTGGGAGGATGCGCAATAAACGTCTTTGTGCCAGAACAGAGCTGTAATTAGGCCAAAACTGTACAAAAAATATAGATTTTGCATTTAAGATGAAAATATCATAAAAATTTAAGATAAAAAACCACCTTTGCTGTATCCAGAAGTCCTCAAAGGACATAGCTTTAGCTTCACCTTGTTCAAATTCTGTTAAAAAAAAAAACTCCTCTTAAGCACTTTTTGCCATCCGATTATTAATTGGAAAAATAGTTGACAGATTAATCTATTAGCAAAATTATCTTTAGTTGCTGCCCTACAAACAGCCAAATGTTTGAACATACCCCATTAAATTGAATGAGAAGACGTGGCATAAATGAGACATGAGGAGGGAAGGTGATGGCTAGTAAGCACCATTTATTCAGAAAGGTTGTAGAAAAAGTTATGCAACAAGTATCATGATTAGGGTTCCAAGCCCGCGGGAGCAAGCGAAGGCCATACAAGGCATGGCCGTTCCCCTGCTTCCAGCGGAGCTGGGAACCCTATTGTTTAAGCTCTCATTTTTTCATTATTAGGGTTCCAAGCCCGCGTGAGTGACCAAAGGCCATGCAAGGCCATGCAATGCAGAACAGGGAACCCTGTTGTTTTTGCTTAGTTTTTTCAATATTATCATTAGGGTTCCAAGCCCGCGGGAGTGAGCGAAGGCCATGCAAGGCCATGCAAGGCGGAGCAGGGAACCCTTGTTTTTTTTGGCTTCGTTTTTTCATTATTATTTTTATTATTATTATTCTCCGCTAAAAGTCGTTGGGCGCAAGAACCAGAAAATGTTGGGGAAAAACTGACATAGCAGCCTAGTAGTGATGGGCAACCACTACTCAGAAACAAAAATTCAGACCCCCTAATAACTAGGGGGCTCCATTACGTATGACAACGCGTTTGGGCTTATAACTTCCAAACCGTAAGTCCCATACTCCAAAGCTTTATATCCCTTTGTTCCTTAGATGATTCTGCACCACTTTGTAATTGGCCACGCCAACGACCGCCTAGCTAGATTTTTTGCTACGTTGCGAGAAAGGCAAAATCTATTTTCAATAATTTATCCTACATTCTAAGCTCAATCAAAGTGAAACTCTGCACATACCATCTACAGAGTTAGCGGAACAAAATGGTATAAAATCATTCTCAAATGTTCGAATATTGTTAAAGCTACGTGTGGACAAACGTTAATCGCAAGCTAGCACAAAATATGCTATATATGCTATCTCACATTTGACCTTTGAACTCAGTGAATTTGAAAGATTTTGTCAGGGGAATCACAGATCATATGCCGAATAGTAATATCTTGGAACATAAAAAACACTTCCAAGTTTCACCACTAGACGGTGCTGTTATAACAGAAAATGCGTTTGACGATTATCTCTGAAAATGATGCTTGCAGAGATCAAATCTCTATCTCTAGATGTTCTTTGAGTCATCCTAAATCATGTGAAAAAAGTCGTAGAGTTATGCTAATTAGCAACAATGCTGTGTAATATGCAAAACCTATTTTCGTTAACTCCTTCTTAGGGCCGAGGCATATCAAAGCGAAACCTGGCCTTTTGGCCAAACTTTAACATAGATTAAGTTAGTAGTGCATAAGGACATACTGAAGGTATGTACTCATTTTTAGAGGGATCCAAGCCTAGGGGGCGCTATAAGCAAGAGAAATTTACATAGCCAAAATGGCTGAATGGATTTTCATAAAATTTGGTACATTCCTTCAGGATACCACCTAGAGGCTATGTTATCAATCTGGTAATGATTGGCCAATTTTGGCTAATTTCCAGTTAAGACATTTCGCTCACTATAGAATTGCTCAAAAATCCTACCTAGTGAGCTCAAACCTTGAGGACATGTTCAGTGCATAATCTTCAAAAGTTCCTAATTTAGCTAAAGTTCTATCTCAAAGCGTGTTCCTACAAGATATGACGTTTGGTAATAAAGCTAGCGGCTGTATCTCCAGTTCTGTTAAGCCAAAAGCCATGGAATTTTGCACGCTACTTAGGTAGACAATGCATATAATCCCCAGTAAACATTGTTCAATTTGGACTGCCCACTTCGGTACATTTTTTTTATTTATAATTTACAATTAATTTATAAAGACATATGCTAATCAATTCAATTCAAATTCAAATTCAAAAATACTTTATTAATCCCAAAGGGAAATTAAATGTTGTTGTAGCTCATTATGAAGGTTTCTTCAAAGAGCCGTTGTAGATGCTGATGGCTGTGGGCAGGAAGGATCTCCTGTAGTGCTCCGTCTTGCAGCACATCTGAAGAATCCTCTGACTGAAGACACTATGTTGTTGCACAACAGTCTCATGAAGAGGATGCTCAGGGTTCTCCATAATGTTCTTCATTTTATGAATAATGGTGATTATACATTAATTCGGAAGAAAAAAGTGTGGTGCCTGACCAAATCCATGCATATTCTTCATATTAAAGATGTTCTTGGTGAATATTTTGAAACTTTTCTGACAAACTATGCATTTTATGTGAATTTTTCAATTTTGGCCATTATTACTTCCTTAAAAGTATAGCCGTACAACATTCTACCTCTGATCTTCCCATTGATTCCGTATGTCTTGGATGGACTTGTGGTTAAGAGATTGGCCTGTGGTTGGTGGTTCGAAGCCCACAAATTAGTATTAAGACTCTATAGTGTGTATTACATTTTGTTTCAGAATTAATCCACACACGTTTCAAGTTGTAACCTGCCCCTATGGAAAATGGGTCTGTTTGAAATGGTCGTCACTTGCTGGGTTGGCGGTGCGTATGATGTCGCGTGCTTGCGGACTCGCAATAAGGCTTGGAACCCGATCATAACTGCTTGCAGTTCTAGTTTGTTTTTGGGTTTTGTTTTGGATTTTGCTTCTGATTGTTTGTTTTCCAGGTGGTGCTTTAGTTCATTGCGTTTTTGTTTGTTTTATTTTAGTTTTGATTATTTTTTTTATTTAGATTTATCTTTTGGCTTCATTGCCTTTGTTTCTCTGTTCAATTCCTGCCAGTTGTTTGCACTCTCAGCCACTGCCTTCATAAGCAGCTTCATTTGGTCATGCTAATACATCTCCTTGTTTTCACCAGTGCCATGCTCTTTATATACTCTGTTGTTCTGTTTACTCCCTGCGGATACATACCATTTGCTTATGCCAAGCCTGTCTATGTCCTCGATTGTTGTCATGCCGAGCTTATAGTTAGAGTGGCTTAGGTTATCCTGAGCTATCTCTGTAGTTATGCTGCTATAGGCTTAGGCTGCTGGAGGACATAATGACCACTTTCACCCTCTTCGCTACTTTCTCACGCTACTGTTCAATTTTGTATTATTTGCTGTTATCTCAGCTTTTAACTTTGTTCTCTCTCTTTTCTCTTCCTAGAAGCTACACCTGGCCTGACTCTGTGTCTACCTGTAACACCTTTCTGGAGAGGGGCATCGTCCAAGCTTCTGCTGGCAACAACTTAATGCTCACCCTCTACCGATGATCCACATGGCCCTGTCTTTCAGTGTTTAACCCTTTCTCTCTCCTAGACATAGCTACTGGCTGAGCTTTTACTGTAACTAACTCTATGTGCTCTCTTTCAGACTCTAAACTTGAAAACTGGCTCAGAGTTTATCTGTTCCTTCTTTCTAGGTGAAACGACTAAAGGAGCTACATCCATTAACATTTACCTTTTCCTTCCCATAGAAAGTACTCCTGGATCAGTGCTTCTTTGTTCTCTTTGTATCTCTGCTCTGTTCTCTCTAACCCCCAGTCGGTCGTGGCAGATGGCCGCTCACACTGAGCCTGGTTCTGCTGGAGGTTTCTTCCTGTTAAAAGGGAGTTTTTCCTCTCCACTGTCGCTACATGCATGCTCAGTATGAGGGATTGCTGCAAAGTCAACGCCAGTGACTGTCCACTGTCTCTACATGTTCATCCGGGAGGAGTGAATGCTGCAAGTCACTGACTGGATGCAATCTGCTGGGTTTCCTTAGATAGAAAAACTTTTTATCCAATTTGAATAAATAACAGAATCTGGCTGCACTGTTCAATGATTAAGATTAATTGGAATGTATGTACCTGACTTTTTTGTGAAGTGCCTTGAGACGACATGTGCTGTGAATTGGCGCTATATAAATAAACTGAATTGAATTGAATCAATGTGCATGGTTGCTGAAGGTATTTCATATTTTCAAGATGGCGCTTCGGTTTGGCTATGCCTCTACATCTATCCAGCTGTTTATTTTGCATGTTTTGTTGTTTTTACACTTCATTATCTGGTCTTAAATACCAATAAGACAGAAACCTTGATTATTGCTCCTAGCCACCTGCATGCTATAAAAGCAATCACACTGTCGCTTCTTTTAGCCCAGCAACCAAATCTACAGTAAGAAACTTAGATGTTACATTTGATACTCTTTTAGACTTTGATTCACACATCCGATCAATTTCTTGTTTTTGTTTCGTTCATTTAAAAAACATCTCTAAAATACGTGCCATAGTCTTCTAAGCAGATCTAAAAAACATTATTCATGCATTCGTGTCATCCCGTTTAGACTATTCTAATGTCCTGTTTGTCTGTCTGGACAGATCTTCAACTTCACACCTCCAAGCCATTCAGAACTCAGCAGCCAGATTCCTTACGGAAACTTGTAAATTGTCTCATATCACCCCAGTCTTATGCTCCATACACTGGCTCCCAGCTGAGTTTAGAATTAGTTTGAAAATTATTGCCCTCGTCTACAGGGCTCTAAATGGCCAGGCTCCTGACTATTTGTGTCAGCTTTTAACTAAGCTCTCTGCTCTTTGTAGCCTATAGTCACAGGACCAAAATCTCCTGAATGATTTTTAAAAACCAATTGAAAACTGATTTGTTCCACCAGGCTTTTTATTGTGCTTTTTATGTAGATCGTAATGTGATTTTCCTGTACAGTGCTTTGTGACTTTGTGTCTCTGAATGGCGCTTTATAAATAAACTTTACTTACTTACATTCCTGCATCTGTTAGATGCTGTCTGCTGTGAGATTTTCCTTTTTTATCAAAACCTTTTTTATTTGCTTCCTGCCTGTCTGCATTCTGGGGTCCGATCCAAGAATCACTGCTTGACAACAAGGAGTAAGAGGAAAAACTCACTTCTTCAAAAAGTATAGAAGATCTTCAGTAGGTCATTAAAGTGTTTTTATTGTGTGTACACATGTGGGCTGCTTATGCTCATATGTGAAGCAACTGATTTAAACAGTGAGACACTTAGTGCACCATCAACACTTTAAGCCAAAGCATTTTTGTGGTCTGTGTTGGGCTATTTTCTGCCTCAGCGAGTAAAGGCTTGATGTTGATGTTTGCAATGACAAGCTGAATGTGACCATAATGCACACCACGGCATAGAGCACACAGGCAGGGTATAGTATATCAGAGTTCCACTGCTGTAATGAATGGTAATCGTTAAATTTATTTGTTCAGTAATTTTGTTTATTTAATAGCAACGCTGCTGGTTACTAGCATATTAAGTGTGTTCTAAATTTTGTCTGCGTCTTCCTCCTTTATCTTCTTTTACTACACCCAACATTGTCCACCATTTTGTCTTTCAGCTAGTGTAGCTTTGCTCAAACACACACCATATATAAATATACATGCACACACCTCCTTGGGTGTGATATCGCTGCATTGAGAATTATTTTGTTTGAGCTGATTGCCTTTTGTTTTGTAGTTTAAGTTAAAAGTTACTAGTTTAGTGATAGCCAGTTTATTGACTTAAGTATTTCAAAATTGTGGTACTGCCTTAATAAATACCGGTGGGATTTAAAGAGACGTTGCATAGACTGAAAGTGTTTCGAAAATAAAACCTGATATTCAGGTGGTGCCCCGACTTTTTAATCACAAGTCCCTCCCTTTAATACACTGGGGTACTTGATTAATAGCTATTGTTAGCCAAACAAGGCCATTTCCCCAACAGTTGTAACAGCCTATAGGTAACCAAGGCAACAGCACCGAGGTAGCCAAGGCAACAGATGCTTTCAAAATGGATGCAATCCATTTTAGAAATTCAATTCAAAAATACTTTATTGATCCCAGAGGGAAAATAAATGTCTTTGCAACTCTTATTATGCAGGTTTCTTCAAAGAGCCGTTGTAGATGCTGATGGCTGTGGGCAGGAAGGATCTCCTGTAGCGGTCTGTCTTACAGCAGATCTGAAGAAGCCTCTGACTGAAGATACTCTGTTGTTGTACAACAGTCTCATGAAGAGGATGCTCAGGGTTCTTCATGATGTTCTCCATTTTATGAAGAATCCTTCTTTGCATAGTGATCTCCAGAGGTTCTTGAGGAGTGCCAGAACAGAGCCAGCCGTCTTTATTAGCTTGCTGAGCTTTTTAAAGTTCCTAGCTCTGATGCTGTTTCCCCAGCAGATGACGGCAGAAGAGATCACACTCTCCACAACAGAGTTATAGAAGATGAGCAGCATCTTGGTACAAACACAGAAGGACCTAAGCTTCCCCAAGAAGTACAGTCTGCTCTGTTCCTTCTGGTAGATGGCTTCACAGTTGCATCTCCATTCTGTAGTCCAGTGAACACAGAGGTATTTATACTCCTCCACCACCTTCACTTCTTCTCCCATGATGATGTTTGACCTATTCCTGTTTCCCATAAAAACTGCAATCATTTCCTATGTTTTGTTTAACCTCAAAATAAGAATTTGTGTCCACACTATGCCACAAAGCAGTCCACCAGTTCTCTATACTAAGCAACTTGCCTATCTGTGATCCATCCAATGACTGCAGAGTCATCCAAGCATTCTGCAGATCACAGGACTATGTACCAAGAAGTCTAAAGTGGACAGAGTGAAAAGGAATAGTGAGAGAACGGTCCTCTAATGTGCTACTTTAGCGCCGACTATCTGGTTAGACACATGGCCTTTCGGTCTCACAAACTGTAGTTGGTTGTCACATGGTCATTTATCCAGGTGATTATTAAGGACCTCCACCTGTGTCTTTTAGAGTTTTTGACAAAACAAATCCGACTGAATTGTGTTAAATGCACTATAGAAATAAAAAAAACATGATCCATATAGTGCTACCTGTTTTATCTGGATGACAGTAGGTATGCTAAAGCAGGTGTATGATGGCGCCTTCAACTCCACTCCATGGCAATGAGAAAACTGCAGGAATCTTGATATGTGGTTGTTTACTTACTCAGGTGTGACAGCATGATTCTCTCCAGAATCTTCATAATGTGGGATAACAGGTCAATAGGTCTATAATCTTTGAGGACCAATGGGCCAGCTTTCTGTCTTTGGTACTGAAACGAGTCAAGGTGGCTTCCACAACACTGGAACCACCCCCTGGGTCAGGTTACGGTTAAAGAGGTGCTGCAGATTCTCACAGAGCTGGGCTGAAAGCATCTGGACCTGAAGCCTGGTTCCGGTTTAGTCTCTCCAGCTAAGGGAACACCAACATCTTCATGACCGAGGCGGAGGATAAAACATTTGATTTGTGACAGGAAAGCTGTGGGTCAAAAGAGGGTGGGATGTCTGTTAGGCTAGGGTCAGGAGGAAAGGATGCTGAGCTTGTTCCTGAACTAAGCCTATTGGAAATAGGTTTTATTTATTGGCTTTGTTCGTCTGCAGGACACCTAGCCTAAAAAGAAAAGAACATAAGCTTCTTTAATATTTGTTAAGTAAATAGAATGGCAGCCAAATTTATTGACACACCTGGTAAAGATGTGTAGTAGCATAATCTTACACAACAACATTTAGAGTACTTCAAATTATAATTCTAGTGCATTTATTCAGTGGGGTGTGGCAGAGGTAATAGTTGTTTCAAACAAAACAAAGAGACACAAATATTCCCCAGTGACAAAATGTACTCAGCTTAAAGTCTGAACTAAATGTTTCAATGTGAGATTATGCTACTATTTAAGTTTTTTTCACATCTTTCCCAAGGGAGCCAATAAATGTGGCTGCACTGTTTATGCTACTTTAAATGTGAATTGAGTTACATAAAACAGGTGACAAGTTCTGGGGTTCCAGACTCAGCAGCTGCACTTTCAGTGCTCAGTCTGTAAACGTTGATCATCTATTGTGGCCATAATTGTTTTTAGGTTTGCATTATCACTTGTTTATGGACTTTTGCTGTAACCTAACCAATATGAAACTTCAAATGTTTTGCAAACTCCTAGAAACAAATTGAACAAAATTAGCTGACATGAATTAGGTGTAGTTTTGCTCTGCCACCAAAAACACATAATTCACAGAGACCAATTCATTGTTTCAGTCTATTTCTAATGGAGTGAAACAAAGCACATAAATAATTCAGATTATTGTTGGATTTTTTTCTGTATTGTTTTACATTGTTGTTCAAATGTCATTGGTTTTCAGTCTGTCCTCCGATCACAGTTGTTGTGATTGGTTATCCTTTCATTTTATTTACTTTATTTCACTTATAGCTACGTTACGCCGTAGGAAAAAACGTTTTTAGTCCTGTCCTACCAGAATATTCTGTATTAAGTAGGTTCCTGTACTATCCAAAAAAACTGTCGGTGTAGCTTTGCAGGGTTCATCCTACTTTTTTCTATTTCTCTTAAATTTTCACCTAAAGTAGGATCTTTGCTGGCTGTTTTATTTAGTTGCTACAATGTGCCTTGGTGATATATATATATATATGTATATAGATATTATATATATTATATATATATCTAGATAGATAGAGAGAGATATATATATATTATATATTATATATATATATATATATATATATTATATATATATATATATATGTATAGTATATAGATAGATACATATATATGTATATATCTATTCTATCTCCTCTCTATATATATATATATAGAGATAGATAGTATAGATATCTATTCTATTCTATCTAGAAGATATATACTATATATAGAAATAGATAGATGTAGATATATACATATCATACGTACTATATAGATATAATATATATATATTTATATATATAATATATATATATAAATTATATTTTATAATAGATATATATATATATATATATATATATATATGTAAGATTATATATAGATACATATTATGTAATATATCTATCGCCTATACTCTCTCTATATATATATATATCTTACAGAGATTAGATATATATACATATCTATCTATCTATCTCTATATATATGATATAGATAGATAGCTAAGTATAATACATATACATACGTATAATATATATATCAATATATATATATATATATATAAATATATATGTATATATATATATATTATATAATATATCTATATAATATATGTGTATAGTATTATATAGATACATATATATGTATTAGATCTATCTCTATCTCTCTCTATATATAAATATATAAAGCGATAGATATATATACATATTATCTATCTATCTATAATAATACTATATATATAGATAGATAAGATAGATATGTATATACAATACATTACGTATATTATATATATATATATATTAAAAAATATATATATATATAGATTATATATACTATATATACTATATTATATATATAAGCCTAATTTTGTGTCATATCTGAAATGTTTTTCCTCAATGATTAGGAAAATAAAAATAACTCTAACAGTGATAATTCAGTGATTTTTGGTCATGCTTGTACATCCAGAGCTTTTTGCTTTAAATTTTTTTTTTAGTTCTGCACTCAAGCTTGATTGCATTAGTAGAAAAATTAAAGTTATTGCAAAAATTTCCTTGAAAGTCTTTTAAAGTAAGAACAAGAGGAGTTAGAAATCTTTTAATCTCAGTATTAAGTTTGGAAAAGAAAAACAGGGGGATTTGTGGCCAACACACACCCAAACACACAAAAACACACACTCTCACTAGAGACAGCAGTCATTAAACCTTGACATTGTGGCGCCAAAAGAGACTAAATGTTTTTTCTCTCCCGCTGAGACATTATTTCATTTAAACCAACGGCAAACACACACACATACAGACACACACACACACACACACACAGTCATTAATGACACAGAGGTCTGAGCTGAGCTGAAGAGCGACAGACAGCTCGTTAAGATTGTCATCACGCTGAGGCCTGAACCTTGTTAGAGCAACACACATCCAAATACAGAGCATACAAGAGCCACACACTCACACACACTCTGTTAAAAAACACCTACACACTTACAAACACACACAGAATGTTTTTTAAGACATGCTGGGTTTTGGTCCTGGTCATTGTTACTCAGACTGAATAGACCCTGGGAGATCTGAGGGTGTGTGAGTGTGTGTGTGTGTGTGTGTGTGTGTGCGGTGTGTGTGTGTGTGTGTGTGTGTGTGTGTGTGTGTTTTGGCATCACAGTGAGAACCAATTTTCCGATATCACCATCAAATTGAGGACCATTTGTATCAATGTGAGGACATTTTGCTGGTCCTCACGACCTATTTTGCTAACAGTTAGGTTTAGGACTAAGGTGTGAATTGAGTTTAGGTTAAGGTTAGGGTTAGGCATGCACTGGTAATGGTTAGGTTTAGGGTTATTGTCAGGGTTAGGGCATAGAAATCAATGGAAGTCAATGGGAGTCAACACATGGTCCTCACTACACATAGCAAAACAAGAGTGTGTGTTGTGTGTGTGTCTGTGTGTGTGTGTGGTGTCAGAGGTACACTTGAATATGTTATCTGCTTTGGATGTAGAGGGACAAACCGATTTCGTTTCATTCTATATAAACAAAAAATTATTAACTTAATTAATGATGAATCAACTCTGCTCCCTCAGCATTTTTTGCTTTAATTCCTTTTATGAAAATGATTTTGTGACTCCACAAAAAAACAAAACAAATAAGCACAAATAAGGAATGGTAAATTTTAAATGCAAGCAAATTTGCCAGCACAGAAAGGGAAAATATTTTAGAGACAGAACTAAAAAACAACTAATTTGTCATGTAAAATGTAATTCCAGGCATATTAAAACTAATTAAGTTTTCATTATTTTACACAATAAATACTGATTGGCAATTAAATAGCTGAGAAAAATATGAGATTTTTAATGGTATTTGATTTTCCTATATTACTCTTTTCAGTGCTAATATTTTCATTCTATCCAGTGTCAGGGTTTGGAACCTCATATTAAACGCTATTTTAACCTTTTTTATGTCTCATACCATACCATTTTTACTGTTGACATTTTGCTGACATGAAGGCAACACATTTGTTTAGTGCTGTATTTTTATTTTTCTGTTATCTATTTTTATTCCACATAAATATTTTCCATTTCTTTTGTACTTTTGTTAGGGCTCTTCACAGTATTATGCTTCACAATCTTATATTTTCATTAGGTTAAAGACGATTTGTCCAAATTTGTATTTGTGAAAGGAAATTGTCTTTGAATATATTTCACAAAACACTCTTTTGTTCTTCTAAAATAAAATTACAAAAATAATTTTACTGATCGATTTTCTTTTCCCAATTTATATGATTTAATTGTGTAAAGCTGTAGAACACTTGGGAAGATATTAAGCGTAGTGAAATAAATTAAATGAACTATTAAACAAAATAGCATATTTTATATTTAGCTTTATCTTTTAGTCTAAATTAATATTTAAGCATTAACTGAATTCATCTTACAGACTCACATTTGACGATCATATCTATCTGTCAGTTTGCCAACCCCCAAACACACACAGACACACACACACACACACACACACAATCACACAGAAAAAGAGAACCGCGTTCTCTGTCTCTCTTTCTCTCTCTCTCTAATTGGATTAAGACATCAGGAGGTGTCAATCAAGAGTCTTTATAAACGACAATCTCCTCAAAAAGCCATTATATACACCAATGGCCCCTAGGGGCCATAGTATACACTCATCCTCACAGAAGATTGCACGCACACACTGACACGGAGAAAGGAGAGGAAAGTAATAATTAGCTGACTGTGGTTTGATGGATCTCTTGACACCTCAAGGCCTTGAAAAAATATTCTCACAGCTCTCGGCCTTGTGTATCTTCATGTGTGTGTGTGTGTGTGTGTGTGTGTGTGTGTGTGTGTGTGTGTGTGTGTGTGTTTGACAAAAACTCTGACCTGTCCCATATCACAAGCCAGAAGCCTTCAGGCACATGAAAAAACAATAGCTGGTTTCCTGCTCTGCTGGAAACCGAAGTGAAAACCCAGACTGACCGTTGATCAGTGTTTTTTCTGTTAGTAAAATGTCCTTTTTGAGAATTTGCAACATTTTTAAGACACCTTTCTTCTTCATTATATTATTTTTGTTTTTCCTTTTGAACTTTGGGAGAAAGATTAATGGGTCTCTTTATTTTCATGATTATTTAAATTGTAGATTCTCACCAAAGGCAACAAAACTATCAATGACACACATTGAATTATGTAGTAAACGGAAAGTGTAAAATAATTCTAAACATTTTTATATTTTAAATTCTTCAAAATAGCCATCGTTTGCTTTGATTACTGCTTTGCTCTCTTGGTATTCTCTCCATGAGCTTCATGAGGTGGTCACCTGAAATGCTTTTCCAAACAGTCTTGAAAGAACTTCCCAGAGGTTCATTGAGAGAAGGTCAAAGGTTAATATTTCAGTCATTACAGCAAAGAGCGAATTTCTTAAAATATCTAAAATATACGTTTAAAGTTCTTTTACAATTTTTGTTTGCTACATAATTCCATTTGTGTTCATTTACACGTTTGATGCCTTCAGTCAGAATCTACGTACAATTTAAAGAGTCATAAACATAAAGAATACCATTAAATGAGAAAAAGGTTCTAAAATTTTTGACTGGTAGTGTACATGTAAATCATTTCTGTTAAGCCCTGTAAGGTCCAAATAACAGCTTTTGCAGACAAATGAAACATGATATTATTCTGATCATTTATAGTATCATATATACTGGAGGGACTATGTCTCTGGGCTGGCCTGGGAACGCCTTGGGTTCCCCCGGAGTAGCTGGAGGAGGTGTCTGGGGAGAGAAAAGTCTGGGTGTCTCTACAAAGTCTGCTGCCCCCGCAACCTTTATCCAGGATAAAGCAGAAAATGACGAGAATGAGTAAGAGTTTTGAAACATATTGTTCCTGAAAGTAAAGAGACCCATTAAGTGAAAAATGTATCTAAAACTTTTGACCAGTAGTGTACATTAAGATGAGACTTGAGGAGATGCTGTAAGAGTGCAAATACAATAATTTTTCCTAAATCTACGTCCCAACAGGGTGAACTTCCTGCTCAGGCATGAAGATAAACTGTAGTCTGACATTGAGATTTTCAGCTCCGTTTCTTCTAATCAGCAGCAATGCTTAGAATTGTGAAATCCAACATGCCACCTCAGATCATAATGTCACAGCTGCTGGGACATAAACTCGCAGCTGCAGACATGTTTCAAAAATGCTGTCAGACAGAGTGTAGTCTCTAGAGCTGCAACAAAGAAAAGAAGGACTGCTTTGGTTTGGCTGAGTATCCAACTCCATCTTAAGCTGGAGAAACATTTAGTATTTAAAACTGAGGGAATTTACATCATGAAAAGATTGACACAATGGAAGGTAATCTTGTACTAGTGAGGAAACTACTGGTTTGCAACCAAGGAAACAGACAATAGTCATGAAGAAATCACAAACATACTTTGTATAAGAAATTGATGCTGTCTGCAGATTCAGATGGACAATTGTGGTCTGTTCATGTACATATCAGAAACTGATAACAAGGAATACGAATAAAAAATGCATTCTTCTCTGTGTGGCTATTTCTGATAACACATGGGTTATGTGTGTTTTGGTTCAAAAAGCATTTTCCTGAAAAGTATTTGTTGTCTTTTAAAAAACAGTAAAACCAGCACGTTACTTGTTGTTACACTTTACATAAATTTTACATATCCTAAGCAGAAGTATTAAGTAAGAACATTCTCCTTTTTTGGTCAGTTGTGAACAAAACACTAGAAATCACTTCCACATTGTTGTTTGTTTAAACAACTTGTTACATCATTTATTAGTCTTAATGTTGGTTTTAATGTTGATAGTTTTTATCAATATTAAAACCATCAACATTAGTTTTAGAAATCTTGAAATATCCTGATGTTTCCTTTTTGAAACATGTTTTAAGATGTTAAAAAGTGTTTTGCATAATGCCCTGTTTCCTCACTATTTCAGTTCATCACAAAACAAAAAAGTATCTTCTGCAGAATTACATCCTTGCTTGTAGCTATTTTTTAGGTGTATGATCTAGCATTTTAGAACATAGTGTGTGTTTTTTAGTGAAATCTGTTTTTTCTGTGGTTCAGCATTGGTTCTAGAACTGTGCTGTACAAGATGGCAGCTAGCTGGAGTAGTCCTGTTACATTCATTCCAATATCTTCTTCTTTAAACTTTGTTCCTAATTCTTCTGCTTGAAAGATTCATTTCTACAGTTACTTTTTTACTTTTGGAAAATTCTTATGTTGCATTACAATAGCAACATGACAGTTCTTAACAACAGAGGGCAGCTGATCAACATGTCAAAAGCTCAAATAATACCAAAATTGTGAAGAGCCATTGGTGATGCAAGGCAGGAGCAAAGTGGAAAGTGAGAAGGAAGAAATTCTAACCATGCCCTCCTTTGGTCAAAATGGAAAATGTGAGTTCTCTGGCAAACAAATGGATGAACTTCAAGCTCTGACAAGAACCCAGCCAAAGCATCAATGCAATACTATGTGTTTTACTGAAACTTGGCTGAAGAATCATATCCTCGACTTCAACGTCTCTCTGCCTGCCTTTCTCACTACACAGATGAGAGATTGGAAGATGAACAGCAAATGCAAATGTAGTGGGTTAACGGTTCTTTAACAACATATGGTTCAATCCAGGACATGCAGTATGTTCTCTGAAACCCAGATATTAAACTGTTAGCTGGAGATAAGGTGGTCCATATTAATTACCAGGGGACTTTACCATTATCTTAGCAGCAGCGTACATTCCACCATCACCTGTGGACATGTGATGTCAGTTGTTGCGAAGCTACAGACGCAACATCCATTTGTGGCCATAGGTGAAGATTTTAACCATGCCTCACTCTCTGCTACACTTCCAACATTTCAACAGTTTGACAGTTGCTCTGCTGAACATAGCAAAACATTATATTTGTTAATGCAAATGTCAGCCATACCTTTAACATCTTTTGTAAGATCTTCTTTAAGCAAATTAGATAATCATCTGGGTTTTCTTTGCTAAGTGTACAAAGCCCTTGTTCAAAGGCAACCTCCATTAAAAAAACTGTGAGTAAATGGTTTCAGGAAGCTCTGTGGGGTTCTATTCAGGCTACAGATAGTGAATATGAGCCATATTGAGATTACATCAGTGACTGAGTGTGTGTGTGACTAGGGCTGCCAGTTATTAGGAAAACATGCAACACTATTGGTTGAAGGCTGCTATAAAGGTATGTATCACGACCCATAAATAAATAAGAAAACCGTGTTAATTTCTTTCTGTTTTGGGCTCTAAGCAACCATAGACCCCAGATAATGAATCTAACTTCTGGAAGAAAAGAATCATTTCTATCTTAACTACATGGTTTTATTGGAAATGTTGTATTTGGCTGGCATCTTTTGTTGTGACAATGAAACAACTTAGCTGTAGTTTCTTAATGGCTTGACCATTTTCTCATCACCTTCTAAAACTTGTTATGATGCATTAAGAAATATCATCACCAAATATATTACAGGCATAGAGAGCCTGAATTCATGGGTATTATTGAGGAGTATATACAAAGGTAACTTAAGCTCAAGATTACAAACAGCAAGAAGGCATACATGAAGAAACTGGAGAGCAAGCTCTAACAGAACAATATAAGAGTAGTGTGGTCAGGGATGAACAATATTACAGGTTTCAAGCTGAATGATGATCATCTCGATGGAAGTCTAAACTTATCTTTAACCTTAGTAATGGATAGTGCGACTTCTGCATTATGGTCTTTCTTGAGTACGTTTACCACTGCAGTACTGTATTTTTGGTCGGCACCACTTAGTTAAGTGTAAGGTTACGCTGTGGTTGTCATATAATAAAGGCGGAGCCTCCCCACACTTAAGCCGGAGCAGGGCAGTGAAGCTATCAGTTAAACAGGGAATAATGTCTCCTGTCTTGTATGTACGTGATGTCTGTGAAGATCTACAGAAGCTGCAGGCACCGAGTAAGGGTCAAGTCTCCTGTCTGAACAACGAGAGACCAGCTGCAGCATAGCCAACAGCCTTCAATCAAATAAGGAGATGCTTATGCTCTCTTGGTTAGATTGTTTTACTGTACAGCTCAGCCATGCTTTGTTCACTTCTGTCTTTACCCATAGTCAACTTTGTCCGGTCCACCTGCACCTTGCCAATTAGTTTCATCCTGGTTCACCTGTTTCGTGCTCTACATATACTCCTCTGTACTGTTCACTCATTGCTGGATCATTATGTGTACTTATGTTTTTGTTTTGATCTCCATCTGCCTTTTGGCTCCCATGTTTAGTCTGTTTTGGTTTATTAATTAAACCCCTTTATTTTTATTTGGTGCTGCCTGTCTGCATTTTGCCTGTCGACATTTGGGTCCCATTCTTGAAATCATACCGACAAATGTCATAAGTCAAAATTTCCAGAAAGCACAGGTGAAGGCCTTAACAATCGCCTGCATAAACAGAGTCCCATCATTCAAAAGAAAATAGGACTTTGAAACAGTTAAAACCATCCATGTAGCTACACTGTAGAAAAATACACAACATATTTTCACTTAGTGTCTGATTGAATCAAACTTATCCTGTTTCAGGTAACTTAGGGTTAAAAATATTTCTATTTGCTAGAAGCCAATGACATATAGATTTCTATGAGAATTTCTATTACTTCCTTCAAAGTGATAAATTTACATTAGATTACTAGATTACTATGCCTTTTACTAATTCAGAAAAGCCCAGAAGATGATGTCATGGCTTCAGGTATGCTAAATGTATGCCTTAATCAGCAATCACACTGTTAAAAAAGAAAAAAAAAGGTTCTTTGTCACAGAGATTAACAAAAGACCTTGTGGAGATGCTGGCTGCAGCTGGTAAAAGAGTGTCATTATCCACATTGAAACTTCTCCTTTACCAAGATGAGCTAAAAGGCCATTAAAACAAGCCAATACTCAAGAACAAAATAAAAATCCGTAATATAGTTTGCTGATGCACTCAGGAACAAAGACCTTCATTTTTGAATAACTACTTGAAGTTTGGACAAAATGACTACTACATTTGGAGAAGGGAGAAGCTTGCAAGCCTGAGAACACAATCCCAACTCTTAAGTATGAAGTTTGCTGCAGGAGGGACTGGTGCATTTCACAAAGCAGATAGCTTCATTAAGACACAACTTTATGTGGTAATACTGAAATGGTATCTAAACAAATTAGCCAGAAAGTCAGTTACTGTTAATAAAGTCAATGTTTTGGGGTGGCCCTCACAAAGCCCTGATCTCAATCCCATGAAACATTTGTGGGCAGAGCTGAAAAGATGTATGCAAGCAAGGCTTTGTTCAAACCTGACTCAGTTGACCCAAATCATACAGCGTAAATGGCAGTTCTTCCAAAGACTAATGCTACTATTCCACACAGATTAGGAAAAACACGAATGGCCAAGAAATGCAAAATTGTGGGATTCATAAGGATTGTTGTAATTTTGCAGATATGTTCAGAATTTCAGAGATTAGAACTGTGTTATATGGCTAACATAAGGAACAGCTTGCTCTTAAAATTACGAGCACCTACAGTCATTTTCACACTCAGTAGATCTATGCTTTGTTTGACTTCCGTTAAATTAAAAATTATTAAAAATTAAAGTTACACCAGGCATGACAGTGCGTTATTACTGAACAAAAATCAAAAGCAAATTAATTTCAAGTTATTCAGTCACAACTTCCATTAAGGTCAAAAACAATGTTTGTAATGCCACACCTGTTTTAATTAATTGGTCCCAAAATCAGCATGACAAAGCGCCATCTACCAGGTTTTTAAAAAAAGGCCAAAAAAAAACATTGTTAAAATAGTGAATGGTGGTCTTTTTCTGTGTGTGAGCATGTTTTAAACTTGAGTGTGTGTGGATGCAGTATTAAGAACGGTGCTGAATAAAAACAAAATATTTTAGGGAAGTGATATTCTTGAAATGACAATCCCTAAACCTGACAGCGAATCTTTCAACTTTAAAAAGAAGACGTTGACAGAATTACATCAGTACCTTTCATAAACACAAACTTCAAATCTATTTTACCTCAGGTGTACGTTATCTTGTTTCATGTAATTCCCTAGAAGAGAACCATTTTTTTCAATGATTAGGCTTTGCTTTCCAAAGAGCACATTGGGTTTGAACAAACTGAGGTGGGAGAATAGAATGCAAGGAGATACTCAAATGTTTGTGTTTGTGTAAAATGTACTCACATTATCATGCATGTGGTGCAATGATTTTTGTCTGGAGGGTGTGTGTGTGTGTGTGTGTGTGTGTGTGTGTGGGTGTGGGTGTGTGTGTGTGTGTGTTAGGACACCTGCTGTGTGTATGGCTGTTCAGCTGCTCTCCCACTGAGTCTGCAGCTAAATAATACTTCATTAAAATGGCAAGAAATACTCCTAAAAATCACTCAAACTCCCAATGAGAAAGAAACTTAATTAAAATACCAATAAGCAATTAAGTTAATTCCATCAGCTAACAGATAAGCAGAAAAAATACCAGGCAGCAGCCAACTTCTTTCAAAAACACCCAATCAAACATAGTCAACAAAATGTGTGTTAGTGTGATTTATGTTTGTGCAACATCCCACTGAATGCCAGTGAGTTTGTGTTTGTCTCTTTCTTGCTCTCTGTGTGTGTGTGTGTGTGTGTGTGTGTTCCTGTCTTGGCATCACAGTGAGAACCATTTTCCTGATTTCACCATCAAATTGAGGACCGTTTGTACCAAAGTGAGGACATTTTATGGTCCTCACGACCTATTTTGCTAACGGTTAGGTTTAGGACTAAGGTGTGAATTGAGTTTAGGTTAAGGTTAGGGTTAGGCATGCACTGGTAATGGTTAGGTTTAGGGTTATTGTCAGGGTTTTGGGCATAGAAGGGTTGAAAATGACTGAAAATCAATGGAAGTCAATGGGAGTCAACACATGGTCCTCACTACATATAGCAAAACAAGAGTGTGTGTGTGTGTGTGTGTGTGGTGGGTGTGCGTGTAATTTAAATGGTAATAACCCAAACCATGATCTGGAAGTTACTCTCTCTGCAAGATAAGATCCGCCTCACTCTTCCTGCACTCTTTCCATGTTCTTCTCACAGCTGGACTTTTGTATCTCTCCATCGCCTGTTCTGTCTTGTTTTATTATGAGCATTTAAGCATTTCTGATATGCTAATCCAAGCTGAACAATTAACTGGCATAGAGAAAGTGAAAAACACACCATTGTGACTGCAGATACTGAATGGATAAACAAGGGTAATAAATGAAACCTTGCATATATTTTCATTTAATTCAAAGTAGAACCTCTGCTTCAAAGAGACCTTTGCCAGTTGGTTGGAAGATGTGTCACAATATGGTATATTTCAAATAATGTGTGAGAAAAGTCACTAAACTAGTAATATATACACCCAGTAAAGGCTGTTATCAATAAAATTGATGAAAATTGAATTACATAAGTGGGGCTTGATAAAGGAATGCTTTTAATTTGAATCAGCTGCAGGAGGTTAATTTACCTGAAGGACTGCAGGCAGGAACAGAGGACTAAAGTGAAAGCAGAAAAGATGGAAGTGATTCATACTCAAACTGTTCAAAATACTCCCGCTGAAACAAACACAGGTCTTTCAGATATTCCCTGGTGTAAGAGGAACAAGGTAAGTGTGAGGAAATAACAAGGGACTGAGTCATTTAATTTACCTTCATGGAGAACGTGTGTGTGTGTGTGTGTGTGTGTGTGTGTGTGTGTGTGTGTGTGTGTGTGTGTGTGTGTGTGTGAGAGAGAGAGATAGGAAGAGAGAGCAAGAGAGGGCAAGGCAGACAGAAAGAGAGAGAAAGAAACCGTGCAGGTGTGTTTCAATCCCATCAGAGGCTTCCTGACAGTCTCAGCCACCAACATGGGCCGTTAATCAGGTCCTTACACTTTTGCATGGGGGGTGCACCTCATCTGAGGTGGCACAAGATGATGAGGCTTGGCTGTCTCCTGTGTTTGACGTGCAGGTCAACGGGTGGAGCCCAGACTTTATGCAGCATTGTAACTTGAAGGTCACTGATTTGAATGAACACCGCAAACCAAATGTAGTACACAGGTAACATGGTCCACATTTTTAGTCCAAATATGCATTTCAAAGAATGACAAATGAAAATTGTTTCAGGGAGACCTGTTAAAGACGTTCAATACATGTAGTGTACAAAGCTTCAACATTTAAACTTTTTATTCCTACAGATATTTGCAAGACATTTACTTTCATTTACTTACTACAATTGGCAATTGTTTTAAATGCTTTCAGTTTGAAAAAATGTTTGTCACTGTCAAATGGTAAACTTCAAACCGTTTGGAAATGGCCTTGGAATTCTTCCCAAATTGATTGGCAGCAACAGTTGCTCCTCCAGTGTCACCAGAGAATGTTCTCATTAAGTTTTTTTGGTGGTTTGATCAGATCCCAATATCTGAATTTAAATATTTTCTGATCCTGTTTTTATCCAAAGCTGTTTTTCTTCAACATTTAGTATTGTTTTTGGTGAAACTATATAGATTAATCTCATTAACCCCACAGGCACTCCGGTGTAATGCTGCTTTTTTGCACCTATCTTTGGTTTTACTCATATTTAGGTAGACAATTGCATAATAAGCAACAGCAGGATTATTGACCCAAACCCTGTTCTCACATTATAGAAAATAATATTGTTTTTGGTTTTTAATATATAACATTTTTAACATATGGTGTTGTCTTTTATAATACATTGTATTTATATTGAAAATACATAGTAACAATAAGCTATGTTTTTGTTCTCAACTGTAAGACCTACAGTAGGTAATGTGAAGAGGGAGCTCTTACCCTACACCATGACTTAACACACTGAATTCTCCAGATGTGCTCCCTCAGTACAAACCCTAAACCTTTATTTGCCATAGTGTGGTGGGTCTCAGCAAGGCTTTGGGGCACACTGCTGTGTGACAGATAGACTGACAGATTCTTCTGGATCTAAGTGAGGGTGTAGAATAATGCCATCCATATGTACAGAGTCATCACACATGCTCCATAAGAGCCAAAGACTATGTGACAGCAGCAATGTCGATAAAGAGGTTATGTGTAAAGGCAATTTATTATTCTTGGCCGGGTGGTAAGGCTTCACAGACAGCAGTGATCACAATAGAGAAATCCTTTCAAACTGTATTTATATTTGCACCTCCTTCAGTCCAGTAAGGTGATAGGAAGGTGCTCTGGTGGTTGCCCGGATAACGATCAGCCTTATCAGTCCCCTTGCATCTTCTCACATTGTTTATTTCTTCTGCGGCCTGTGAAAAAAAAAAAACAGTCTGACTTGTTTTTAGCTTTTTATGTGTGCAGCAGACTGTAGATGATAAGTAAGAGTTGCTGTAAAAAAAAAAGCATGGTGGTTGTCAGATAATCAGGTGAAATACTGCCAGACCTTACAGAGCTTAACTTTCACGAATCTCTGTGAGACAGAAAGAGATGCTGCTGTGAAACAACAGCAACCTTCTACACTGAGGTCTTGGAACCAGAACAAAACAGCAACAAGAAATAGTCCTACTGATATTGAAAAAACCTTTTAGAATAGTAACAACTTCTTGTTCTTGTAGCAAGCACCTCCTTCTGTTGTCTGAATTCTGTCTGCGGCTTCGCCATAGAAATACATTTTGTTAAAAAGGGAAAGTGAAAAAACTGAATATTGAAAATCTTAAAATTTAGGGAGGGTGCCCATTCTTTTTACCATGACTGTGACTTTCTCACTGAAATTATTCGTGGAACTTGAGCTGGTAAATCCACCGGGGTGTTGGAGAGTGGGCAGGCATAGGCTGAAGCGGACAGGTGCTACATAAAGTGTAATTTAAATATATTTTCTAGATATTTTGTTAATGGACTTTCTGTTATTTTATATAGCATAGTTGTTTGAAAACAACAGTTTGGTTTGAGGTAGTGAAAGCAATGACTTCAATAACTATTTAGCCTAGAGTTTGTTCTGTACTGTATACAGTATGTCTGACAGTATACAGTAGCTTGAACATATAGATTAGAAAATTATAAAACTGGTATTTTGTAATGTTTTAATTAAAGCAAGTAAATGTCAGTATTTGTGGAATTATAAAACAATGTTTTATAATTAGCATAAATTTCTAGTTAAGAGAAAATATTTTGGCTCTCTTTTGGCATATTGCATCTAAGCTAAGATCTTAGTTCATCATAGTAATTTGAGTTTGCTACAAAACCATAAAATATATATTGATTTATAGATATTAGTAAGTATAATATCTGTATAATATTGTTAGGGACAATATGTAGGAGAAAATGTGTCTTCATTCTCCACTGTCGCTACATGCATGCTCAGTATGAGGGATTGCTGCAAAGTCAACGCCAGTGACTGTCCACTGTCTCTACATGCTCATCCGAGAGGAGTGAATGCTGCAAGTCACTGACTGGATGCAATCTGCTGGGTTTCCTTAGATAGAAAAACTTTTAAACAATTGGAATAATAAACTGAATCTGACTGCACTGTTTTATAGATAGGATTAATTGGAATGTATTTACCTGACTTGAAATCTGTATGATTCGGCTGAATTGACTTTTTAAAGTGCCTTGAGATGACGTGTCGTGAATTGGCGCTAGATAAATAAATCTGAAATTAATTGAACTGGATTCAAATTGGACCTAGAGAGGTGTAGCTGTAAGCTTTTTTAATAAGTTTTACTCACACGAAATCTTGTCATGTAATTTACAGCTTTAGAGACTCTTGAAAAAGCACACAACCTAAGATTATTGTTTCTTTCCATAATTGTTCTAATCTGTTTTTCACTTCCCAACTCATGTTCATCTTTGGCAAACATAAATATGTTTGCAAATGGGACGAAGACAGAAAATCCACTGTTTGAGCGGAGAAGTGCATGGACATGAGTGGTAGTGGTGGAGGCGTCCAAGGAGTGCTCACAAAGGATGGCATTTATGCAAGAACGGCCATTGGTTGTGGGCCACACTCCTTTGGTTCTGCAATCCAGGTTGCAATATTTGAAATCACACAAGGCCTGTAATCTTGCTTTGATCTTGCTTAATTGACTTGCGACTAACAAAAGGATCCATAAACAGGTTTTAGGGTTGTTTGTTTATTGTGGAATTATGTCCTAAAAGGGCCTAATGTAAAATCATAACCAAAGATCTATGAGGAAGTATTGATTATGAAGTAATGGTGGGCCGACCTTGCCAAGACCCTGCTAGAACCATCCATTTCCTGCTAGATTTTTCCTGTTGTGGTGCAGTCCTTCTCCAGCTTTTAAGAAATGGATTATGTTTGCCTTACATTATTAAACCTGTTGCTAAAGAAATATGAAGACATGTTGCAGATTATTACTGTATGTCTGGCAGCTTTACCAGTTTTTTTGTTCCATTTGATCCAATATTATTTCACATTTCTTCTGCAGAGAGAAACTCTGTGAACACTTCTGTCAGTTTCTGCCCGTGCTGACCTTGTTTTATGTTTGAGTTCTGTAAAAGGCTCCTCCTCTCCTCACACAAAACTCCAACAATGACACATCCAACCCCGTTGCTTTGAAAAACAGCTTCTCGTAATTATCCCGCCACACTAAAAGTCTGATTTTTCCATTCTTGCAGGAAATTGCAGTGTATTACTGAAAATCCATTGAAAGCCTCAAACAAAAGAGCGAAAAAGCAACAGTGTCTCCATCTGAAATTCCTCCATACACATGGTTACATCCATCCACATAAATTGTCTGTTGCCTTCTTGTCTATGATCTAAGCCAACAGTTAGTGTTTGTCTCTCTCCTGCGTGTTTGGTAGTGGCAGTAAAGCCGACACCCAGTGGGAGAGCCTGTCTGCCTGGAGAGGGACAGATGAGTGTAATTATGCTATTTTTACCTCCTCCAGGAGCTGGCTGCCAGCTCGGGGAAATTAGCATCACACCTGCATGTAATTGGCTAAATTAGCTTGTCGAGCAGCAGAGCTGAGACAGAGGTGGACGCTGAGGTGTGTGTGAGTGTGGGAGGCAGGTAAAACTGGAAAACAGTTGTTGTGTGTGTGGTGCAGGAGGCTGTCAGGGGAGTGACATGTCACACCTGCGATGGAAAATGTCACCCGGCAAATCCACACACAAGAACAAGACACTAAGTCACACAGTCACAGAACTGAAAGCTGCGTTCAGCAGCAAGCTCGACTAAAAGCATGCAAACAAACAGACAAACAAAAACAGATGAAGATATCAACACAGAGACGCTGAGCAGAGGACCATGAGGCTTCATACAGACGTTTGAGCGACACAGTGTTTCAGCTACAGAGGACATTGGTCAGTTTGTCCCCACATGTATGAAAATAGGACAGCTCCTCCTGCTGGGGGAGGAAAGCAGTCAAATATTACAGGCTTCCATATTTGTGTTGTGTTTGCTGTTGTTTTTTTAAATATCCAACTGTACATTCAACCTTAATATTCTAGAAGTTGAAAATTACTAAGTTGGTGTAGGAGTAGTTAATGGTAAATGGAAACTTTAAAATACCACAAATATCAATGGGACAGATATATTTGTGCCTATTGTGGTAAATATACTATAACCTCATTTAGGGTTGCTTGTGTTCCTCATCATAGACTTACCATTGGTATGTGGGATGCACTATAAGGCAAAATCAAGTAACTTGCTCACCAACGGTCTATTTTTCATTTCATTCCTATATTCATTCCTATATTTTACTACCTGTCCAGGAACTACATGTGTGTAGCACATTTGCTATTACCTACAATACATCTTTCCATGTATTTCAGAGTTTCATTGTTCATTGTCTCACTCAGGTTCTTAGTGTCCTTTGATTCAAACTCCTGGGATTTACTCATCTTGTTAACTCCTACAGTAAAAATTAACACTTATTTGTTATGACAACATGAAATGAGTTTAACCATCTTGGAAGCTACTTATTTTATAAATTTTCTTGAGAGTTCACAAAAAAATTAGAAGAGCATTATCTCCACCTGGTGGGCTGTAGAGTAGAAAAGAGGATTCACATACTGATTCATCAGATTCTTTCAGTTTGTCCTGTTTTCATTCAGTATGCACTACATCCATAATTCAGCCTGTCTCTCTCACTGGTCACCTTTAGGTAGAGTATATTAAGTATATATTCAGAGTTTATATATATATATATATATATATATATATATATATATATATATATATATATATATTATACATACTACCAGTCAAAAGTTGTAGATACGCTTTCTTACTTAATAAGTCTCTTTACTTTCATGACTATTTACATTGTAAATTCTCACCAAACACCAACAAAACAATGAATGAACACACATGGAAATATATAGTACACAAAAAGTGTAGAATAATTCTAAAAAAAAATTATTTTAGATTCTTCAAAATAGCCACCCTTTGCTCTGATTACTGCTCTGCTCTCTTGACATTCTCTCCATGAACTTCATGAGGTGGTCACCTGAAATGCTTTTCCAAGGTGTCTTGAAAGAACTTCCCAAAGGTTAATTGAGAGACGGCCAGAGGTTAATATTTCAGTCATTACAGCAAACGGCGGCTACTTTAAGGAATCTAATATATAAAACATATTTGAAGTTAACATTTCACATTTTCTACATAGTTGCATATGTGTTCATTCACAGTTTTGATGCCACTAAGTGGGAATGTACGTACAATGTAAATAGTCATAAACATAAAGAATGCCATTAAATAAGAAAATGGTTCATAAACCTTTGACCAGTACTGTGTTCTTGTACTTGTTGCTGAGTGAGAACCAAGTGAGGACATTTTGACAAAATGAGGACATGTTCCTAGTCCTCACTTTTCCATATTCCGTTCTTGGGACAGGGGTTAGCTTTAGGACTAGGGTATGAATTGAGTTATGGTTAGGGCTAGGTATGAACTGGTTAGGGTTAGTTGTAGGGTCAGGCTTAGGCACTAAAAATCAAGGAAAATGAATGGAAGTCAATTGAAGTAACTGAAAAGTCCTCATAATGATAGTAAAACACGGATGTGTGTGTGTATATATATATATATGTATTTAAAGTACTGTGCAAAAGTGGAAAAGTTTTAGGCAGGTGTATAAAAATGCTGTAAACAAAGAATGCTTTTAAATGGAAGTGTTAATCATATATTTTCATCAATCAACAAAATGCAGTGAATGAACAAAAGAAATCTTAATCAAATCAATATTTGGTGTGACCACCCTTTGCCTTCAAAACAGCATCAGTTCTTCTTGGTACACTTGCACACAGTTTTTGAAGTAACTCAGCTGGTAAGTTGTTCCAAACATCTTGGAGAACTAACCACAGATCTTCTGTGGATGGAGGCTTTCTCACATCCTTCTGTCTCTTCGTGTAATCCCAGACACACTCCATGATGCTGAGATCAGGGCTCTGTGGGAGCCCTTGTTCTTCTTTACGCTGAAGATAGTTCTTAATTACTTTGGCTGTATTTTTGGGTTTGCTCACTTAGCATTTTGTAAATTGTTAAAAACAATCATCATTTATATTTCTGAAAGCATTCTTTGTTTACAGGATTTTTCACACCTGCCTATGTACATAGCATCACACCTGCATATAGCTGTTTTTGTGTTTTGTTTTTAGAATATTATCTCTGTGTTCAATATTGTACCTTATTATGGAAAGTTCCAAACCAGCAGCCCTAACCTTGGAGGGGAGGGGGACTGAACAACCTTAACCACCCTTATCACATGTTCTATCTGTTGGCTCCACCTAGTGGCGGTATCGATGAGCATTTGATCGACACAAGCTGTATATACTTATACATAGAGCTGTATCTACATAAACATATGTATATCAAGCTTCTCTGTATATGTATATACAGCTTGGTGAGACTCAGCTGTACAACTAAAAGAAACTGACAAGAATAAGAAGACAACATAAAACACTCAAGTCAACTTTTGTCGGCTTATTGTACAACTAATGGACAAACGTACTAATCAAATTGAATATTAAATAAGGGCAATAATGTAAATTGCAAACTCTTAACAGCAATTTAACAGCTTTAGGCAGGAAATCATGAAAAAGTCTTGAGGTTATGCTGTTATTGTACCATTTGCCTGATGACAAAAGTTCAAGAAGTACATCCAGAGTGTGTGAGGTGTCAGTGACAATGTTCAGAGCCCTATTCCTGTTTGTGCATCTCTAAAACAGATCCTGGACAGAGGATAAGTGTACTGCGATAATATTCTCAGCTCGATTCACTGTCCTTTGCAGGGCTGGTATGCCTGCTATGATACAGCTGGAATACTACACAGTACACCCACACATTTCAGCATAGCTCTGCAGAATGTTATGAGGAAGTTGCTAGGAAGTGATGATTGGTGTGTATTTACACATGAAGGTAATTCTTAAATAAATGCACTGAATCTACTGTAAGGAAGAAAGAAATTCACATTTTCTTAAAGAAAGGGTTTTTTAATATTACCTCAGTCAAACCTGTACCTGTGCTTAATGTGAGAAATGTAAGAAAACCTACACATGCAAGGGGAGAACATGCAAACTCCATGCAGAAAGACCCCAGCCAGGAGTTGAACCCAGGACCTTCTTGCTGCAAAGCAACAGTGCTACCAATTGCACCAACATGCAGCCCCATGTTATATTCCTTTTGTTTCAAACATTTTAGGGACGTAAAATACTGTCTAAATACATTTACTGTTAATTTGATTTTTCAGGAAACATTGAACTTATTTAAAGCTTATGTGGGAGCCCAAGGTAGCTCTCATTATTTCTCTTAACTTCAGTACAACACATAAAGAGCCTAAAATGGTCTCAATAATTTGTTTTTAAATCACATTCAATATTAATATAACAATAGTTCTTATGATTAATCTTTTTTTTTAATAAGTACCCTCATTGACAAACACCTGTGTATGGAAGCAAATCGTTACCATATTTCAAATGAAAAAGCATTTTCAGAAATGCTTTTTCATTTTAAGAAAACATTTTAAAGAAAACAAAGCAGACATTGCTTTTTCGTTTTCGTGGTCTGCCCGCAAAGTACTGCCCGGAACTCGAAAACGAAAAAGCATTCCGAGCAGCGGGCACAGCAGAGTGACATAAGCAGCCGCTCTTCCTCAGCTCCCTGCTGACCGAGCTACCCATCTTGTTCGGTAGGGGGCGCTGTGCACGTCTGCATTGCATTACATTGCAAACGTGCCGAGAAATTGATTGAAATGCAGCAGGGCCGAGCTCACTTTGTGGCAGTGGCAGACAGAACTGGCAGTTCCGGTGACAGGCTGTGGCAGCCTGCCGGAGCTGCCACCGGAACTGCCACAGTCAGCCGGAGCTGCCACAGCCTGCCGCAGGGTGGCAGGGGATACCGCTAGGATGCCAGAAGGTGCCAGACCGGCCGTAAAAGCTTGCCACAGCGGTTGCCGCTGTTTTTGTGGAAGCTAATGCTGATTATCGGCAAATGGGTTGTCATTATTGTTAATAGGGTCTGTGGAGCTGCCACCGGAAGTGATGCCAATGCTGATTATCGGCAAACGGGATGTCATTGTTGTTATAGCCTGTTACCTTTAAATAATGATGTCATTATTGATTATTATTTAATAAACAGCGTTAGACCCATAACATAAGGTGATTGTATTTACTTGACATGGAAAATATATAGCACTATGTGTATGTGTGACGTGCTGAAAGGATGACGAAGATTTATTGCACAAACAGCCGGTTTATTATAGAGCACGAGCGGCTATTCTGAATACTCACTCACAGAAAATTATAAATAAATGCTTTAAAACACAAGATGGGTAGCTCGGTCAGCAGGGAGCTGAGGAAGAGCGGCTGCTGACGTCACTCTGCTGCGCCCGCCGCTCGGAATGCTTTTTCGTTTTCGAGTTCTGGGCAGTACTTTGCGGGCAGACCACGAAAACGAAAAAGCAATGTCTGCTTTGTTTTCTTTTTGATTATGGCATAAAATGTGCAGTCTTGAAGAAAATGCAAATAGGATGATTGACTACTAATTTTATTTATGGGTCAAATAATGCAGCCACATTCTTAAAATGAAAAAGCATTTCTGAAAATGCTTTTTAATTTGAAATATGGTAACGATTTGCTTCCATACCTGTGAGCTTCAGGTTAAACATTCAGAAGGAATGGTCTGATTTAAACAAAGATTGCTCCATATGCAGAGCAATGACAGTTGTGTAAATGATTACATTAACATGTAGCTGGTATGTCCAGAATGTGGACCAAATAGCATAGATGGTGACAACACAGGTTGAACGATGTATTATAGGTAGTTACTGCCTATTTCATACCTCCTAGTCTCATCTATTGTTCACTTAACCACATAAGATCCACTAGGCATCTCTGTGGATGTCCTTGTGCAGCCCAAATTGTTGTGCCCACCTTGCCTCTGTAAGTAATCGACTTTAATCTGGATTACATTTTGGGTTTGTATACAATACTGTATACAATCTTTTTCTTGAACATAAATTACTCCCCCCTCCTTGAACCGCCACCTTAACGTGGTGGAGGGGTTTGAGTGTTCAAATGATCCTAGAGGCTATGTTGTCTGGGGCTTAAATGCCCCTGGTAGGGTCTCCCATGGCAAACAGGCTCTAGGTGATGGGTCAGACAAAGAGCGGTTCAAGAATCCTTCATGAGGACCACTAAATCGAGGCACGTGACGTCGCCCGGTACGGCGGAGCCGGGGTCCCACCCTGGAGCCAGGCCTGGGGTTGGGACTCGTCGGAGAGCGCCTGGTGGCCGGGTTGCTCCTCGCGGGACCCGGCCGGGCCAAGCCCGAACGAGAGACGCGAGGCCATCCCCCAGTGGGCCCACCACCTGCAGGGGGAATCGTGAGGGACTGGTGCAAAGAGGATTGGGTGGCGGACGAAGGTGGAGACCTCAGCGGCCCGATCCCCGGATGCTTATGCTGGTTCTAGGGACGTGGAATGTTACCTCACTGGGGGGAAAGGAGCCTGAGCTTGTGCGGGAGGTCGAGAGATATCAACTAGAAATAGTCGGGCTCGCCTCCACGCACAGCGTGGGCTCTGGAACCCATCTCCTTGAGAGGGGCTGGACTCTCTTCTACTCTGGAGTGACCCACGGGGTGAGGCGGCGGGCTGGGGTGGGTTTGCTTGTTGCCCCCCAGCTCAGCCGTCTAGTGTTGGGGTTTACCCCGGTGGATGAGAGGGTCGCATCCCTGCGCCTTCGGGTCGGGGATAGGTCTCTGACTGTCGTTTCGGCCTACGGGCCGAGCGGTAGTGCGGAGTACCCGGCCTTCTTGGTGTCCCTGTCGGGGGTGCTGGATAGTCCCCCTCCCGGGGACTCCATTATTCTGCTGGGGGACTTCAACGCCCACGTGGGAAACGACAGTGATGCCTGGAGAGGCGTGATCGGGAGGAATGGCCTCCCCGATTTGAATCCGAGTGGTGTTTTGTTATTGGACTTCTGTGCTAGTCACAGATTGTCCATAATGAACACCATGTTCAAGCATAAGGGTGTTTATCAGTGCACTTGGCACCAGGACACCCTTGGCAGGAGGTCAATGATCGACATTGTTGTCGTATCATCAGACCTTCGGCCGCATGTTTTGGACACTCGGGTGAAGAGAGGGGCTGAGCTGTCCTCTGATCACCACCTGGTGGTGAGTTGGATCCGCTGGAGGAGGAGAAAGCCGGACAGACTTGGCAGGCCCAAGCGCATAGTGAGGGTCTGCTGGGAACGCCTGGCGGAGCCCTCGGCCAAGGATGTATTCAACTCCCACCTCCGGGAGAGCTTTGACCAGATTCCGGGGGATGTTGGAGACATAGAGTCCGAGTGGACCATGTTCTGCACATCTATTGTCGATGCTGCTGCCCGTAGCTGCGGCCGTAAGGTCT
>JAHHUM010001676.1:0-44093 GCA_036173005.1 Crenichthys baileyi | reverse complement strand
TTTTATTACTCTGCAACTTCCCCAGGATATGTGCAGGTAAACCACAGCAGAATAAGCCTTCATTCTAAATGTTTACAGAGGTCTTTTTCCTGTTTTTCACCGACAGAGAAACTTTTTCAAATTTCCTCTGATAACATCTGTTTAAAAAGAGCATTTTCTCTTTATGTTTCGTTCTACGTTACTCAAAGGCGTCTTCTCTTAGAATAACAAAACCTGCTTTGCTCTCTACCCCACATGTATACAAATGAATGCAAACTAGGGTGTGTTCACACACTGAAAAACCGAGGCTTGTGCAACAAAAGCACCATGATCACACCTTATAAAAATATTCCCTCAGAGACACACAATAACTTGGCAGTTACGTCTCACATGCTGTAAGTCTGCTTCTAGCTTCATCTCCCATCAAAATCACAATCACCACCACGCTCTGAGCAGCCATTTCCATTTTCTGCTCTCCATCACAGAGAAAATAATATGTACCTTGTCACCAATGTCTACCCGTACAGGCAACTTCGCTCTACTAATTCAGCCCAGCGCTCCACAGACATCCGTCAGATATAACTGGCGGAGGAGAGGGCATGCCGAGACAGCCATTAAAGGTTCCTAGCTGTCAAAGGTTCCCCTTTGTGTTGTGAGGGGCGATATAAGTGTCGTGCTCTTATCAGGGCTTCCTGTGGAGTTTGCTCTGCATCCTGTCCACTTAGAGCCGCTCCTCTTTCAGAGAAATCTTATTGTGTCTTTGTGTAAGCGTGTGTGCGTTGGTACGTATCTGTGTGTGTGGGTGTATGTGTGTGTAGTGTCAAGTGAGTCATTTTTTGATTGTGTTTAATCAAGTCAAACTGCAGATCAAGTTCTAGATTAGAAAAGGAGGATGATAAATAAACTTGGAATCCGTCATTTTACTGACTTTCATCCTATTTTCTTGTCTTTTTTTTATTCAGTAATAACATGACAATGTTGGCATGTCTGTTAAGTAAAAATTGACCCTAGCAATCGCTAAATAAAAACAATTATTATAATATGAAATATGCAACTTCTCCTGTTTGCCCTTTAGTCCTACGAATGTCTGCATAAAACTTGCATAATCATTTTAACAGTGTTGCATCTTGACATTTCACAATTTTGTTTAGATCCAAGTAATTAACTTGAGTGATGTGAGTTGTTGATCCTAGTGATGGCCAAGTTGGTTATATTTGAATTTAGTGGGGAAGAAATAATAATAGAGCTCAGCATATTAAAATCTAAACGAATATTTAACCTCAGTCAGCAGAAGAAGAATGAGAAAACAGACTCCATTGGAAAAAGTAAATGATAAAAAAAAATTATCAAGCCAAATTCAGAAATGGCTTTGAAAATACAGTCCCATCTGTATTGGTGCCTATCTCCAGCAGTTAGTAGGCGTGAGGGGAAGGACACCCTGGACAGGTCACCAGTCCATCACAAGGCAACATAGAGAAGCAAGAGACAAACAGCCACGTCCACACATGTACTCACTTGTACCTATGGGCAAATTAGAATGACTGTCATGTTTTTGGATTTTGGGAGAAAGCTGGGGTACCAAGAGAGAGCCCACACATGCACAGAGAGAACATGCAAGCTCCATGCAGAAAGATTCCAGGCTGGGATATAAACCCAGGACCCTCTTGTTGGAAGGCAACATTGCTACCAACTGCTACCAGCCTATTAGACATGTGTATTTAGCTCTCTTTACACTGAAGTCCCTAAATTAAATGTAGTGCAACCATTTGCCTTCTGAAGTCATCTAATTATAACTAAATGGACTAAATGGACACCTGTGTGTAATACAGTCTCAATATAAATACAGCTTCTCTGTGAAGGCCTCAGAGGTTTGTAAAAGAACATTAGTGAACATACAGCATGATGAAGACTACGGAACACATCTGACAGGTGTCTGTCATCTAAAAATGAAAATAATATGGCATTCCTACAAACATACCAAGACATGACCATCCAGCTTAAAGGATAAGTGGGGCAACCTAACTCTAGAGAAAAGAAGTCCAGTTTAACATTTGCCACAAGCAAGCAAACGTGGAAAAAGGCACTCTGGTCAGACGAACCCAAACTGAACATTTTGACTTAGATGCAAAATAAAATCTATGGTGAAAATATAACACTGACCCCAATCCTTAACACACAATCCCAACAGTGATGCATGGTAGTGGCAGCATTGATCTGTAGGTATGCTTTTGTTCAACAATCACAATGAAGACATACCTCAGAAGACTTGAAGCTGTAACATCAACAGATGGTTTTACAAAATATTCTGAATACAAATTCACCTTACACTTGTCACATTTATCACAAGTTGCTTTGTGTTGCTCTATAACATAAAATCCCTCCCAAAGTACATTTAAGGTTTATTGTTGCAATGGGACAAAATATGAATTTGGTGATGTAAACAGCAAATGATTGCATGAAAACAGCATATTTTAGTTATGGCTTTTTCTTTCCAGTCTGAAAAGTTTCTGGGGAAATTCAGAGTAGCTAAGTTTGCTTTTGTTTTGTTGAAACCCCTTTTCACACGTGGAGCTGATGATTTCAAGCCGGGTTCTCCTCTTCCTTCCTCCTGCTCTTTGTGAGATGTGTACATGGAGGGAGGTTGAGTGAATGAAAAAGAAAGGTAAAGGTAAATAAACAAACAATCAGCCAAAAGCTTGTTCTGGCTCTCCTTCTCTGTTGCCCCTCATTTAAGGCCTTATAAATCAGGCTTCCACCTATAGACATGGTGTTAGCAGGCCTCCCAGACAACACACACACAGAGAAAGACACACATGTGCCAACCAAGATACAAAAAAAGAAAAGCACAAAACCAGCACTGGTCTGCTGCTCATTAAGTTCATGTTAGGAACATTGGATGAGTGTACAAGAGCTAGGCTGGTAGGAGACGTAAAATAAATGTGTATGGAAAATGCAAGGCTAGTATGTTGATTTAACTACATAAGAGTATGTGCACCTAGTCTCCATCTGGAGCTTAGCTTCATTTTTAACATATGTTAATAAAACATGTATAATACCTGTTGCAGTTCCCCAGTAACGCCATGACAAGTGCACTCTGACTCCACCAGCTGCAGAGGGGATATTAGGCTGAGTCAGTGAGCGTGTGTGTGTTGAGAGGGTCTGCCTGGTTAGTTTTCGGAGACTGTTTTAACACATAAAAAAGGTCTGGACTTTATCAGGCTGGGTTGTAAACTGGGATTAGAATGGACAGTGGACAGAGGTGTGAAGGATGTGAACTATTTCCCGTCAAAAGCTTTTAAACATATCTAAATGCAATGAAGGAAACATAAAAGAAGGAACCGATTTGAATACAAGTTTTTTACTACCTCTCATGATCAGCAAATATAAGAGCAATATAAGGGCACACAAGAGGAACCCCTGTTTTTTTTTGCTTTTTTGTGCCTTTTTTCACCTTTGTGGAATAAAGATTAACCATTCAATTCAGCATTCATTGACAGACTGAACAATTATTTTTATCAAAGGCACCAACAGGCATTGTTATTCTAGAAAAAGCCCCGCTAACAAGGTGGGTGAGCTCACACCTTGGGTCAAAACACCGCTGTTACTACCTCAACCAGGCATGCCTGCCTGCCTTCTCCCCAAACTGTTGCTGCACTCATACAAGCCACACTTCCACACATTCATCCAGACCCAGAATATATTTACTCACTAAACTTGGCACCTGTACCCCACCCACAAACACTCACCTTCTGCACACGCTAACTCAAAAAGCAAGAAGCGGTCATTCACACTTTACTAGCGGGTGATAAAAGTTAAAACGTGAACGTGCCTTTACAAAGTTGGAGAAATCCGCAATCTTTGCACATCCAAAAATGTCAGATGGCTAGTTGGTTCTTCTCCATCGCACCTCGGCTTCCTTCAGCAGACATTTGACTGTGATTAGGAGTGCAGAGAGTCAAGCCAAAGGTCAGTGCTGTATTCAGACCAGGTTGATTGGTTGTTGTAATTAGAGGAGTTTTGCTCTGTCTCAGGCCAGTTCTCCCGGGAGGATTCACGCTGGCTCCCAGTATCAGTATCAGCAGCAGTAGCAGGGCGAAATCAGAGCCTAACTTGGTGAAGACAGCAAGCCTAAGGGGGGGGTTACGGGGATTCAGATGACTTCAAACTCCCCTCTATCCCCTATGACAAACAAATGTGCTATACCTTAGGCGATCTGCTGTGTCAAGTTGCAAAAATGGTTCTTTAATTACTCTTTTGTATATTTACCACTCAGTATATTTGTCATAATTTGTCAGAAATGGTACAGGTTGAGAACAAGGTCGTACATATCTGTTCACTTCTCAGCACACAATAAGGCCTTCTTCTATTCTTCTGCTCTTCCTCCTGCGCCACAACCTATGTCCGCCTCCATTCTCTGTGAAACAGGGTAACTTGAAACCCGTTCTCGGAGTCTCTGGGGGCTACAGGGGTTACAAAGAGCGATCAATACATGCCAGAGAAAGTCATTAGACAAGTGAAAGAAGCCCCAGTTTGTAAACTCCCTCTTGCTTATCTTCTTTCCTTTCCTTGTTGTCAGGACCGATGTTAGCTGGTCTGAACACCCGTTGACATGTTGGCTCTCTGCAACTAAAATGTTAAACTGACATAGTCTCAACAGAGTGTTTTTTTAAAGGTTATTCTTTTTACTCAAAAAAAGCAGAATAAAGCTTCTTAAAAAATGCCCAGACTTCTACTTGGAAATGTTTATACCCCCAATCAACTACTGCCCATCTCCCTTCTTTTCAATGGCATAAAAAGAAACAATGCCATAGGAAAATAATGCTCCCTCATCACCAAACTATGCATTTGACATACATTTTGATCCCTGGAAAAGGCAAGATGCCTGGGATTTTTTGGATATGTTGAACTGCAGCTCTCACTCACCATATATACCACACATGCGTATCACTGATACTGAATCAACATTATTTTGCCTCAAATATTGCAATATTGCAATGATCACATATTATCATGACTTGATTCCATGCTACACTAGGCTGTCTGCACTGATGAATATTCATTCATGTCAGATTGTTTGATGCTTGAACTTACACCTTGACCATCTTTCTGAATAATTTGGCTCATAATTACTTGACCACTTGGGGGCCCACAAAGGGTATTATAATTTCGTTATCATATAGTCCATTGATCTTGTTATATATATATAGAAAAAAAACAAGATGGTGACATCACAGAAAAAAGCAACGTACCCTGTCCTGATGCAGCAGGACACTGGGAGGTCCACACCCTTGATCCCAACAGGCATGAGTTATTCAGAATGGGGGTAATCACAAACAACACACATACATCAAAGATTTTTTTTTTTTTTGTTTCTTTATGTTTAGACCTGCGTAACATAGCTTTTAAATATGCCGGAGGAGACACTGTACACAGAAAGTTATAGGAGAGGGAATGCGATGAAAACTGCATTTTAGCACGGTATTCCAGCTGCAATATGGCATTTAAAGAGCCTTCGAGAGAATAGTAAGAGGAACTGAATAGGGTCACTGTCAGAGATTCCTCACACCCTCTCCATTAATTTTTTGAACTGCTGACACCAGGCAAACCATACAATGACATCAAAAACAAAACCACCAGACGAATGCACAGCTTTCTGCCTTAAATTGCTAAGATGCTGAATTTTCAGATAATGCTCTTTGTAGTCTTGCAGTTATTTAATCAATGTTCTATCAAATTCAGTGCTTATGTGCATATTAGTGGCTTAACAATTTTATTATTTTGTACACTAATCTGTTTAATGATCCCAGACAAAAAATATCCTGTTTTCGTGTAAAAGCAGGATTAATTTGTTTAATTTCATTTCAAATTACCTGGTCATTTTTTTACATTTTCTGAATTGCCTTTTCAACTTTTGCTCTCCAACAGGTGATGGACGACATGGGCAACGTCAAGTTTGCATTGGATAATGGCCCAGACGCAACCATCAACAGCTGGCTAAAGTACGTCCGCTCTGCTCCATCATTTGAGGAGCAGAATCTCACCGCCTGTCACCTAACAGGAGACCAGGTGAGTGCCATTCTAGCATTGTTCTACTCGGATCTGTATTTTACTTATGTAAAAACATAGAAAAATAGCTCCGTAATGTACAACAAGGAGTGGTTAAAGGTTTCAGTTCATTAATTGTAGGGTTTATCTGTGTGAGGGAGCACACTCATGTGTGCTGTAATGACCAAGGATTGGTTTTATTGTTATTCTGAAGCCGGGCCTGTTGACAAAGCTGTGAAGAAAAAACCCGACTGAAGAGGCTAAGGAATATTCAGACACTCCTGATTTCCATGATAACCATTATTCAAGGTGTGCTCCTTCTTTATGAGGAGTTTCTGTTTAAAGAAACTTGGCCAAGACACAATGGATGTTTTTGGAAATACGCCCAGCCATTGCCCATAAAAAACACCAACTGCTTAACTAGGTACTAACAACAAACCCATGCAATGTGTGGATCACAACTTACTGCTGCAATGGATTAGCATTTCTGTGCTGACACACTAACGGTATCACTCTGCTTTACTCTACGTCTGCCTTTTCAGGTCAATTTCCAATTTCACCTAAACTCACCATTATGGGTTTATTAGATGGAACTGAGGCATCTTATTTTGAAGCTTGCAAGAGTGGGTCAAAATAAAACACAGAGCAGAAAACAATAAGTGACAACCACATGACAGTAGCCAAATGAATCCATATGACTTGGCTTTGTGCTCCCGCATTCCTGTCAATCTGCTCTTATTTGTTTTCTAATCCCTGCCTACACGGCTCACTCCCCTTCCTGTCTCAGCCTCTTGCCGCATGTTACTTGCTGACTTCCCTCTTCTTGTCTTGATCTGCCACTTGTCACTCTATCACACCAAGGGGACAGGCAAGAGCATCCATTAAGGCCTTAGACATTAAGGTACAACCAATGACGAAATAGAGGGGCCTTGCACGGCCTTGTCCTGAGGCCTCTCAAGATTGACAAGCACCAATTGGCTGGCAACACCAACCTGCCTAATCCTTTTAAGATTTTCCCATCAGTGCCCCCTGTTACTACCACATAATGTCAAAGAAAGAATCAGGGCACCAGAGAAAATTGTGGAGAATTATCGGAGCAAGAAAGGGACCACGTGCACAATTGCTTTTTAATGTGTTTTGCACTTGTTTGTTCTTATGGAAAAGGCTTAGCTTTTGTTTGCCCGACCAGTTGCTTGGTATAGTGGCTCGCTGGTATGACCCTATAATTTATTTACAAACATAGCCCAAATACACATACACATGCTCACATACAGGCAGCCACTTAGTGGTAAAATGTATAATTTAACAGACCATTCTGAGATTTTTTATTTTGCTTTTTTTTTCCGTATCAACATGCACAATGCATGAGGATTTATGGAAATATGTGCACACAAGGCAAATTCAAATGTCGCCAGTAGCCTTTTGAAAGGGAAGCTACAAATGTATTTATTTGTTTGTTTGTCATTAAAGATGTAAGATAAGAACACACGTGTGCACAATCATGCATAATTTAGATATTTATGTTCAGGCAGTGATTTAATATTATTTTGTTTAGCAAGAAGTAATGTGGGTTTGTGATTTTTTTTTCCAGTAAAGCTAATGTGTGTGTGCGTCTGTGTATGTGTGTGTGTGTGTGTGGTGTGTGTGCGTGGTTTGTGTGGACATGGTGGGAAAGCATTCACTCAATTTTCCACACACTTATGTCAAGTAACTTTTCTCACTTAAGTCAGCTTGCAATTGTACTCTCATGCAAAATTCACACACTTTAAATGATGGCGAAACCAAACAAATCAAGTTTCCTATGAGTGTCTATGTGATTGTGTGCGTTTACTCCCAATGAATGAGTGAACATCCATTCATAATGCCAAATAGTCACACAAAACTGGTGTGCAAGTGAACCCATTCAGGGGCTGCATAAGGCCCGGTTGCATCTAGTGATTTATACGCCTGAGAGAGTGCTGTTAGTGTGTGTGTGTGTGTGTGTGTTGGATTGAGAGTTGATGGGGCTTTAAAGAGAAGATGAACCTTGTCCACCTTCTTGTCAACCCTTCATCTTTTGTGTTTCGAATTGGAGGCCCTTTCTGACGCTGTTTGATCTGCCCTTCTACCCTCTGATGGATCCATCAATTCCTACAGAATTTTGAGAGGGTGCTTGTGTGTGTATGTGTGTGTGTGTTTGAGGCCACAGTAGGAGATTATTGCAGGCCCTACGGGCTGGCATTGATCGATGAGGCATCTGTCTCCTGAACACTAGACAGAAAAGGCAAGAAGTCACGACAGAATTAAGGCCTAAATGTAGAATCCAAACAAATCCATGTTAAAATATGTTCTAAATGCATAGACATACACATCTTTCAAGGAAATAATTACATCTTTTAAATACCAAATGGCCGTGTTTGTTAATAAGAAACAGTACCCTGATAGTAGTTATAAAGTATCAATGCATCTCTGATAGTTGCAAGATAAAAATTTCACGTATTTGATATAGTTGTTTTTTACAATTTTTTTACTTTTCCCTATATATTTGTAGACAGTATGGGACAATTTCTTTGAAAAAAATATTCAAGTGAGTGAAGATATAATAATAGAACAAAAACAATTATTTATTCAAATTAAATGTTTATGTAATCACAGTTTTCATGTATGTAATATTTTGAAATTATGATTTACTTGTGATTTTTGAGGCAAGTGGTTTTACTGGGAAGGAAAATAATTAATTAAAGAGACAGACGACATATTACCAGTAAAACAACAATGAAAGTTTCTAATTGATTGTTTAACGCCAAATAACTTCGACGAGTTTCAGGGTATCTCTCCTAAAAGAACAGTTGATCAGAAAGTGAATGAAATAATATCGCCTCCTGAGAAGGAAAGTTTGAATAGCAAAGAGGCCTTTTCATTGACTGGCCTGCATGTGTGTGTTATTGGTGTGAATGCCTGATAGAGTGAGTGCAAGTCTGGCCAGGCGTCTTTATCCATTATTTATATCAATAAAGATTTATCAGGCAGCCGAAGCGGCCACTGAGTTGGAAGATGCGGGGAGGGGTCTGTGCCGCAGATCTCTCAATCCTTTTGGCTGGAGATAAGACGAGGAGGAGTGGCCGACGGGTAACCGAGAGAGCACCAAGGGGCAATAGGGAATCACTAATGAGAGAGAGGGGGGAGTCTGAGGGAGAGAGAGTAAAAGAAAACGAGAGAGAGAGAGACTCATCATCATTATCAAAGACGCGCTCAGAGACTAGATTAGAGAATACCCCAGCAGAGGAGCGTCGGGCTGCATCTAGCAGGAGGGAACCATCACCAAGCGACCTCAGCGCTGCTGGCCGACCCGCTGCTCCCGGCCCTGGCCGCTGCGGTGTCCCGCTCTCTCTCTCATTCCCCCCTCTCTCTCTCTCTCTCTGCGGTAAACTTACTATGGGTTGTGTCGCCAACTCCTCCGGGACTGAAGTGCTACTGCAGCTGGAGGCTCTCCGCAGCGCCGCGCAACTTTCTCAACTCTTTCGCCTCACGGAGAAAAGAAAGGTCAGGTCGAAAACCGCGTCGGGAGACTCCCGCAGAGATTGTGTGTGTTACCTAAATGTTGTGAAAAAAACTACTATTACTAATAATAACAATAATAATAATAAGAAGAATGTTCTTATCCTCCTTGGCTGTTTCGTATTCTAAACGACAGTTAGGTTTTCCAGGCTCTGTGTACCTATATAGGCTTTTTGTTTATGTCAGACTGTGGTGCGTATGAAGGGTGCCTTGACATTATTTACTTGGTGCAGAGCGCCCCCATGTGGTAAAAATACATATATTTTTTATCAGCATGTGTGATTCTAAACGGTGTGATTTACAACACGGTAAAGTCTATTTATTTTATTGCTTTATAAAAATAAACGGATTATTTTTGGTTAAGTTGACATTTTTTAATTTTCTCTAAATCTGTGAGACATTTTTTTCTGGCAGATCTAAGAAATAAGACTTCGGGTCAGAACGGCCTTTCTCTGTATTAATCGTTCTTATCTTTTTGGTGTGGTAAGACTAAATATATGGAAAATAAGTTAAACCACTTAATTTAATCAGAATTTAATACATTTAATTACCGCCATGGATGTCTATTTAACGTGCTTTCACCTTTCTCTCCGTTTTGTCTGGGGTTTAATCTATTTATGTCTTTTTTCAGGTTTATTATCTATTAAAAGCATGAATGAGCGCCGATTTTTTCGCATTTTATTTCTTTTTAAGCTTAAAATAATTTCTTATTAGTTGTTAATTTTTTTAGTGAAGTTTTGGTAAATTAGGAATGAAACCCGTGAACGTGAAACAGCTTCGGTGGTTTAGTGTATTATATATACATATATATTGTATTGTAGGATACCTAACTTTTTTTGCACCCTTGTTAATATGCAAATTGAAACACGGTCCTTTAAATGAAAAGCAAAAAAAACTTCCATACCGTTTTTATTTATTTTCTCATTCATTTCATCTTGACCGGAACTTAAAGTCTCCCCTCTTTTCTTTTTTTCTTTCTCACCTCTCCTTAGATTTATTATAAAGCTGTTCGGGACATTGAAGCAGGGGAGGAGCTCCTGGTGTATATGAAGGACGGGATTTTCCCCGAGGGATCCATGGCACCCAACCTACAAGGTAAGATTAATGCGCGTCATTAGCGCACATTTTAAACAAACTCCAACTCGCATCCTGTGCTGCTTTCGCGACTCCTAAACAGACCAAAAAGAAACAAAAAAAAAAAACACAACCTCTCCTTCCAAAATCTTTCATGCTCGAGCATTGTGATTTAAAATAATAATAATCATTTCAACGATATAAACCCGGCATTGAATCATTTATGCTTAAATGCCCTTTTATTTAACGAAACATGCAGGACATGCAGCAGTCTGGTCTGATCTGATGCATTATTATAGCGAACTGCAAAAACACTTTCGACTCTATGGCGGAACACTGGGGCGTCGATTGGCCCATTTTTGCAACGAAAGCCTGTGTGAAATTGGAACCTGGCTGTTCGGTAGCACATATATCAAAACCACATTGTGGAATATTTTTAAAAACAAAAACAGAGAAGTAAAAGTAATAAAAGCACTATGTATTCAAGCCAGCTTCAGTTCTGCTCCAATAATCTTGGTCGAATATTCATTATTTCGTTAAATCTGGTTGCTGCATTACATACACATAATAATAATAATAATAATAATAATAATAATAATAATAATAATAATAATAATAATAATAATAATAATAACGTAATTACAATACATAGAAAATATACAAAATACAGTTTGATAATAAAATGCATATAATAATTACAGCAATTCTGTTGTAGCATAGCACTATAATTTTTTTACTGTTAGTATTTCAGTTTCAAATAAATTAAAGTTAAACTAACAAACAGTTGTGCATCAGTACTGTACAGCTAACTACTTTAAAATAGTGTTAATTTAAAACTGACCAACAGTAATTTACAGACCCACTATTGAATTAAACAGTATAAACTGCAGTAAATGGTCACTCTTATTCATATTACAGTCCTGTTTATAGATTTACCAGGTGCATTGTAATTCTACAGTTGCACAATGTAAACAGGTCATAAATCACAGAACTGCTGAGAATAGTGGGTTTTACTGTGCAAACCACTATCTTTGCAGTAACATGCCTACCCTGCTTCAAAACAAAACAAGTGTTATAAGTTAATTCAGCAATTTTTCTATAAAAGCAACATCATTATTTCAGTTTTCCAAAAGTGCATTGTTTAAGTGTTTTTTTTTAATAAAAAGCAGACATCAAAACAGAGTTTCATATTTATATTGTTTTAAATTTGCCATTTGTCACCTATAGTCCCTCAGAGAAGAACAACCTCCACATTAATGTTAATCAGCACAAGCTTGAGCCAAACCTTTATCATTATGATTTGTTTTTTACATTTTTTATTTATATTTATATTCTCTTATTCTGTCTCTTCTGTGTGCTATAAATGTGCACCACATTTAGAAACTGAACTGAATCAAGCTTGTACTTGCTTGTGTTGTAAATTTTAGATTTTGTCATGATTAAAAAAGTTTCAACAAAAAAAAAAGCAAATCGTTTTTTATAGTTTATATTGTGGATTTTCTGAAATTCATCTCTGCCATTTGTTTAGACTTCATTAAAGATGTGGAATGTAAATTTCAAAAATCCTGATATTTATTCCTTTATATTTTAGTGATTCCTTGTGATTCCTTTGAACTGTCCATGTGTGCTGCGCATCAAACTAAATATATGTCCAGTACTTTATCTCATAATCTAATTTAGACCGTCTTTTTGCAGTAGATCTTGGCCTTTCTTCTACTTGAACAGAACAGAGACTGTAGTTCCTCTGGGCTTCTTTAAACATCTTGGACTTATTGTAGTGGAGCACTGTGTCAAAAAAATATTGTTTTGTTGTGTGTCCTGAACCAAGGATAAAAAAAAAAACGTTTACTTGTCAATGAACTTACATTGCTGGAGGGAAAACAAGATGTACGTAAGATGTTCTGCAGCTCATTAAGTTTCCTTGTCTACATGATGTACAGATTATGCATAGATCTCAATGTTAAAAGAGACGAGGGAAACAGCGACTGAAAATAAGTTTGATTGTTTTTAAGAAGTAAGTTGACATGTAGGGGAGGTCGAAGATGGAGTGGGCATAGAAGTGATTTGTTCGGTTCATCTCGGTATGTGTGAGTGCGTGTGTACTGATGAAATACAGTAAGAGTGAGGCAGACAGAGAAAACTCCACCGGCCAAAATATGTGTGTTAAAGGCAAAATGTTTGGTTTTGTGTCTTGGAGCGAGAGAAGGATTATTGCAGACACAAGAAGTATATCACAGGTGCTTTTCTATTGGATAATGCTTTATTTTCAGCAGAGGAGGCTGAAAAATAGAAGAACACAGACAAGGTCCACCTACCAGGATGGTTTGTGTTCTTGTCTCTACTTATTTGTGTGACTCAGACAGAAACGCAGGTCTTGGCAGTGCAGCTCTGCTCTCTGCGTCTAGCTTATCGAAGAAGGAATTTGAAGTAGAGGACTTGAGTAGTCCCCTGAGACCTCACCCATGCTCCCAGATTAGCTGCTAAACTGCACATAATTGTGCCTCCCTTCGTCTCCCGGAGAGCTATTAGTCTCCACTTTATAACCTCCACCACCCCAATCCCACCCTAACCCGCTCGCACAGAGCAGACTAACTGAAAAAACACATGTACACTGATATGCACTAGCAAACGCCTTTGTTTATATGTATTCTGACATACAGAAACACTCTCAAAAAGGACATTCACGTTGCTTTTACAAGAGTGGGGTTTTAACTACATTTAACATAAACAGAAGCTTTCCACCTATTTAGATCCACGAACGTTTAACGTGAGCGGACGTAAGACATGGTTTTTTAACATTTTCCACTCTGAAATTACCTAAACGTTGAGACGTTTTATATGGATTCTCTGAGAAATACATGCACACATAAGTGCCAATGCGAGCTGGTTAGTGTAGGGTTTGAGCTCAGCGTAATGATCCATTGACCAGGTGATCATTTAAGCGCTTCTTGAAGGTTAGATACACTGATGTTGCTGCTCTAATGTTCTTTTAATGTTTCCAAGAAGTTCCAGTTGGATAAATGGTCACGTGCAGTAAAAACCAGCTGAGCCATGCAGTGTAAGACATTTTGGATAAACTCATTCAGCGGGGCATGAATTGATGGATGAGAGTGTGTGGCATATTGGTGCAAGGCAGGCGGGGGGGGGGGGGGGGGGGGGGGGGGGGGGGGGGGGGGTGACCAAAGGAGTGGCTGCTCGGGTCATGGCAAAGAGGGTATGGCAGGTTGGCAATGAAATCACCTCTGGGCTGGCGCCACTGCGGCCCTGCTTACCCCCGCTTCTTACAGCTCGCTTTGGAAAATGTTTACAGGAGCACCGGTTCAGGCACACATTCACACGTCTACGCTTGTATACAAAGTCCCTCTGCTGGGCTTTCCCTGGTCTGTTGAACTTGGCATCTGACTCAGGAATTGGCTATTGAGAAACCTGTTCCAAGTTTTATGTGTTTGACCTTGCCTGTGAGAAGTATTGTAAAGGTTATCAGCATGGAAGGGGAAGACCTGCCCCTATTGTTTCCCCTGCGTGCTATTAACCCTCCAGTCTGAGGCAAACACTTGCTTTAACGAGTAATTAATTGTGTTAATGAAGTCCACATTTCACTGCTAATTGATTTCCATTTTATGTGGATGTCAATTGCCGGATTGTTACATTTACCTTTTGGAAAGAGACGCCTGTTTAGCTGTAACTAAAACACTAAACAGAATAGATTTCTCGATGAGTAACGACAACAACTTTTAAAGGTAGAATTGGATCTTCTTTTCTTGGTATCCTTCAGAGCCTGCGTGAATTATTAAACACTATGATGCAAACGAGTACTTTGTTTCTTTGTGCACAACCAAGCGTTTACTGAAAAAGTAAAGAAATCTTGTGTTAATACTGCAAGTGTTTGACCTTTTGAGTCAAAAATAGCATGTTTTAGTGATGCAACTTTAAGAGACAAGACCAAGATAAATCCTTAGGAAAACCTTTTCAACATCATATGTGGCATGTCACCTGAAGCTGTACTTTTCACAGAGATTAGAAAGGATCGGGGATCTCATGTTACAAAGGAATCAGTCATAAGAAGAGTACACAAATATCCCACAGGCATGGCACATTATCAATAATTGGAGAAAATGTGGGACAACAGTGACATTAAAAATGGACATTTCTCAAAAATTTAAAAGACAGGACAAAACCTTATGAAAGGCTCCGAAGAGGACAATGGTAACACTATATGTGTCAATAATCTTCTCTTAGCATCTTAGCATTTTTAGGCCAAGAAGTAGGGTTGTGAGACATTTTTCATTCATTAGTTTATTTGTATAGGGACAAGATATAAGCTTTTATTTTCCAAAGGAAGTACACAGTTGTAGCTAAAATCTCACAACAAGCTGTCGCAGAATGTGTTCTGGGGCCTCATGTATTCTGGGGCCTCATGTACGAAAGACTGTGCAGATTTTATACTAAAAGTTTGCGGTAGGGAGAAATTCTGAAACTTGCAGGGCACCAAAAAATTCAGATGTGTGAAACTGTATGTAGACATGTCACTGCACACGTAGCCGTCATACATCCCAACTTGCGGTGAATTTGGCGCAGCTGCACGTGGCGCTTCAACCGCCCAGTCCCTGCCCCTATTTACATATGCAAAGTAGTATAAATAACCGGAAGACAACCACCACGTGTCTATGGCAATGGTGCCGTGACAGTCCGAACCGATTCCTGTCGGTGGAAAACGCTAAGAGTGACTTTGCCTACACACCATGAGGGAGTTTTGTAGTGAAAAACAGCAAACCAACATGCTGTTCATTGTAACGACATGAACATGCCTCCCATATTTTTAATAGGAAGACTGTCACCACACACACTATGTGAAGTACTTTAAATCTTTACAACCACTCAGGACGTCACATAAAAAAATTGAAAAATACCTAGAAGCAGCCATTGCACACAGAGGTTTGTTCCCAACACAACTATTATAAGTAGATTAATTATAATTATTTTGATAGTATAAAAGACTCGTGGATTAAGGAGGCCCATATGCCATTGCATTTGTGAGACACATTTGTGCACCACAAATAGGTTGCACATATGTGAATTAAATTTCTATTCATAAAAGCATATTCACGTACAGATTCAAATTCAGTTCAAATATACTTTATTAATCCCAAAGGAAAATTAAACGTTGTTTGACCTCTTTTTATACAGGTTTCTTCAAAGAGCTGTTGTAGATGCTGATGTCTGTGAGCAGTGTAGTCCATAGCTCTGATTGCATTCAGAAATAGGCTCCTCGCTGCAGATGAAAGCAAAAGTTTAGCGGAACTTTCTATATCCGAGCAACATACGGATGAGGCCGACCCATATGGCTGGCATGGCCCGACTCAGGCATGACTTTTGAATGCCTGACCTGTCAGTCAGCTTCCTCTGAAAAGCTCCGGTTGAAAGGACCGCAGCTTAGTGAGAACTTGAACTGGCACTGGCGACGCACGGTTCCTCCTGGTTTCCTCCAGTGTTTGAAACACTGAGGCCAGCTCCATGCAGAACTCCAAAATAATTGCCCTGGGGAATCTAAACCGGCTGATAAGCCATCATCATGTGCCAGCAGATCAGTACAATCTATGAAAAAAACAATCCCTATGACTTCTTCCATCGGGGATGTCCTTCAGCTGTGCAAAAGCTGCCATCATTCCACAATTACGCACAAATTTATGCAGTAAATATTTATGGACATGTGTGATTGTCTACAGCTTGTTCACCTTATGAATCATCACACCTGACTTGTTAGGAATAAATCTGCTGATCTGCTTATTTGTGCTTAAGTATGCTTCATACATGAGGCCCCTGGTCTCTTAAAAAGTTTTTGGCAAAAATTCCAAAAAGGTAAACTCCTACCGAAGAAAGATTTTTTGAAATTTATTAAAAAAGGAGCTTTAACAAAGTCTTTAAGGGTACGTTTAAGGGTATGCACACCTATGGAACCAGGTTACGGCATCTTTTGAATTCTTTACTTATTTTTCTATTGTCTGAATTATATATCATAAATATCAAATTATATGTGGAAAAAGTTTTTCTGTACACTCTAACATTGTATGTTAGTAGAAAAAAGTGGATCTGAAAAAAAAAAATCACACCTCTTTTATTCTCCAACTTTGTAGAAAACAATAATAAGTGAAGTTTTTATGTGGAGTCTGAAAAAAGTCTTTGTCTAAATGTGTGTTTCCAGATGAGCAAATGTACCGCTGTGAAGACTGCGATGAGCTGTTCTCCTCAACGCTCGAGCTACGGCGGCATCAGAAGTATTCGTGTTCGAGTTCAGGTTCTATCTTTGATGCACTGAGAGAGGACTTCAAACAGGAGCGGGAGGACAGCGATGAGCCCATCCATGAGTGCAAGGACTGCGAAAAGATCTTTCCAAATGAGTACAGGTGACCAGAATGCACTTCTTTTTTTATTTTTTTGAAAAAATAAAAACATATATCACACATCTGAATCACTGATCTTTTTTTTAAAAATAAAGTCTGGGGCAACACATGATAGTCCACACAGAGGAGAGGGAGTACAAGTGTGACCAGTGTCCCAAAGCCTTCAACTGGAAATCCAACCTCATCCGCCACCAAATGTCTCATGACAGTGGCAAGCGCTTTGAGTGTGAAAACTGTGATAAGGTACAGCCAACCCGGCACGTAAGTTGTGCACAGGACACACAGGTTTTTTCTGTTTTTAATTTTTGTAGCTAATTTTATGGTACTATACACAGTTTTGGTATTTCAGATTGTAAACTATATTTTAATGAATATACATGTTTTGCAGTTTTAGTAATAGCAAGCATAGTGTTGTCATGCTCTTATTTTGCATTTTCAGGTGTTCACAGATCCCAGCAACCTTCAGCGACACATCCGCTCCCAACACGTGGGGGCGCGGGCTCACACGTGTCCTGAATGTGGCAAGACCTTTGCCACCTCATCAGGTCTCAAACAGCATAAGCACATCCACAGCAGTGTCAAACCCTTTATCTGTAAGTAAGAAAGAGCTTATGGAAGAAAATTCATAATGGTTAGTTCATTTTAACTGATTTAATAGATCATCGCCATATGTTCTATGGCTCTCGATGCACATTTTAACCCAAAACTTAATGGCCCAGTAGGTATATATGTATTGGGATCCTTTTTTATTATAAGATGTAACTAAGTGATTTACAGTTTTAAAAGTGTTAAATATTAGATGGTAACACTGCTGTTTTTAAATGGGATTGTCTTCTTTAGGAAAATATCAGTTAAAAATATCAATTTAAAAATATCACTTTGATTAAGACTTTATAATAATCTCAGTGAATCTAATTCATTTTTCAAATAGCAATATTTGACACCAGAAGCAAGGTTTTTCAAATAAAAAATGAACTTACTTAAAAAAATGTTCTTTCCTTCTTAGAGGTTGGAAGGCCCCCTTGCCATCACCCCAATCTTTATCTTCCTCCTCATATTTTCTATAAGATTCAAGTCAGGACTTTAACTAGGCCACTCCAAATGTTATTACTTCCAGTCAGAAGAAACCTGGCAACATTAAAAGATTACTTTAAACCCAAATCCACTATTGGTATGAATAACTTTAATAATCAAAAATTAGGCATTGATGTACCAGCCCTAAATTTAATACATATATCATTTTAAATCTGTTACAGTCTGTCTCATTATTTCTTTTATAATTGAAAAAAAGACAGACTAAGTGATTGGCACTGTACAAAACTGAAAGCTACATTCTACTGTAAGAGTTGTATCTGTAGTCCTTTTTTGTATCTGTAGTCTGTGTGTGTTGTATGCTATTGATTTGGTATGCAGAGTTAGAGACAGTGTTAAAATGGGTTTAACCAGGCCCTGATGGGCTACATCTTTTTGTGTCCCCAGGTGAGGTGTGCCATAAATCCTACACCCAGTTCTCCAACCTCTGTCGTCACAAGCGAATGCATGCTGACTGTCGTACCCAGATCAAGTGTAAGGACTGTGGGCAGTTGTTCAGCACTACCTCCTCCCTCAACAAGCATCGCCGCTTCTGCGAGGGTAAAAATCATTATGGCTCTTCAGCAGGGATTTTCAATCCTGGAATTGCCATGAGCTCTAGTCCCATCATGGCTAAAGCCAAGTCCCACCATCCCCACCTGCCAGGTCTAAATCAGTCAGGTTTAGGCTTCACTGACTACTTTCCCTCGAGACCTCACCCTCATGCTGGCTTGCCCTTCTCCACAGGACCTCATGGCTTCCCATCCCTCCCACATGGGTTCCCAGGTATCTTTCCCCCAACACTTTATCCGCGACCACCTTTATTACCTCCCAGTCCTATATTAAAGAGCCCACTAGCTGGCAGCAGTCAGGAGGTTAAGCTTCCTCGGAGCCCCTTAGATGCCCCACCATTGTCACTTGTCAGCTCTACAAACAGCAACGGTATTGGCAGTTTGAGTCCACTGGGAGACAAAGAAAATGACAGTAAGCTAGATTTGTCTTCTAGTGGAGAGCCCAAGCCTAAATCTAAAATGGCAGACATGTCTGATGGGAGTGACCTCGAAGATGTTAATACCACAAGTGGGACAGATTTGGAGACCACCACTGGTACTGTTTCAGGTGATGGTTCTGACCTGGATAGCGATGGAGAGAGTGAACGTGAGAGAAGTGGTAAAAGGAGGAAGCCATCTGGCACTGTGTCAAGTCAGGATGGAAACCAGTTAGAAGACTCAAGTAGTGCATTGATATCAGCTGTGTCTAGTTCTGGGACACTTTTTTTAGATCGCCCTTTTTATTCTTCTGCTTCATCCCAGCACTCCTTCTTCCCTCCACCTGATGAACAAGCCCTGCCTCCTACCACCACAAATGCCAATGCAGCCACCACTGATTCCATTAAAGCCATTGCTAACATTGCTGAAAAATATTTTGGTCCAGCTTTGATGGGACTTCATCAGGAGAAAAAGATGGGTCCAATGCCCTACCATTCCATGTTTCCCTTCCAGTTTCTACCCAACTTCCACAACTCCCTTTATCCTTTCAGCACTAATCGAGGCACTCTCAATCCTAGCGTATTCCTGAAGGCAGAGCCCAAATCACCTCGTGAACAGTTACACAAGATTGTTTCAAGTTCTCCCGCAGCTCCTGCTCCCACTGCAGAGTCACCTTTTGATCTTACAACAAAACCCAAAGAGGCCAAGTTAACTCCTCCAACCCCAACTAACCCATCCAACCCTAGCAATACTGGGAACAGCAGTGGTCCTGTAGCAATATCCAACAGTGAAGAGCAGCCACTGGACCTTAGCATCGGCAGCAGAAACCGTAGTGGTCACAACGGCCTGCAAGCCGAGCCACAAAGTCAAAAGAATCACATCTTTGGAGTCGGCAAAGGGGTCTCCCATAAGCATGAAACCTCGTTGGGATTTCTTCATCCCCATTCGCAGTCATTGCACCAATCCTCCATCACGCAGCACCAGCAGCCGCAGGCACAGCCACATCAGCCTCCACCACTGCACTACGCCAAGCCCTCAGCATTTTTCATGGATCCTATCTACAGGTATTTCAGCCCCAATTAGACCAGGATATTTTCACAAAATTAACAAAGTAGAACCTTTATGTAAAGTTCAAGGTATAGGACAAACTCTGACCTTGGTGCGTAACCCTCTGCCTTGTTGTTGGTCCAGCAGGGTGGAGAAGAGGAAGCTACTTGACCCAGTTGGAGCTCTGAAGGAGAAGATCCTCAGGCCCTCTCCACCACTCTTCCATCCACAGGTAAACTTACACTAAATAAAATATGCATGCCTTTTGAATATGAGACATTTCCATAAGCGTACATCAAAGCCAGGAAACATTTTACAAACAGGTACATTATTCCCAAAAGTATTGACTTACCTTGAATTACACACTACTGCAACCTGAATTAAGAAGGCCCTCGGCTCCATCACTCCACTGTGGGTATGTTTTTTCTCAAGGGTTTTGTGATTTCTTCCTTTGTTTACCAAATGGCGTCTCTGTACCTTTGCATGTCCTTTGATAATCAGCAACATTGTTTGACTGTCCCCAGACCTTCCCTACCTCTACAAATCTTGATTACAATAAATGATAATATTATTAATAAAGAAAAATACTTCAAAAATATTTGAATTGCAACAGATTGCCTTGGTTGGCCACACCACTGTTATTTGTGGCATTGTTTTAAGTACTGAGTCCACAGCCCTAAGTCAATCCCCTTCAGGATTCTTTCTCAGTGACTGGCTGGCTGCCTAGATAATAGCACCGTGTCCATCAAGGACATCCTGTGTTTGTGTCCAGGAGAATAGGGGCCTCTCATTGGGGAAGCAGATTAATCTAACCTGGAAATCTGTGTCCTCTATCAACCATGACTTTGCAATACACTCATATACTGTATATCCAGATAGATAGATTTATACATATTTGCACATACAATAAATGTATTGTTCTTAATTACATTTGAAAGCAAATTGGTTAACAATTTTTTCTCTGTCCATATTATTAAGACCATTGCATTATTTATCACTGTGGAATTCCAATTTAAGTCTAAAACAACTTTCCCTGGCTCCCATTTAAAGACATCACCTCATAAATTATTATAGTACCCCTGATAAAATGTTTTCATAGGCTTCCATGTAAAAACTTCTCACATGGGAGTGTCTCAGCTGTGATCCTCCCAGCAATCCAAACACAATGCCACCTCTAATTCAGTCGCATGACGGAATCCCCCATACATCCCCTGCACCCATTTCTCAGACTGCGAATAAACAAATAAGAGACAGAGTGTCTGTACCCGTGTCTTTCCCATCCTATATTCACTAAAACAAGGAAGGATGTAAGCCTGTTTTGGCAAATAAACTCCTACATGGCTTGCCTCTTTTGTTCACAAGCTTCTAGAGGACGGGAAGCAGCTATCAGTTGGGGGTATCACAAACTATATTGTATTTTTCTAGTTTACAAGTCTGAAACATCAGCTTTGGCAGAAGAAAATAAGAGGCAGAGAACAAAACACTGGTCTAAACTGAGGCGGAATCGAGGGACGCACAGGAGAAAGGGTACTACAGCAGTCCTGAATGTGTTACAGGTCAAGTGGGTTACTGGTCTTTAGAAGCAACAAGGTTATCCTCTAATATAGACTGCTTTGTCAATGCTTGCACTGCATAACTTACTTTTTTTTAGTTATTATAACTTATGCTTTAAAGAGACAAGCATGTATTATATTACCTGCAGAAGAGAAGTCTGGAAGTCATCATTCATTAAAAATCCAAATTAGTTTGTCCCAGAATTGAAAACAATGATTTGTCTGACAAGGACTGAGACTAGTGTTGAATTTGTAGGGGAACAATAGGTTTAGTTTGGCTATGAATAACTATTAATAGATACCAAAGCTAAATATTAACAAAGTTAGCAATTTATATGGAAATGATCAAGTCAGTGCACCATTGGATTATCAGGAATTTATAACCAAACAGCCCTTAGTCATTGTTTTATGAATACCTTCCTGGTGAGGTGTGGTATTATAGAATAGATTGAGTGAATTCACTAAGTGGCATTGTCAAACAGCAAGCCCTGTATACACAAAAAAACATCTCTCCAAACATAAGTATTTATTACCAGAATACTTTAACTTTAAGTTAAAATACTACAGTCAACAAACTCTTTAGGTAGGCTAGTAACATTCAACTAAACCACTAAGCAAAATGAAAGGAATAAGAAAACTAATAAACTACAAAAAAGTAAACAAAAGAATTAAACTAAACCAATAACCAATATAATCATGTAATTATATTATATCACAGATCAGTGTGAATATGTTTATTTAAGAACTAAGGTTTGTTTTAAGGAATTTGAAGCGAGGCCAAATCAGCTTTAAAATTAATGAAGAACAACAAATTATATGTTTTCAAACAATAAAATATAAGATAATTTTTTAAAGAATGCTTTGCCAAATGAGAAATAAATAACCTTCCGCACAATTGATTCTTAACAATCGTTTACCAGCCATTACTGGGAGTGATGATCTACTAACATGGTGAACATCAGCTAACACAAAGTAAATAGGAACCCTTCAAGTTCTACGTGTACCTTCAAATATTACAAATACAAATATAATGTGTGTATGAGCGCGTTGGCACGTTACGGCTAATCTTTTTTACACAGCTAATGGTGGCTACCGTGTTCGCATAAGTAGTTTTTAGCATTTGGGATAACGGAGACAATTTAGCATGTTTTTAGGGACTATTTGAGCATGTTTTAGGCAGGTTCAGTGAGAAGAGATGAAGGAAAAACAAATAAAATGGAGCAAACTGACGTTACCAGACAATTAGTGTTTAAACCTCTCTTTGAAATAAAGTATGTATCACCGATAACATCAGCTCTGGCTTTCTCTAGGCCTACCCCGACCCGATGCAGTTTTAGCATCCAAATAAAGCAAAACACAATGAAACAAACAATGTTTAAATTGTTTTATCCTAAACCAATTTTCTCTGCCAAGACACAACATCTTACATGAACCGTCCTAACGAACAGGGTGGGCAGGAGATCTAAACATTCACATGAATCCCTGATGCAGGCAGTTGATGACCGCGTGTAAAAGAGGGAGAAATGCTGCTGGGAGCAGAGTTTTGTAGATCTATGATGTCACAGGAATTTATGCTGTGAGTCCTCCTCTCTGGGACAAAAATGAGTTAATGCTGTGCATTCTGGGATTCAGAATTTTTACCAGTCTCTTTTGTTTGTGTAGTTCAGTCCTTGTTTCATCCCATGGCTGGCCCAACAACTTCTACTGTTTTAAAACATCACCACTTTTAAAAATGTCATAGAATATATGAGGGCAAGGTTACGAACCCATCTAAGCCCACTTTTGCTTTAGGTGGTTGTTTACACAGAAGTCAATGATTATTTACAAAGGAATTAGCATACATAATTATAGATAAGAAAATGTAACATGTAAAACTTTTTTGGTCAGAGTAACTGTCTGACATAAAAATAAAGCTATATAGAAACCAACATTATAAACAGTTTAAGTGAAGACTATTTTAGGTGGTTACTCTGACTCAGGATTGCCAACTGTCTAGTTTTACCCAGGACATCAACATCCCAGATAATGGGCAAAACCGGTTCTTCCCTTATTTTACCTTGAATATCCTGCATTTAGTGTTACGTGTGTTAGTTGTGGTGGGACACAAAAATGTTGTCTTAAAAGTTGCTCTGCAACTTTACCAAACACAAACAATGGGAAGCAAAACATTTATAGTTTAAAGTTGTCAGTTTAGACTTACCTAAAGTATTTTTCAGCTTTTGCCATTAGGAAGTTTACTTTTGCTGTGAAGTTAATATTGACTTTACTCAGCATAAGACAAATGACTGCTTGAATCAGTAAAGGCAGCAAAATAATATAATTGGGAAAAGTACATTTTTTTTTTTAAAGTCTGGCATGGTTTGGTGTTTGATGGTAAATGCTTCTCGTGCTGAGTTCTGTCCTCTGTGTATCTTTCGCAAATAAAGATCATTCGTCACAGACTACCTCATACTTCCATTTGCTGTGTGAATAATCAGTGTCTTCTGTATAATTAGCTTCCCCTTGGAAACAGTTTAAAGGCTCATACAATACAATTGCAAAGACAGTATTTGGTCACTCAGGTTTTGGCCCCACCTGGATTAGCCAATAACTTCTGCATCCAGGACAAGCTAATCTGTATTTATACAAAATTAAGATTTGAAAAGAATTAATATCTCGGTTCAATAATCAGTTAATATTAACTGATTATAGAACCTCACAACCAAAAATCTGAATAATGCCTTTAACACAAATACGCACATAATACTCTATTATATCTTGTTCATGACAGGTTAGCTAAACTGAACTTCAAATAAAGCTATGCAAACACGAAATGACATCAAACTGAACTTAATTTCAAAAGGAAATGAAAAAGAAAACCCTTTTTATCTTTTGACATCTTTCAGATGTCAGCCATGGAAAATATGACCGAGAAGCTGGAGAGTTTTGGTGCCCTAAAACTGGAAATGCCCCCCAACACGCTCCAACACCCGACCCATCCCCTGTTCAACTTCCGCTCACCTCCACCTTCCCTCTCAGATGCAATCCTTCGAAAAGGCAAGGAACGCTACGCTTGCAGGTTAGTGTGCCGTAGATGTAGCACTGATTACTTCTACACCATAAAGGTAAAGTTTAGATCTTTTATAATAAAAATCTGACTTCAATGTCTATCCCCCCGTTCAGGTACTGTGGGAAAATTTTCCCCCGGTCAGCAAACCTCACCAGGCACTTGCGGACACACACAGGGGAACAGCCCTACAGGTTTATGCACTTTTGTTTTTCTTTTGATGCAAGTTTTCTTTTCTGCTAAAGTTTTAGCTCATAATTAGACTATTCTTATATTTCTCAAATGTCTTTCTTTTAGACATCATCCATTTTTAATTTTAAGCATGATGCAAATAGTTTATGTAAATCTATAAGCTTATATAATACATGAAGCTGGTAAATTACCCAGTTTTTGTTGTTTTCAACCTAAGCAGTAAATCTAAAAAAAAATAAATAAATAAAAATGCAGTTTGACTTCATCTTTTAAATGGCAGCCCCTGATCATGCTGCTGCACATCTAACCCATATTTTAATGTCTCTGTTGATCTTTGGCAGGTGTAAATACTGTGACCGCTCATTCAGCATCTCCTCCAACCTTCAACGTCATGTTCGCAATATCCATAACAAGGAGAAACCCTTCAAATGTCACCTGTGCAACCGCTGCTTTGGTCAGCAAACCAATCTCGACCGCCATCTCAAGAAGCACGAACACGAGAACATTCCTGGTGAGACTGCCACATCTGCGGCTGCTTTCTCTGACAAAACTGAGGCAAAGCAAGTTGAAAGTAGTTAGTAAACTGGGACTACTTGGCAAAAGGTTTGGAATGATAAATGGCTCACTATGAAATGTGTGGAAGTTTTAAATCATCACCCAGATAAATGTTTGAATGATTTTAAACGGGTAAAATCTATTGAAGTAGGGACTTAGGCTGTGTCAAGACTGGTGGTATGCCACTGATTTTGAAAGGAATACAAACATTTTGAAAGGAGTAATTGACTGTGTGCGTTAACATCTATATTATAGATGATTCACATTTGTGAATCTAGAAGAAGAAATAAATACAACTGGCTATTACCACAATGATGAAGTTCATCTGAGGCTACATAATCTTTTTTTAAAACCATCATACATGTAGAATTGATCAATTTTTTATGTTTGCCATAGAATAACCTTAATATCTCGTAATTCTTTTGTCTGTAACCCATCCATCGTTACCCAATAATATGGTAAATTGGAATAAAACACTAAATATTACATGTTACATTGATTAAAGATAGACCAACATATTTTGTAGTCTGTTCAAAACAGAGAAGCCTCATTTCAGAAATATCATTCTTTGTTAAAATAAGATAGAATATTTGTTTCTGATATTTCTATTTTTGCAAAGTCTGCCAAATATCTTAAAGTCTCCCTGTTAACATTTTTACAGGATTACACATTTGTTCTGTAGCTTTTTATTTTCTTTGCGAAGTCCTTAGTTTGAACCTTAAACATGTGGAAATCTTTCCCTCACAGTCAGCCAGCAGTCCGGGATGCTTTCCAACCTAGGAACCACCATCTCCTCGCCAAACTCCGAGCCAGACAATCACGCACTTTTAGACGAGAAAGAGGACTCGTACTTCTCTGAAATTCGCAATTTCATTTCCAACAGTGAGATGAACCAGGCCTCCAGTTCCATGGATAAAAGGTTAGAAAAAGCAAACTTATTGCGCTTATATAACTTTTTTTTCAAAAGGTTACAGCCTATTAATTTGGGCTCTTTGTCAACTTTGTCATCTCTCTTATTTTATCAGGGACGTTTAGCATTTTAAACATGGTAACGGTTCAAGGTCTCCCGCCTTAGGGTACAGTACCTTGCAAAAGTTCTCACACCTTTATTAGGATTTTATAAGAAACGAAAACAAAGAAGTGTATATTTACGAACAGGAAGGTGAACATATTTCTTCATATATTTACAACCCTCTATTTAGCTCCATCTTCCCTGTTACTTTAACAAGCTTCCCTTTCGCCTTTGAAGAAAAGTATCCCCACAGCAAGATGTTCTAAGCTGTTTTACAAGGATTACATTACCCGCAGGTGGACTCTACTCTAGCCAGCTTCTAAAGCAGTTTGACTGTTTTTTGTGGGTATCAGATTAAAGGGGATTGAATACCATCATGCCACATTTTCAGATGTTTATATGTAAAAAAAAAAAACCTAAAAAAAAACCATTGAAACCATGTATACTTTTTCTTCCACTCTACAATTCTGCAAATTATTGTGTTGGTCTTCCATGTCACCTCAATATAATGTACTAAGGTTTGCGATTGTAACATGATCAAATGTGAAAAAGTTGAAGGGAATAGATGCTCTTGCAAAGCACTGCTGATGCTGGCACTCTGGATGCAGTGCTCCCTAGTGTCTTAAACACGCTTTGCATTAGTCATCATCAGCATTAAAGCTGTATCATACCATACTTATTTCAGATTTTCCTATTTTTAAGGATCTTTGTCTTGCTGCATTAAGACAGTCACGGGTTTTAAGGGGTCATCAGTATTTTTCCACCGTCAAATGTCACAAAAGTCTCTCCAGCTTTCCTCCATTTAGATCATAAATGCTCTTTTTGTGGGAAGCTACCAATGATACAGACTATAAGAAAATCGAAGGGAAAATGTTTTCTTTCTCTCAATCAGCAGCTTGCTTTTTTCTCTCCAATCTATGTTCTAGCTCTCATTTTTATTCTTGCTGTGAATTCCTTTCTGGTAGTCTCACTTTCTGTCTTTTGCTTCTTCTATCATGATCCCCCCCCTTCTTTTTGTCAACAAACATTATGGCCAGCAGATCCAGTGGCAAATTAGCCCCTCTGCCATCTGGGATCAATACAGAGTCTCATCTACAACAGCCTCGACTGACATTTTAATATCTGTAATTGAGACTACATGTTATGTTTCCTGTCCTCCTACCAGACAGCCTGCTGTTTATTCTCCCTCTGTGTGACTGAAGTAAACTGGGAACGCAAGCACACATTCATGGATGGCCGTTTGTAATCATTTTTTAACCGCCCTCGCAGCCATAGTTCCCCTTCCTTCAAAATACAGCCAGTCAAAATAGGAGTTCCTGGAAGCTCATGAAAACTTTTGTGTTTTCATCTTTATAGATGCTGCTAATTCCGAGGCAAAAGTTTGAAACAACAATAACAGAGTATAGATCTGCTTGGATATTTTCATCAAGGCAGCTTTTAGGAGCTAGAAAATATCTGTTTCCTCATACTAGAATCCTCGGGTCACTGCTTTGGCTTTAGAGTTGGATTAAACCCCAACTGGAGCTTGTTGCTTGTCTACGACTGAGCTACTTTAGCTGGTAGTGAGGACCCTGAGGGGGAATTTGGTTTAGGCATTTATCTGGAGATCCACTGATGATTGAGCTCTTCCCCCAGCCTGTCAATGGTACCCATACCCCCAGCCCACTAACACAAACACCCAACTGACGTGTTTAGACTAAATGACAAAACCCAGGCCCCCCTGCGTCCGAGCTACGCTTCTTTCTTCATTCACAAGCACTGCCGAGCAGCTCTGCAATTTGATTATGGTGATATTTAATCTAGATTGAAAGAGAAGAACTTTCTTTCCCCCTAAAGCCCCTCAACCCTCTTGCACCAACCCACTATGTGTGACCCAATCCTGTCCCTATGCACCCCTTCCCAGAGGTAACCCTGTCTGATTTGATGAATGTCCACAGTGTGGCAAAAAAAATGCAAGGGGTAAATTTGCCATCCCAAAGGAAATGATATCATGAGCCATGACATTGTGGTCAGGGGGTGATGGAGGAACGGCTCTTTGTTGAGACACAGGCTGGAAAATGTACAGATGGCAGGCCATAATGGTAGTGTGCTGATAGCCTGTTCACAGCCGAACCGACGTCTTCTCTCAGCCGCGCCAGGTATGTTCCACTATTACGGCTTAAAGCGGCTTGTGGAGGACCTGGTCTGAGGCGGGGCCATTTCTTTCTCTGTTTGAGGGGTGCTGGCCAATTAATCATCCATCGGGTTGTTTGAAAACTGCTCCAGGCAGACTGTCGGCACCCATGTTGTTTGTGTGACACTGGAGTTGTACTGTGAATGTTGTCATCAGATTATTTGTTTTTCTGAAAGATGAGTCATGCTTTTGGATGGTTAGAAAATGGTAACAGCATACCGGGCCAGACTGTGTCATATTTTAGTAAGTACTAAAATAAAATAAAAAGCATTATAGGCACTTATATGAGTATATTTTCTCTTTTTGTTTTAGAACACGAGAAATATTTTCAAACTGAATGAATGGAAGCTCTTTTTTTCTCCATTTCATAAAGTTTTCAGAAAAACCGAAAAGTAGAACCACATCCTGCTTCGAAAAAACACCCCATACCTGAAAGCTAAAAGCTAACTTCTGTGTATAAAAGTCAAGGCCAGTAACATTTCCTCCGCTCTCCGACCTCTGCAGGTCAGAACAGCCCGAGGAGGAGCGCCCACCCACTCACAGTTTGTCCAACTCCAAGCTAGGGCTACAGGGGCTGGAGGAAGAGGAGGTGGAAGGGGACGACGAGGAGGAGGAAGAAGGCAGCCTGACAGAGAAGTCGCATGATGAGGCGCCGGAGTCCCCATCTCCTGTCACAACGGGAGTCTACGAGGAGGACGAGGAAGAGGAAGAAGCAGAGACACCTTCATTAGCAATGAGCTATGAACACACTCGCAGGTAGGTGTTTTGTCACCAAAGCCAAAAAATAAACAAAACAAATAAGATCGTACCTCATAAGTTAGAGTTTATGGTTATTCTTTCAAAGTCTACCCTTAACAAGCACTGCAAATCAATACAATATATTATATCTCTCAACACAATTTAACTTTTTTTTTTACCTTTTATTCCAGTTTATGCTGTTCCTTAACTTTTATATACAGTGCTTCGAACTTTTTTTTTACATTTTGTCACAAATACGGGAGCTAATTTGAAGTGGAAGGTGAAGGAAAAGAGTTGATTTTCGAGATGTTTTACAAATAAACATCTGAAAAGTGTGGCATGCATTTGTCGGATTTAGGAAGAGGCAGAGTCTCAAGTCTTTTTGCAGCCTCTCACAGCTTTTTTTCCAGAATTGCTGTGTGCTTAGCTCCATCAGTTATCCGATCAACCCAGACCAACTTCAATGTTCCTGCTGTAGGAAAGTATCAACCTTAGCATGATGCTGCCACCACTATGTTTCACTATGGTATTCAGCGTAATGTGTTTTGTTAGTTGGCCCCCCAGAAAAGCAGTTTGAATTTAAACTAAAAATGTCTTTTTTGGACCTTATTTAGGGTATTAGAGTAAAAAGGACTGAATGCACATGGCTGCCACGCTTTTCAGATTTCTTCATGTTCAAAGAAACTTCAAAACCATGTATCCTTATCCTGTATTTAAGCCATACAGTAAAATCTATAAAAAAAATGTATTGACATTTTTGGTATAATGTAAAAAGTTAATGGGATATGAATACCTTTGCAAGGCACTGTGTTTAGGAGGAAAGACAGGGGAAAGGATTCAAACTTCAGATTATCATTAGTTTTTTTAAACAGTTTCACTTCCTCTTTTATTAATGTTAGGTCAACTTCCTCTTTTTCTCTTAAACCTTTGTATTACTTTATCAGTTTATTCCACCTGCCTTTCTAACCTTTTATTAACTATACCTTTCTTCTCTTTATCTCCACCTCACCTTTCCCCATTTTATTTCTTCTTTTAAATGTTTTCTCCTCCTTAAATCCCATTAACGCTCCATGTGTGTCATCCAAATGTCTGTCTTTTCTTCTGTTTACTTATCCATACTGCTCCATCCTTCCATTCACCCGTGCCTCCGTGTGCAGGTGTATAGAGGAGGAGGGCTCTCTCTTGGATCTGGAGGGTCTGCCCAGCTTTCCTAAGAGCCTGGATGGCTTACGTAAAGCAGCCATTGATGAGCAATCCTTTGACGTTAAAGATATATTTAACACTTCTCTAGAGTCTGAAGCATTGAAAGAAACCTTGTACAGACAGGCTAAAACCCAGGTATGTGTTTGGATTTTGGATATCTGTTAAATAGATGGAGCGGCAGTGTAAACAACTCTTGAGGGATAATTCCTAAATTATTCACCTCTTTGGAAACATTTCCAAGCTTCATTCAACTTTATAAAGCTGCTGTCACACTATTTCTCTTCTCATCTTGCCATATGTTGGCTGTCTTAAGTTGGAAAAACAGCTTTAAGACAGCCAATATACTTTGATATAGCCAATATTTTGAACAAATAAAGTCTATTATAGGAAGCATCATATCCTGTCAGGTGTATCCAGTGTTTGCATTGTTCTTGGTGCACCCAGGTTATGTATATTGTGTGCGCATTGGAAGGAAGCAGGTATTAAGAATTAATGTGTGATACTGTGTCAGGACAAAATATTTATTTGTTTTTCATTTTCCAATCATTGCCCGACCATCTTGGGATTAAATTGTAATGCTCTATACACAGTCTAGGAGTGTTCCCAAGTCGTCAGATAGTTATTGGCTGAATTTTTAAGAAACTAAAACTAGGTTCTCCATCATGTCGGCCACTCCACTTATTCAAACAGTCTATTTTTATCACATTATGAGATTAAGTCAGGTTATCAGATCCTTGCTTTAGCATTTACGTAGCATTTACAGAGATTCCGTAGTAGTAGTAAAAAAAGGCATTATGCAATGGAGTGAAAAAGTATTTGCTGGATGAGTTGTTGATGTGCTCTTGGAGTCATTTTGTTTGACTCCCCCTGCCCCACTCCTGGGAAGGTTCACTTCTGTTTCATGTTTTTCTTTTCCATTTGTGGATAATGGCCCACAGAACTTTTCCAGACAGATAGATGTCAATAACTTTCCTTTTCATCTGGTCTTGAATTTGTTTGGATTGGGACATGGCTTGTTGCTTTTTGAGATTTCTTAGCCTAGTTCATAGTGTCAGACAAGTGCTATTTAAGTTATCTCTAAACCAAAATTTACAGGTGATGTGTGTGTGTATATATATATAAACATGTAAGGTTTTTAAACATGTGCATATAACGAACCTTGCACATTTTTTGTAAAACGCAACTGTTTTTCCTTTGCAGGCTTATGCAATGATGCTGTCTCTCTCAGAGAACAACCCTTTGCACGCGCCCTCTCAGAACTCTCTGGACGCTTGGCTGAGCATGGGAAGCGGACCGTCTGAGACAAGCAGCTTTCACCCACTCAACCATATCTAGGCAAAGAGAGGCCGAGGAAAGGCGGAAGAAAAAGTAGGGGGAACATTTAGTCTCACAAACAGACAGAAATAAGAGACTGACAGGACAGCAAGAAGACAAGAAGGCCCTGAAGGATTTCATTGTCACATACATGCAAGGCACAGCGAATGAATTTGCGTGGCTATGCCTGTGTTCACAAGTTTGTATGTTTGTTTGAGTACGACAGAGGAGGGAGGGAGCGTCCCTTCGCGAAGCATCCTGCAAGACTGTCTAAGAGAAAGCACTGCTAAGCTCCTGTTGATGTGAAGGACATGATGAATGCTTCTCTATAGCATTAAAACTCTGCATCACTCTGATCCTACCCCAGTGCACAATGCTCCCTGTAGCATCACAGTCACCCTGTAAAAGGCTCCCCTAAAGACACTTACTGACTGATAATGTCTCTAAAGTCCGTGCACTATGCCCAACACAAGCATTGCAGCACTGACACTGCATGTCCACCAGTAGGCACTGTTTCAGCAGAAATACAGTGGACTAGAGTGATTCTTTCCAGGTTTTCCTCCACCAGTCATGGCGACTAATCTTGTTAATTTTTTAATTTTTATTTAACTTCAGAATCAACAACAGCACCAGACAAAATAAATGAACATTCAGAACCAGCAGACAGTTGATTTTACACTGATTACATGGAGAATGATGTCCAATTTTCAAATGTGATGATATAATGAGCTACGTGGGCCAATAGCCATTGAAACTGGCTACTAAATTTGTTCATGCTGAAATGAATTTAAATTATACTGAAAAAGAGTGTTTTTCTGTTTGTTTATTGCATCATCATTTAAATGTATGTACTTTCTTTCCTATAGATACCACAGTATTGCTTCTTTTTAGGCGCCAGAGTGCTCAACTGCTAATTTAATTATTTTAGAGAAGGACCAAATTTGTATGATGCTGTCACATGATGTAAAAATAATAACCTAGACGTTCATAGCAAGAGTGGTATGTGCCAAATAACCATTAGAAAATGTTTTTTTTCTTTGACAATCATTTCATTACCCAGAGGCCTCACATTTGCTGTCATATTTTCCCTAATTACACTTATGTTTAATTTCAGAAGTGTGTGCATGTATTTATTCTAATGTTTCGTTGAGACTCGAGAAGCGAAAATGAAGAAAAAAAAAAGTCTTTTCATCCCTGTTTTTCTCGAAGAAGGAAGGAAAGAAGGATCGGATGTCAAAGCGCATGGGGAGATTGCGAATCTCTGGTTTTGATGGATTAGTGTGCCAAAATGAAAAGACCCCATGAGTTAATTTACTTTTTATTTATAGCTAAATGCAAGTGTAGTTAGTTTTAGAGTCCTGTTTGGCATTGGAATATAGTGCCAGGTTTACCCTGGTTAATTTTTTTTTAATTGTTTCACTTTAACAATTTTACTCAATATACTGTTTGTTTTCCCTCTCTGTCTAGGGGCATAATTTTACAAATATCATTTTGAATGTCGGTTAAAGGGCATTACGTTATCATTATTGAATCTGGATTTCTGCCGCCTTTGGCTCACGTTATGTTCTGTTTGGTTTCATTACTTGTAGTGAAACCAACAAGTTGTAATCTTAATTGATTCGTCTCAGGTTAGTTGTCTGGTCTGAAATTCTCATGGCACTCAGTCAAAACGGCACAAGGATGACAGGTTTACTGATTATATATGAAGAGATTTGACTCATGATTGTTAAAAAACAGAGTGGACATCCTAAAGTTTGTTAGTCAATCCAGTTTACCTCCCTCTAGATTTCTTTGAAAACCCATTCCATTAATCTGCGAAGACAGCTGTGTCATAGACAGCATGAAACATTTACTCTAGGTACTTGTAGGTGGCTGGGTTTAGCCTGTTAGATCATTTTCATCCCTTTTAGACTAATGATCAGGTCTGATGATGTTTTTTGAACTAGCACTTAAAGCAACTGGGACAAAACCGTGAACTGAACAGGGTTTGGTCTCTTGGTTAAACACAGACTTCGGATCCATTTTTTAAGCTGATTTGACTTCCAACAGATGGGCCGGCTGGGCTCAATAAGGAGAGATAAGAATAAAACTAAAGCACTGTAATTTTGATTCACAACAGCAGGTGGTAGTGTGATGCTAGGACTGCTGAATCATCCCATTGAGTGAGATTTCATTCATTGTAAACACATTGTTTTTCAATCTGTGCTTAGGAATTGTAAAGACTTGGCTCACTAAGGTTTTAGGTTGGCTATGTGCAGTTATTCATGTCATGGACTACTGTAATCACGCGCTGTCTGAAGCAACTGAACTGAAAGCGTTGAAGTATTCAATTTTTCTGGTCACTGAAATATTTTTTCAGCATAATGGACATGGTTGCTCTTTGCCCAACTGTTACAGAAGAAAGTAAAAAGATATACACGGTTTCTTTTTAACTGTATAGTATTTTAAAGAATGAAAAACAATGGTGCATTTGTCTGAAGAAGAAAAAACCTTTGAAAAATATGGGTTTAAATGGATGGTGCTTGTTTTGTTTAAATCTGAGTTGTATATCGCCTCTGTTATGTTTATGGAAAACAAATGAAAAAAAGTTATTGTGCATGACGTGTTTAGCAGTCATAATGATGTCCATTTGTGAAATGTGTATCAATTCAAAAACACACAAAAAAAGCAAAACAAAAAAATTGTAGATGCACTTATTGTACATGTGTTTAGGGTAGTAGGTTTGACTTCAAGTTCTGACTGCCTGGCAGATGTGTGGGCAGGTTCTGAAAGACATAGTAATGACTCCTGGGAGAACACCTAATGAAAAACAATAAAGGATTGTAGAATAATATTGAACAATTCTGAAATTGCAGTTCTTTTGATGCTTGTGATTATTGCAGATGTACTTTAGAGAAATTTCATTGAAAAGATATGACTGATGTTAATTCTGTAGAATAGCAATGTATACCAAATGTAATCTTTCCAATGCTATGAAGAATTTATACATGAAATTGATATGCAATAAAACCTGTGTGCTTTTTACATTTTGTGATGCATTTAATTGTACATTCTTAGAACCTACTGATACACTACTTGACTACTACACAGGCCTTTTTTAAATACTGTAATTTAGTTACTATCTTTTTATTGACAGGTAAATTGTTTTAAGAACAGGAAAAAAACAGTCTGATGAAAGATCCGATTGGAGTCAATTACAGTATATTTATGAACATAATGCTTATACAAGTCAGTGTCTTTTGCCTTCAATACCAGATATAAAGTTACCACAGAGCAATTTTTAAATAATATCGTCTATCTTTTCACAAATCATACATAAAAAAAATTGCCATACTGTAGAAGTCCCAACTAAACTTTCACTCTCTAAGTACTTCTCATTATCATAACGTCTGAGCTATTTAAACGTGTTTGCTCACAAATCTAGCCAGACTCTTTCAGAATTATAGCTTTGCATTAGAAACAGATGCAAGCACCAGTATAAGATCCTCTCTGTTTTCATAGAATATATTATTTCTTCTTCACAGGTTAAGGAGTTTTTCACAGACAGCCCCATTGTCCGCCACATCTTTGATCTCTGAAAAGCTGCTCTCAAACCATTTCTTACCGTGCATGCTGGTGTTCAGGAGGTCAGGTAATTATTAGCCGAATTAATGAGACAGCAAATGGAGTTTAACGAAAATTCAAAATGAAAGACTCACCCTCGCCGTCTCACCGTCCAATGACTTCCCTGTGCGTCTCCCGGCCTTCCAATCAGCATCCTGTCCGCCTGATTCATCATCCAATCGCCTTCCGACGCCCTGTTTTTAAAGGACCTTTGGCTGTGTTCCTCCTCGCTTGTCAGCTGAGCTCATCCCTCCTCCACCCCACCTCCACCATCTTCCTTCCCATCTACTCCTGGCTTCCTCGATTCCTGGCCGCCAATCCACCACCAGTGTCGGATCAGGGGTAAGACGTCTCTAAATATAAGTTTTACAATGTTCATCCTAGCTCATATCACTCTCAACATTCATGTCTTCCTCCCAGGTCCGAGCGCCAAAGATATAATTATGTAATTTCGCATCATTAAAACTTTTCTAATTGCCATCCCTCTCTTTGTGAGTCTTTTCAGATTGAAATGATGGTGTGAGTTTCACTCTCTGTTTTAATCACTGCTCGTCTTAAGGGTAAAGCTCAGAGGTGGTAGAGTAGCTGAATACTGTGTTAAAGTAAGAACAGCATTACTTCAAAATGATATTACTCAACAAGCTAAAAAAGTCACTTAAAACATTACTCAGAAGTAAAAAAATATTTGGTGAAAAGACCAATAGCAATACTTAGTAACTGTTTGGTCAAAATGTCTGATTTATATTTTTTAAATATGCAATCCGGCAGACAAAACTCTAAATAAATTTCCAAATTATGTTACTTTTTGATAGGAAAATAGAGAATAAGTAAAAACAACATCTTAAAAATTTTCTAATTAACATATCCAAATCTCACTTTTCTACCACATAATTAGCATAATAGCTAATATATACATGATTGAACACAGCAAAATACTTCCAGTCTCAAGATATGTATACTGTTGTCCTCCGAATGGCAAAGATGGCAACGCAGATAGAAAATGACATTGGATACATAGAAGAAGTCTCAGATTAACAAACTTTGTTGGCCTGCTTGATTAACACGTGTTCTTTAATTAGTGAGGTGACCAGAAGTAAACCAGCCAAAACTTGTACTCGTAAGAGTTACTTCAAAATAATGTCACTCAAGTAGAAGAAAAAGGGATGGTGCAATAAAACAACCTCTAAAATTAAGAACGTTTTGTAGTAAGTTCCGTAGTGGTGGTGCATATGTGAGGTTAAGATGGTGTGTAAAAGCTTAACATTAGGGTCTTAGTACAGTGTCCTAGTGTTCCTCTGATGAGTGCAGACAGCCATAAATGTTATGATTGTGACAAGATTATTCTGTGTAGTAATACCTAGGGGTGAAAGTATGTCACCCGACATTTGTCAGGTTAAAAGTTCCTTTTGAAAACAATAACCTTTAAGCAGGTTCATGGGCAGTTCTAGACAGGGGACAACAAGGGCCAGTGCCCCTGTAGAGGCCCTAGTCATGGTCCCTGTACTGAAGACTTAATACTAAATCAGTTTCTTATGATGACATGCACTGGCACAGAAACCATAACTGATTGGTCTGTTGGACCAATTTCATTTTATACCTATACAGTTTTACTTTAACAATGACTTAAAAATTAAAGTGTTGCACTTCAGGGGTCAGCAACCTGCAACTCCAAAGCCGCAAGTGGCTCTTTGGCTCTCTAGCTCATTTAATGTATGAAGCAATAAATATTGCCATGTTTCTTTTGTTTTATTCTTTTGTTTTGTGCCTCCATGAAAAAACACTAGCCCCTCCCTGCCCCCCTGGTAAATTTGGTCTAGAACCACCACTGAAGCAGGTATTACACATACTCTTCATAAAGTCCACATTTCTGTATTAAAAATGTTCTTTAGTGGTCCCATTTAAACATGTAATCTTAAATGTCATGTTTACATTAGCTATTCATTTGTGGAAAATCATCGAAATTTACGGAAATAAAGGCTTGGAAATATTAGTGTGTGTGTGTGTGATTAATCTATATAATGTGGTTCACTGAAATAAATGAACTTTTTAACAATATTAAAATGTATTGATGACTGTATTCCAGTAAAGCCTGTAAGTTTAACATTAGTGGATTGTAAATTAGGCATGGCTTTCAGTTTTTAAATGATTCAAGTCTGTTTTGACCACGTGTAGGTTATGTGTGTTTCTCAAACATAGTTATTAATCAACTTTCCCTATTCTAATGTGTAATTAACCTTGTGTGTTTAGCAAGCAAAACAGCACAGTTCTTTATACAAGACAATATATGTAAAATATCTTCATAATTTCTAGATCAAAGTAAACAGAACCTAAACATTATTGTGTTTAGTAAATATAATTAAGAATTAGATACTTATAATGAGGTGTTTTAAACAGACAGTTTGGTCTGCTCGTTAGTCATTTATTTGCAATCCATTTCAATTCAGTTTATTGATCCTTTGTCAAATAATCAAACAGACAACAATAGTCACTGAGTTACACCAGATCATCTTCAGTGTGACTGTAGATAAATTCTGCCTAATTCAGTCAAATGTTATTTTATTTCAGTCAATGTTAATGTAGTTTATTTAAATTTAAATCAAACCCAATCCAGCATACAGTTTAAAAGAAAAAAATATTCCACTGTTTTAGTGAGACAGTTATACTTTGATATGGTGTACATGCTTTAAGATTGATATTTAGCAGTTCTCATGCTTTGAAGACAATTATCTGCAGAAAACACTATGTGATTCTATTCTATTCTATTGTATTCTCACAATTTCTGAACACCGACTATGACATCACTACATTTAGAAATCCTGTATAAATGACTTAACATGCATCTTCGCACATAGGAAAAAGCAGAAGACCACTAAAGGTAGTATAATGTAACTGATCATCAACAATCCTTGTGTTAGACCTCTGAAGCAAATAGACAACATCTCCGACCTCTAACAGCAACGTGATGCTGTTAGCAGAGTTTGCACCAAGTGTAGTTTGATGTTCATATGCCATGAAAATGTACTGTCCATTCTTGACCAGTACAGCTCCCGAACCATGTGAAGAATGTCCATGTCCATAAATGTGGTAATTAAAGTGGTAGGCACCTCTCACTGGAGCAGTAAAAAACCCTGTAGGACACTGATGTTAGTCTTGCATAAATAAATCTGGTTGACTGATTTTTAAAATATATAAAATTGCAATACCTGTATTTGGATTATAGGCATTTCCAATATTTGAGACAACATTTTTAAAGATCAGAGAAGTGTATGCGTTAAAAGGACCAATGTCCCCTCCACCTGAGGCCATCAAAGAGGCTGAGAATGCCACTTGTTTCACTGAAGAGGAAGAATATTGTTTTGTATAACAGCCCGTGACATATATGAGAATATGCTTGCTAATCCATGAACAAACCTTCTCCTTCTCTCTTCAGAACCTCCACTTGATTTTGTGTGATGCTTTTCCAGGTTTTAATTCGTGCCAGTTCATCTCCCTTTGCTGGAATTATAATAAAAAGACACTGCAAAATAAACCAACAAATTTACTGTAGATAAAGCCATTTTACAGAAGATATACAAGGTCCACAGGTCAAATGATAACAACAGATGTCAAGGGACATCTAATAAAAAATGGTTAACACCTTTTTAGGAGACAAAAAGAGCTTTCATGTCCTCGAAGTTATGAAAATGTGATTTGGACATTAAAATTACTACGATACCTTGATACTGTAGCTTGTCCAACTCAATCCTTTGCAACTCCAGCTTTTTTAGCTTAGCCTCTTGAGCTTTAAAAAAACAAACAAAAAACACAAAATGTTAACCAGTGTTATAGAATGGCCATTACCAAAAATAGGACCTTAAATATTACCAAATTTTTAACTTAAGTCAAAAAAGATTGTCAGGAAAATATATGTAAATTAATGAAACAAAACCATTCTAATGGGCAAATTAAATCTCAGCTTTCTTATCAACCATAATTCCATGATACTTTTGAGTGAATTATGTTTGTGACCTCTGGAACAGTATTTTTATATGTAAACGGGTCTCTTTTATAGCAAATACAGAATACTGGAATATAATTTTCAGAAGCTGCCGTTTCCTGTCTGGTGTCGGTCTGTAATCAATCACAACGCCGGGTAAGTATCTTCCTATGTGGTCCTTTTGTTGATAAAGTGAAAGGAGGTAACGGATAGGATTACCAGTGGGTAATATGCCACATTTATCTTAAATCCTTTTATACTGGTAATGGATGGAAAATAATCCACTAATCTCAGGAATAATTCAGTTTCACTTTTATTTATGTTTACCACACCTGCTGAACCTATATCTATGGTGCAGCAGCAAACAGGGCAATAAGTAACCATATATGGAAGTGTCTGAGCTTCACAGAGACATATCTGTAGGTGTGTGATTATTGAAACCTCCTTTTAATATACCATAAATAAAAATGGATATTGTTAATAGGACCAAAAACTTTCACATCTGTGTTAGTAATCTATTATGATACGTGAACTCATCCATTCAAGCACTGTTGAGAAATTGTTTGATGCATAAGAGACAGATTTTTAATAGCAATCCACCGCTAAAATATACAAGACAAATAGATATTAAAGTTTATCGTGTCCTCTGTGTTTTTCAGTGTTACTAAAAGTGATAAATACCTTGAAATTGTTGCTGCAGTTGAGACTTTTGCTGCTCTAGTTCTTTCACCTTAACTGACTGTGCTGAAAGAAACACAGAACAACACAGATAAGAACGAAAGCTTGGGCAATCAAAACCATTTTCAAAGTCCATTTTTGACAGAAGACATTGGTGCTAATGTTTAAACAAGCGCTTTATTGATAAGAAACCATAAAATTATCTTATGAGTTTGCATTATGTACAGTGTATACCTTGGGACTGTTGCTCCAGTTCTCTTGTCTTTGTTGCATGGGCTAAAATAGAACCAAGAGTGGTTCAGTGGTTCAAGCCTATTTAAAGCAGTCTGGTCAAGTCAGGATTTAGAATGACTTATCTATATTATATTATATTATTATTATTATATTATATTATGAATTACCTTCATTTTCTTTTTGTAAGTATTCCATTCCCTACTTCAGTCCTGCCAGAGAGGCACTTATCTCTCTCAGAACAGCGTGGATGTCATGCCAACAGATGTGTTGGTGGTCAAAGATATTTCCTGGTTCTTTTTCCGGAGAGCCAGGCTGCCTTACATGTTCAGCAATTTTACTGTCAAACTGTCCTTGAAGCCCAGCAGTTGAAAGAGAACAGAGTACCAAGAACAACAGTAGACACATCTTCTCTTTTCTTGAGGTCCTCGGGCCCTGCAGTTCAGCTCTTAGCTTTGGAACTAACTCATGCCTCAAGTAGTCTTTGGTTATCTGTGATTAGCTTGGCAATCATTACAAAGTGGTTTTTTTCACTATTAAAATGATGTAGAAGAGAAGAGTTTTAGTTTTAGATTATCTGTTTAAAACTGAAGTCACAATGCTCAAACATACATTTACAAGGTAGCTACCACTGTCTAAATGCAAAAATAAAAATACAAAATACAAAATACAAAATTTAAAATCTGTTTCGGAGTAAAGAAAATATTGCACAAATTATACACATGATGTTTCATAAGTAGCTTGTCCATTCTGATTGATTACTTATTGTAAATGAATAAACCAGGAATTAAGAGCAAAGTTTTGTCTTTGCTTCCTCAATATATTGTCTGTGCCATTCCTTAGGAGGTGAAAACGTCAATAACCTTTGACTTCCAAAAGTTAACGACCTCTTTGGCTGATTAAATGTGGTTCAGGCCCCGTCACTAAAGTCTTTACCTGTACTGAGAGTGCTATCAACACTGCTTGGCTTCTTTCAATGATTTATCTTTAACTGATTCCAAACTGCTGTAACAAATTAATCAGATTCCTTTTAATAGGGATAAGATATTACATTTTCAAACAAATTTTGCACACAATATATCCACACAATGGAAAAGACACAGAAAAATAGGCAAAATATAAATAATATGCCTGTTTAAAGTGTTGCCATCCAACTAATTTAGAATTGATTATTGATGATAAAAAGGCTGTAAATAAACCGTTAATTTCATGTTACTGTAAACTTCTAGCTTTAGTCGTAGCAAGCAAACAAACAAAATATAAGCCCAGAAATTATGCATTTAAGGGCAATGGCAAAAATTTATATCTATGATAAACAGCTGATGACCTGCCTGATGTCGATCAGGTGAAGCAGAAGATTTATAAACATTGTGATACAAGTTGGGGATCCTTTATCCCTATGGTTAATATTTCCACAAATGCATGATAAATTTCCACATTTTTGCTATTCTTTCACACTGTTTTGAAGCCTGGCCCTAAAATCTATTCTGTTCTTTGATGCAAATCCAAAGAAAGATATGAATAAACCACGATTCCAATTTTTCTGGGAATATAATTGTTTGAAATAGAATGATGATGAAATCCTATTTATAGTGCCCCATTCTATAGTGGATTAAAGGAGGTCTAGAAAGACTAAACATGGTCCTCTCTGCATACAGGGGGAGGTGGTGGAGCGTGTGGACAGCATAACGTTCCTGGGCATTCACATCTTCTCTGACCTCTCCTGGACTGAGAATATTTCCCACCTGGTAAAGAAGGCCCAACAAGACTCATTTTATGCTGCACGAGTCCAGAAAAGGGTCAGAAACATTGCTACAGACCACACCCACCTGGACAATGCACTGTTTGTCCCACTCCCATCAGGAAAACAATTTAGTAACATCACATCAAAAACAAGACTCTGAAACAGTTACTTTTGTGAAGCAGTGAAGGCAATTCACTATACATCCCTGCTAACAATCAAACAAACCACCAACCCATCTCAGACTGTTTCAGCACAAGCTGCACTTTATGTAAATACTAAATACTGCATGCCACATTCCATGTACATATGTTCTCTTTTTCTTTGTGTTTTTTTTGTTGTTATTTTCTTTAAACTCAGAAGTTTACATACACTAAGATAACTATGCCTTCAAACAATGTGTTTAAGCCCAGATGATGTCACGGGTCTGTAACCTTCTGGTTAATTCACAATATAGGGGTTAAATGGTGGCATGCCTGTGGATGTACTTGAAGACATCACCTCAATAACACCGCGTCCTTGAGTGACATCATGGGGAAATAAAAAGAAATTAGACAAGCAGAAAGAGAATTGTAGACCACCACAAATGTGGTTCATCCTTGGGCAAAATTTCTTGATTCTTTAGGGGGCTCATCTGTTAAAAGTACCTTTTGAAAATAGCAATTTTTAAGCAGGTATTAAAATTACTTTAAATGAAGCTAACATTTCTGTATTTAAAAAAACCTTTTTTAATTGGCCTAATGTAATATTCTAATCTTCTAAAAAATTAAATGTTATGTTTTTGTTAGCTGTAAAATCATAACAAACAGAAAGAAAGGCTGGTAAACATAGGGATGTGTGTTTTTAATCTATATAATGTTTATTTCTAGTGAATTAAGTTAGTGAAAAAAAATTAACTTTTCAATAATATTGTAATTTATTGATTACAATTTTATGTATAGCAACCCAAAATGGAAAAAGCGGTAGAGACTGACTGACTGACTGACTGACTGACGAACGATTTTATCTCTTTAGTCTTACTGGGACAATCCCTTCCAAAAATTTCCATTCAAAAGGGCAAAAAAAGCAAAAGACCCAACTAATGTTTCAGAAGCCAAATTTGAGGATATTGTGTATGGTAAAATGTCACATGATCCCTCACTAAGCATAGTTGTTAAAACATTGTTCAACAGTTTCTAAATCAGTAGAAGATTGAATAAAAAAAACTGTAAAAGGCGTCATCCCTTTAACTAATTTATTTAAAAATAAATACCATGGATTATGGTGAAAGTGAATGAATCAGATTTTCCAATTTATCACTTGTGGTGTAAATAAATACAGTCAGAGGACAAATGCTTGAATTACCAAAAGAATTAAATTTGTCTTCACTTTCCCACACAGACACACAGCACTGCTTTGGAGACCTGAAGTCCAGTATACATGAACAGAAAAAGTGATTTAATTTTTCCTAGAAGGAAAGAAATTTCCCGTCTGACATCTGAGTGTATGTGAGTGAAATCTGTTCGTGTGTGGTGTGTTGTGCTTGCCGTGTGACTGGACACCACATACTGTAAGATCAAACCTGTCATACCTAGGATTTTTTATCACCACATGTGGCAACCAGGCATTAGGAACATATGGAGCGTGATCATTAATGGCTTTATATGTGAGAATGAGACTTTTTAAATTATATTCTGGATTTAACAGGGAGCCAATAAAGGGAAGCTATAATAGGAAAAATATGATCTCTCTTTTTAATTTTTGTGTCTGCTGTGGACCACTTCCAGTTCCAAGGAACCACCATATTTCAAAACCTGAGATGGTGCACTCACATAGACAATGTTTAGAAGAAGGCCCAGCAGAGACCTTACTTCCTGAGGCAACTCAAAAAGTATCCACAGGAGCTTGGGGCATTTTTACGCTGCCCCAATTTTAAACCCCTTTTTTCCTCCTTCG
>JAHHUM010001675.1:0-45189 GCA_036173005.1 Crenichthys baileyi | reverse complement strand
TTTTCCATACGTTCCTAAAGAGCACTTAGTTTCGACTGAGGTTTACTGGGGTTCTAGATTTCTAGAATAATGGGAGGCAGACCCTTTATTTATCAGGCTCCTCTCCAGTGGAACCAGTTCCCAGTTTAGTCCATGAGGCAGAAACCCCTGTCTATTTTTTAAGGTAGGTTTTAAAATTTCCATTTAGATAAACTTTTTGATAAATGGCTTGGGTTTTATCCGTGCTATCTCTGTAGTATGCTGCTATGGCTTAGGCTGTGGGGGACATAATAAACCATTTTAAAACCCCTCTTCGCTACTTTCTCCACTACTCTTAAATTTTTGCATTAAATTTGCTGTTATTTTGGGTTTTTAATTTATTTTCTCTGTCTTTTTTCTTCCTAGAACTACACCAGGCCCTCTCGTATCACCTTGACCCCTTCCCTTTTGGGGGGGGCATCGTCCAATTTTCTGCTCCAACAATTAATGCCACCCTTCTCCCGTGATTTTTTTGGGCCCCGCTTTCAAGTATTTACCCTAGTTTTTTCCTAAACATAGCTACTGACTGAGCCTTTACGTGAGTAAACTGTCTCTCTCTATACTCTAAATTTTTTTCCTTTTCCTAGATGAAACCAAAAAGGGAGCTAATCCATTAAATTTTACTTTTCCTTCCTATAGAAAGAACACGGATCATGCTTATTGTCTTTTCTGTCCCTGCTCTGTTCTCTAAAAAACCCCCGTCGGTAAATTCGTGGCAGAGGCCGCTCACACTGGCCTGGTTGTGCTGGAGGTTTCTTCCGTTAAAAGGGAAATTTTTTTCCTCCCATGTCGCTACATGCATGCTCAGTATGAGGGATTGCTGCAAAGTCAACGCCAGTGACTGTCCACTGTCTCTACATGCTCATCCAGGAGCAGTGAATGCTGCAAGTCACTGACTGGATGCAATCTGCTGGGTTTCCTTAGACAGAAAAACTTTTTATCCAGTTTGAATAAATAACTGAATCTGACTGCACTGTTCAATGGTTAGGATTAATTGGAATGTATGTACCTGACTTGAAATCTGTATGATTCGATTGAATTGACTTTATGAAGTGCCTTGAAATGACATGTGTTGTGAATTGGCACTATATAAATAAAACAGAATTGAATTGAATTGTACAGAATGGTGTTCTTGAATTCGTTCACATTTATGTGTGAAAGAGGGATTTAAATTTTGTACACATGGTTTTCAATGGTTTTTTGAAATGTCCAGTACATCTAATGTAGTGTGCTTGTATTGTGCTTATACTGTATATACACTACCTGTCAAAGGTTTTAGATACACTTAATGGGTCTCTTTATTTTCATGGCTATTTAAATTATAGATTGTCACCAAATGCATCAAAACTATGAAAGAACACACATGGAATTATATAGTAAACAAAAGGTGTGAAATAACTTTAAACATTTTTATATTTTAGATTCTTCAAAATAGCCAACCTTTGCTTTGATTATTGCTTGCTCCCCTTGGCATTCTCCCCCATGAGCTTCATGAGGTGGTCACCTGAAAGGTTTTCCCCAAAAAGTCTTGCTGCAGCAGGACTACCACTCAACCTGGATATGTCCTGGTTAAGATGCTGGACAGAGGATTTCCACACACTTTGTCCTGTACAAGATTTCACCGTTTAATGTGAGCTTTTGGTCGGCGAGACCTTCATCAGAGCATAAAAAAGTCAAACAATGAGCAGGCCCGGTTAAAAACAGGTCAGTCCTACACTGATCATTGGCAGGTGTTGTACACCCTGGTGTACAATCATCTGATAAAAAAAAAAGCATTCTTGGAGTTGTAGTTTGTAGTTCTAAAGGCCTCCTGACTGTGAGGTTTAATAGATAGATATAGATGGAGACATGCTCATCCAGGAGGAGGGAATGCTGCAAGTCACTGACTGGATGCAATCTGCTGGGTTTCCTCAAAACAGAAAAACTTTTTATCCAATTTGAATAAATAACTGAATCTGACTGCACTGTTCAATGGTTAGGACTAATTGGACTGTATGTACCTCACTTTTGTGAAGTGCCTTGAGACGACCTGTGTTGTGAATTGGCGCTATATAAATAAAACTGAATTGAATTGAATTGAATTGAAAATTGAATTGAGACCTTTTCAGAATGCCATAGTGAATAAAGAAAGACAAAAACAATGAAACAAAAAAGTACTTTTCAAATAGTGGTATGGTAGTCTTATGGTGAATGGGGCTTTGGAAAGTCATCCTAAATAAGGCATCTCCAGATCCACAATAAAATAGACTACAACAATACAACAGAGAGCTATGATGAGGTATCAGGTGAGGGTTGTTGTGAATCATAGACTACAGGTTCTACAAAAAGACAAGAACAAAAAGATTTAAAACATAACTAATGTCAAAATCCTCAGTTAGGCCTGTATGTTGAAGAGCATTTAAAGTGTAAATCCAAAAAAGCTCCCTTTGGTATAACTTCACATCTATATCTCCCCCTCTCGACAAATCAATATGTTCAATACCCTGAAAACGTAAGGGTCTTGGAAGACTCCAAAGAGTCCTGAAAGAACTTCCCAGAGGTTCATTGAGAGACAGCCAAAGGTTAATATTTCAGTCATCACGACAAACGGCAGCTACTTTAAGTAATCAAAAATATAAAACATATTCCTTTACATTTTGTTTGCTACATAATTGCAAATGTTTTCATTCACTGTTTTGAGGCCTTCAGTGTGAAACTACATACGATGTAAATAGTCATAAACATGAAGAAAACCATTAAATGAAAAAGGTGTTCTAAAACCTTTGACCGGTAGTGTATATAAATTTAGTATATACACTTAATGATTGTCTGAGGCAGCAGAAATTGTGCAATAAAAGGAACAGGAGTAGGAATGTGTACCTTTCACATTTGAACTGATACGGTACTGATGCCCCTGTGTTTATTTGGCAATAAATGTTAATTCATTTAATAATACATTTTTTACATTTATTTCTCAATATATAAACTTTAATGAATATTAAAACAACATACAACTGTATTGTACCATTGCAGTTGTTTCAAATATTTCTTCTCCCATGTTGCTGGCTGCAGAAGACGAGTCACTAAGGGATAAAGGCATGCTAACGGTGCCGAATGCTGGAGTTCTAGCCATAGATCTGAGGCTGACTAAAGTTTTGAACAGTAGACCCTTACTTTTGAGTGCTTTCTATCAGCCTTGCTTGCTTTGTTTACTGTACCAGCAGCTACTGATGTCATTACGCTCTCGTGCATGCAGTGCTGTGTTCATGCCCAACATGGAAAATCAGAATCGGCTTTATTTTTTATTTATTAATTTTTTTTGTATATATAATAATGGAAATAAAGAATATCTTTTTAAATGTACATATATACACAATTGACTTTACAAGAGAATATAATGTGAGATCAGTCCAAGTATGCATGGTGTTGTTCTGGAACAGCCTAGGGGAAGAAATTGTCTCTGTGGCAGCTTGTTTTAGAAGACAGCGCTTTGTAGCGCCGACCTGAAGATAAAAGCCTAACCAGTTCGTGTGTTGGGTCTGCAGGGATTTTAGCTGCCCTTTTACTGACCATAGACCTGTATAAATCCTGGATAGGGGGGAGGTCAACCCTGATGATTCTCTCTGCAGACCTGATTGTTCATTGCAGTCTGGACCTGTCCTGTTTTGTGGATGAGCCAAACCCCACTGAGATGGACGAAGACAGGACAGACTGAATTATGGCCATGTAGAAGATGACCAGCAGCTCCTGTAGAAGGTTGTACTTCTTGAGTTGCCTCAGGAAGTACAGTCTCTGCTGGGCCTTCTAATCATTGTCTATGTGTGAGGACCATCTCAGGTTTCAAGACGGGTAAGCAGCAGATACAGTGTTGTTGAGTCATTTGTCATTTGTGTGGAGGGAGAAGATGAGTGGGGAGAGAACACACCCATGGGGGGCGCCAGTGCTGATGGTTCTTGTGCAGGAGAAGATGCTCCCCAGCTTCACATGCTGCTGCCGGCCCTTCAGGAAGCTGGTGATCCACTGACAGGTGGAGGCCGGGACTTAGAGCTGGGTGAGCTTCTGGTGGAGCATGTCTGGGTTTATAGTGTTCAAGGCTGAGCTGAAATCCACAAACAGGATCATGGCATACATCCCTGGGTGGTCGAGGTGTTACAGGATGTAGTGTAGTCCCAAGCTGACTGCATCATCTGCCGGCCTGTTTGCCTGGTAGGCAAACTGCTAGGTGTCTAGCAGGTGGCCTGTGATGTCCTTCAGGTGTTTCAACACCGTTCGCTCAAAGGATTTCATGACCACAGATGTCAGGGCGACAGGCTTGTAGTCACCTATTCCTGTGATGGTGGGTTTCTTGGGTACTGGGAGATGGTGGAGCGTTTGAAGCAGGAAGGAACCTCACACAGCTCCAGTGACTTTTTGAAGATCTTAGTGACGATGGGTGCCAATTGGTCGGTGCAGGCTCAGGCATGATGGGGAGATATTAGTTCCTGAGGCCTTCCTTGTTTTCAGGTGCTAAAAGAGCCTATTTATATCTTGCTGTGAATTTCTTGGTTCAGGCAGGGGGTCTGAAGGTAGGGGGATGATTGCTGTATGGCAAGAATTTGTGTCTGAAAGGGATGTGGAGGAGTTCGTTGAGGTGTGAACTGCTGCTTTTCATACCGGCAGTAGAAGCCATTTAACTAATTTGCCAGGCGAGGATTCTGCTCTGGGTTGGGGGAATGGCTACTGTAGGCAGTCAGGTTTTTCAAACCATTCCAAACAGCAGAAGCGTCTCCATGTGAGAAGCTTTTCTCTAGCTTCTCACTGTAGCTTCTCTTCGTAGCTTTGATCTCCTTGGTCTGTTTGTTCCTGGCCTGCTTACACAGGGCCTGGTCCCCACTGCTGTTAACCTCTTCCTTATCCCTGCATAGCTGCCTCAAATGAGAAGTGAACTACGTTTTATTGTTATTGTATGTGCAGAAGGTCTCGGTATGCACACACATGTCCTCACAGAAACTGATGCATGATGTCAACACCTCAGTAAGTTAGTTTAAATCAGTGGCTTTCAAAAGCAGTCCAATCTGTGCAGTCAAAGCAGGCCTAAAACATCTGCTTTGAGTCATCAGTCTACTTCTTAATAGTAAAAGCCATAGGTTTGGAAGCTTTAAATTTTATGTCTGTAGGTTGGGATGAAAGGGACCAGAGAGTGGTCAGAAAGCCCTAAAGCAGCCCTGGTGACAGCATGATATGCATCCTTTTAAAGTTGTGTAGCGGTGGTCCAGAATGTTTTTATCCCTGGTAGGACACTTAATGTGCTGTCTGAATTTAGGAAGCTCATTGGAGAGGTTTGCACTGTTAAAATCCCCAAGAACAATGATCAGAGAGTCTGGACGTTTTTTCTCCACGTCTGTTATCAGCTCAGCTAGCATCCGAAGTGGAGCCTTGAGGAGGTATGTAAGCGCCAACCAATACAAACGAGGAGAACTCCCTCGGTGAATAAAACGGTTTACAGTTTATGAGAAATTACTCCAGGTCAGGACTACGTCTTCAACACTTTGATATCTCTGCCCAATTAGTCCGCATTGCAGTCCGCTCTAAACAGCTGAAAGCCCGAAATGAGTACAGTCAGTTATGTTCTCACTCAACCAGGTTTCAGTAAAGCAGAGGGCGGCAGATCCGTGGAGGTCCAATTTTTACAATTCAATTTCAATTCAATTCAGTTTATTTATATAGCGCCAATTCACAACACATGTCGTCTCAAGGCACTTCACAAAAGTCAGGTACATACATTCCAATTAATCCTAATCATTGAACAGTGCAGTCAGATTCAGTTATTTATTCAAATTGGATAAAAAGTTTGTCTATCTAAGGAAACCCAGCAGATTGCATCCAGTCAGTGACTTGCAGCATTCACTCCTCCTGGATGAACATGTAGAGACAGTGGACAGTCACTGGCGTTGACTTTGCAGCAATCCCTCATACTGAGCATGCATGTAGCGACAGTGGAGAGGAAAAACTCCCTTTTAACAGGAAGAAACCTCCAGCAGAACCAGGCTCAATGTGAGCAGCCATCTGCCACGACCGACTGGGGGTTAGAGAGAACAGAGCAGAGACACAAAGAGAACAAAGAAGCACTGATCCAGGAGTACTTTCTATGGGAAGGAAAAGTAAATGTTAATGGATGTAGCTTCTATAGTCGTTTCACCTAGAAAGAAAGAACAGATAAACTTTGAGCCAGTTTTCAAGGTTAGAGTCTGAAAGAGAGCACATAGAGTTAGTCACAGTAAAAGCTCAGCCAGTAGCTATGTCTAGGAGAGAGAAAGGGTTAAACACTGAAAGACAGGGCCATGTGGATCATCGGTAGAGGGTGAGCATTAAGTTGTTGCCAGCGGAAGCTTGGACGATGCCCCTCTCCAGAAAGGTGTCACAGGTAGACACAGAGTCAGGCCAGGCGTAGCTTCTAGGAAGAGAAAAGAGAGAGAACAAAGTTAAAAGCTGAAATAACAGCAAGTAATGCAAAATTGGAGAGTAGTGTGAGAAAGTAGCGAAGAGGGTGAAAGTGGTCATTATGTCCTCCAGCAGCCTAAGCCTATAGCAGCATAACTACACAGATAGTTTCAGTTCAGATTATTTAGTTAGACGGCGCTTATTTACAACAATGTCGTCTTAAGGCACCCCAGAAAGGGTCCCACTGATGGTCATTGTTATACTAAAAACCACAAGGATTGGGATACCTCTCTCTGTCAGACTGATTATAACCATTTGAAAAGAGAAGGGGTCATACAGGTAGCAGAAATGGAGGATGTGTTTGCACCTCAACCATAACTGAGCCGGTTTAGGCTAAACCTGACTCCCCCTTACTCCATCCAACAGGGAGGGAGCCATGCTCCATCCCTCATAAACTAAGCCACTGTAACTATAAGCTTTATCAAAAAGTTTTAAGCCTAGCCTTAAAAGTAGACAGGGTGTCCGCCTCACGGACCAAAACCGGGAGCTGGTTCCACAGGAGAGGAGCCTGATAACTAAAGGATCTGCCTCCCATTCTACTTCTAGAGACTCTAGGAACCACCAGTAAACCTGCAGTCTGAGAACGAAGTGCCCTGTTAGGAACATATGGAACAATCAGATATCTGATGTATGATAGAGCTAGATCATTAAGGCCTTTATATGTGAGGAGGAGAATTTTAAATTCTATTCTGGATTTTACAGGGAGCCAATGAAGGGAAGCTAAAGTAGGAGAAATATGATCTCTCTTTTTAATTTTCATCAGAACTCTTGCTGCAGCATTTTGAATCAGCTGAAGGCTTTTAACTGCATTTTGTGGACATCCTGATAGTAAAGTATTACAATAGTCCAGCCTTGAAGTAACAAATGCATGGACTAGTTTTTCAGCACCACTCCTGGATAGGATATTTCTAATTTTGGCAATGTTCCGGAGGTGAAAGAAGGAAATCCTAGAAACCTGTTTAATATGGGATTTAAATGACATGTCCTGGTCAAAAAATAACACCAAGGTTTTTTACTTTATTACCGGAGGTCAATTTAATGCCATCCACATTTTTACATTACGTATTATTTTTCCTCTCTTGTTTGAACATAAATGTTTGGAGGGAAATTTTTCTTTTTATTATTCAATCAAACAAAAGTGATTTCAATCAAAAAGATGTTATTCAATCAATATTTGTGATCAAAAGTTTTAAAAATGCAGTGAAATAATTTATATTTTAAAGTCAAGTTTGATCTACAAAGCATGATAGAAATCTTTGGTTACGAATCTCAAACGTTTGCCACTTTTTCTTTCTGGTATTTCTCCTGGTTATTGTTCCCTGTCATTTGGGATTACTACATCTATGACTACTGCACTCCCTTCTGCTTTGTCCACCACCACAATGTCTGGCTGGTTAGCTATCACCTGTTTACGGTCTAGATCTGGAAGTCCCAAAGGAAGCTCGTTTTCTTTTGGTTTAAGCTGCCATTTTTTGGTTGAATTCAACGATTTTTGAGTGCTCAGAACATCTGGGGCGAAACCTAAGGACAAACGTTGTAAGATGTCTCCCTATTGTTTAGTGCTGACTGAAGGGACAGCGTCTGATGGCACTGCAGGTCCAGGCTTTGCTGAGTGGACATACCAGGAAAAAGCAGGGTGCAGTTAGAGTCACACTTTAGTGAATAAAAACTTATATATATATATATATATATATATATATATATATAATATATTATATATATATAACAGAATTTGTAAAAAAATATATTTTACCCTCTTTTATCAGGGAGGGCAGCACCCAGCGCCCCCTATGGGCCAGCCGCCACTGTTTGAATGTGAATGGGATATAATGTGTCACAAGTTGATCAGGTGTCGTCAACGCCGCTGTTCCTTATGTGGGATCCTTCGCACTAAGTGCTTTTCTGAAAACATCACTCGTTTATTTGCACCTAATGTACCCTTGACAATAACCCGTGAAAACAGAAGTTTATTGATTAAGGATTCATGATGAGTTTTGTCAAATGTGATTTGCCCTTACATTTTGTGAATGCATTGTTAACATTGACAGTATTTTTGATCAGGCATCGACGCAGACACCTATCCACAGGTACATCTGCGTCTTTCAGGTGCCACCACCAGTTAATCTATCACACCGGCGGTTAGGGCAGCGGGAGCGGAAATCTCCGAACACGTCGTAGTACCTTTGCAACTAAACAAAACCGAGCAGATATTTGAGGTTTACACATTTACATTCTCACCAAAAAACATTGTAAAAATTAATTTAGTTTGACAGAAAGCGCAATAAATCCAACTTTATTCACAGCTTTTCTTTCTCCTCTGCCATGGTTACTTCCGTTTCAGCAATGAATCATGGGGTAGGGTGGGGCCTGAAGGATACACCGGACCCATCCTTTAATTCTGGGGAAAAGAAGGACACATTTGTCGGCTACATTTGAAGGAGCTAAAATGAATCGACCTAAAATGCGGCCTTCGAAGGATGCAGCCCCTGCCAAAGTTACTGTTCAGTTGTTCTTTTACTTATAATGACATTAAAAGCAGACTAACAGTAACTCATGTGTATTGCTGCCCCCGACAGGTCAGTTGTGCAAATAGAACAGTTTTTTTTGGTTCAAATTGCAAACCCGCCACTGTGGCTTGTGCGTTGTTCAAATCTACCCGGCACTACATAAAAGTCTACATACATCTACTGGGGTTGGACAATGAAACTGAAACACCTGTCATTTTGTGTGGGAGGTTTCATGGCTAAATTGGACCAGCCCGGTAGCCAGTCTTCATTGATTGCACATTGCACCAGCAAGAGCGTGAAGAGTGTGAAGGTTCAATTAGCAGGGTAAGAGCACAGTTTTGCTCAAAATATTGAAATGCACACAACATTATGGGTGACATACCAGAGTTCAAAAGAGGACAAATTGTTGGTGCACGTCTTGCTGGCGCATCTGTTACCAAGACAGCAAGTCTTTGTGATGTATCAAGAGCCACGGTATCCAGGGTAATGTCAGCATACCACCAAGAAGGACGAACCACATCCAACAGGATTAACTGTACTCTCCTGTTTCCACCAGAACTGTCCGTCGGGAGCTCCACAGGGTCAATATACACGGCCGGGCTGCTAAAGCCAAACCTTTGGTCACTCATGCCAATGGCAAACGTCGGTTTCAATGGTGCAAGGAGCGCAAATCTTGGGCTGTGGACAATGTGAAACATGTATTGTTCTCTGATGAGTCCACCTTTACTGTTTTCCCCACATCCGGGAGAGTTACGGTGTGGAGAAGCCCCAAAGAAGCGTACCACCCAGACTGTTGCATGCCCAGAGTGAAGCATGGGGGTGGATCAGTGATGGTTTGGGCTGCCATATCATGGCATTCCCTTGGCCAAATACTTGTGCTAGATGGGCGCGTCACTGCCAAGGCTACCGAACCATTCTTGAGGACCGTGTGCATCCAATGGTTCAAACATTGTATCCTGAAGGCGGTGCCGTGTATCAGGATGACAATGCACCAATACACACAGCAAGACTGGTGAAAGATTGGTTTGATGAACATGAAAGTGAAGTTGAACATCTCCCATGGCCTTGCAGTTTTGCAAAATACAACAATTTCGATACAACCTAAAAAAACCACCTCATCCTAGCGCAAAAACTATTTATCAAAAACCAGGAGTTTTTTCAAAATTGCCGTGCTTCCATTAAGCTTTTTTTTTTTGTAATTACAATTTGCGTAATTTGATGTTCAATGGAAACGCAGCTAATGCCTCTGTGTTCCCAAGGGTCGTAGGTGTACTGGAAGCTGTTACCCTCAAACTGGAGGGCACAGCAAATTAAAGGAACTACTTCTGTGATCTCTGTCCAGAAGAGTACTGTGCTACGAACAGCTTAGATGCACAGAACCCTCAACATCCAAGGCCCCTGGTAGAAGACCCAAGCTTGAAGTGGAACAGCCAAAATGAATAGGGAGAGTGGACATTTTTTTTTAGAATGTATGTGTATGGAGAGCCGTTTCATTCAAAATTAAATAAATAAATACTGCATTGATAAATTATTAATACATATTCCGTGAAATAAATAAATATCCCCATGAAATAAAACAAAATAATTATGTTAAAAGAAATTTTTATCTTGTTTTATTTAATTAATTTCAAGATTTATTTAATTTACTTAAAGATTTATTCATTTACTTTTTTTTCATAATGCAGTTTTATTTTGTGACATTTATTTTGTAAAGCTACTTTACGCATGTCAGTGACTTTTACTTTTTAACCCCGTTTTTCATTTTAAGCTTTTTTTATTTCATGTTCTTATATTCAAATGAGGGGGCGGGGTTTTATCTGTGGGGCGGCGCTGGGACAGCAGTGCCGAGCTCAGTTCGTGGCTATGGCCGGCAGAAGCATGCCGCTGCCTGCCAGAAGACAGCATGCCGGAGGGAGCCAGGCAGGGTACCACTAAAAGATTCTGCGCCGGTACGCAGTACTGGGAAGAGGGAAGAATGGCTGTCTGCTATGAAGCCGTCCTCCAGAACCAGTTACGGCTGCAAAAATTCACGTGCACATAAAGATCAGATCTGCTACCAACAGGCAGTCTAAAACACGACTTAATCTGTTTATAAATATAGCTTTTAAACCCTCATTCCAAATAGTTTCTGAACAGTTCTGCTATGCTGGAGCCTCAATGCTCTTGCTTTGCTTCTCTCCCCTCGGAGCTCGAGGCTTTTGTGAACGGCCAGCCTGTAAAACGTGCACTGCTATGTTTAATGTCTGTCTGCTCGCTGCTAAATACCCCAGTTACAAGCACAGGGAGAGTAACTAGTTGTGTTTCATTTTATTTTGCTGAATTACAACAACACAGCACAGCTCGAAAACACAGCTTATGACCATAGATTTCACATACACAACATGAGAGCATGCGCATGCACGCCTACCTCCAAAACAGAGCGGTTGCCAAGGAGATCGGTGCGTTCGATTTAATGGACTGGGAGATTTTACACAGGCGGTGCACAGACATAAAAAAACCGCCGCTTGCATTAGGACAGGAGGAACAATAAATCACTTACCATCTACAGACTTTAAAATAAAAACCGCGAAAACAACGGAACTGTCAAATTTTTAATTGAAATCAAAACTTGACCACAATGCAGAGAACAATAACTTCTTTGTTCAAAAGAAAAGACAGAAACTGAAGATGAAATGTTATGCATCTGAAAGTGTTTTATCATTGTTTCATACAAGGCAGTTCTTTAACAATTAAAATATACACTGCTCAAAAAAATAAAGGGAGCACTTAAACAACACAATATAACTCTAAGTAAATCAAAATTCTGTAAAATCAAACTTTCCACTTAGGAAGCAATACTGATTGACAATCAATTTCACATGCTGTTGTGCAAATGGAATAGACAACGGGGAAATCTTTGGCGATTAGCAAGACACACTCAATAAAGGAGTGGTTCTGCAGGTGGGGACCACAGACCACTTCTCAGTACCTATGCTTTCTGGCTGATGTTTTGGTCACTTTTGAATGTTGGTGGTGCTTTCACACTCATGGTAGCATGAGACGGACTCTACAACCCACACTAGTGGCTCAGGTAGTGCAGCTCATCCAGGATGGCATTCAGATCTAGGATGTGTTATTTGAGTGTTCCCTTTATTTTTTTGAGCAGTGTATATATTCTACATTGTCAAGTGATTTTAATTTCTGCCTTATACAGTAATTTAAAGTTACTTTCACCCCTGGAGCCAGGGGAATCTGCAAGGATGCCAGAAGGTGCCAGACCGGCCATAAAAGCCTGCCACGGCGGTTGTCGCTGTTTTTGTGGAAGCTGTTTGTGCAATAAGTCTTCGTCATCCTTTCAGCACGTCATACACACACATAGTGCTATTTATTTTCCATCTCAAGTAAATACAGCCACCTTATGTTATTGGTCTTACGCTGTTTATTAAATAAACCAATAATGACATCATCATTTGAAAGTAACAGGCTATTATAATAATTACATCCCCTTTGCCGATAATCAGCATTTGTTTCCACAAAAACAGCGGCAACCGCCGTGACACGCTTTATGGCCGGTCTGGCACCGCATGCTGCGGCACTGGTGGCAGCAGCTCCGGCATGCTGCTGTCTTCTGCCTGCCACTGTCACGAATTGAGCTCAGCCCTGCTGTCCCAACGCCACCCAGCAGATAAAACTCCGCCCCCTCATTTGAATATAAGAACATGAAATAAAAAGAGCTTAAAATGAAAAACGGGGTTAAAAAGTAAAATTCACTGAAATACTAAAGTAGCTTTACAAAATAAAAGTGTCACAAAATAAAACTGCATTATGAAATAAATAAATCTTTAAGTAAATTAAACAAATCTTTAAGTAAATTAAATAAATCTTGAAATGAATTAAATAAAATAAAATGAAAATTTATTTTAACATAATTATTTTGTTTTATTTGACGGGGATATTTATTTATTTCATGGAATATTTATTAATAATTTATCAACAGCAGTATTTATTTATTTATTTTATTTTGAATGAAACGGCTCTCCATATATGTGTGCATATTTCAGTTGATATAATTTTGGTTGGATCCAAAAAATCTTTGGACCTGTCGAAAATATGTTACTTTTACAAGTTCCATCAACAGAACTCCTTGCAACAAATTAAAACGGTTAGGATTTGCTCCCTTTGCTGGGAGATTTTAGAATCTGATGTTTTCATTTTTTCATTGAATTTAGCACAGTCACTGTGTAAGTTCTGTGATGTTCCTTCTCAGTAACACATTTAATGTACTTGTCTCTGAAGGTGGGAATTCCCTTGCTACATATACAACCATCATCCCGCCCAGTGTCACCAGGCTGACACTGAGAGTCGCCATAACTCTGAAAGACATGGACTCCATTGCACCTAAAGTTCCAGGACTTGAGCACCTGGACATTGAGCAGAACCGTTCTAGCGGAAGCCTCTGCAGACGAATCCCCATGCTATTTCCTCAACTCAAGACTCTTAGGATACGGTGAGCCTGAATATTTTTAAACTTTTTCTTGTGCTTCACCAAAAATGACACCAACTACTTAGGATAACTACTTATTGATTATTGCTACATTAAACCCTAAAGTTTTATTTACAAGTTCAAGAACCCCTCATGACGACTACTAAATCGAGGCACGTGACGTCGCCTGGTATGGCGGAGCCGGGGTCCCACCCTGGAGCCAGGCCTGGGGTCGGGACTTGTCGGAGAGCGCCTGGTGGCTGGGTTGCTCCTCGCGGGACCCGGCCGGGCCAAGCCCGAACCAGAGACGCAAGACCATCCCCCAGTGGGCCCACCACCTGCAGGGGGAACCGTGAGGGACCGGTGCAAAGAGAGGTGGAGACCTTGGCGGCCCCATCCCCAGATGCTTAGGCTGGCTCTAGGGACGTGGAATTTCACCTCGCTGGGGGGGAAGGAGCCTGAGCTTGTGCTGGAGTGGCCCACGGGGAGAGGCGGCGGGCTGGGGTGGGTTTGCTTGTTGCCCCCAGCTTAGCTGTCTCGTGTTGGGGTTTACCCAGTGGATGAGAGGGTCGCATCCCTGCGCCTTCGGGTTGGGGACAGGTCTCTAACTGTCATATCAGCCTACGGGCCGAGTGGTAGTGCGGAGTACCTGGCCTTCTTGGTGTCCCTGTCGGGGGTGCTGGATAGTGCCCCTCCCGGGGACTCCATTATTCTGCTGGGGGACTTCAACGCCAACGTGGGAAACGACAGTGACACCTGGAGAGGCGTGATCGGGAGGAATGGCCTCCACAATCTGAATCCGAGTGGTGTTTTGTTATTGGACTTCTGTGCTAGTCACGGATTGTCCATAATGAACACCATGTTCAAACATAAGGGTGTCCATCAGTGCACTTGGCACCAGGACAACTGCACTGCCTCGATGAGACAGGAAGTCATTGATCGACTTTGTTGTCGTATCATCAGACTCTCGGCCGCATATTTTGGACACTCGGGTGAAGAGAGGGGCTGAGCTGTCCACTGATCACCACCTGGTGGTGAGTTGGATCCGCTGGAGGAGGAGAAAGCCGGACAGACTTGGCAGGCCCAAGCGCATAGTGAGGGTCTGCTGGGAACGTCTGGCGGAGCCCTTGGCCAGCGATGTATTCAACTCTCACCTCTGGGAGAGCTTTGACCAGATTCCGAGGGATGTTGGAGACATAGAGTCCGAGTGGACCATGTTCTCCGCATCTATTGTCGATGCTGCCGCCCATAGCTGGGGCCGTAAGGTCTGCGGCGGCAATCCCCGAACCCGATGGTGGACACCGGCAGTAAGGGACGTTGTCAAGCTGAAGAAGGAGTCCTATCGGCTGTGGTTGGCTTGTGGGACTCCTGAGGCGGCTGATGGGTACCGTGAGGCCAAGCGTGCCGCGGCCCGGGCGGTGGTAGAGAAAAAAACTCGGACCTGGGAGGAGTTCGGTGAGGCCATGGAGAAGGACTACCGGTTGGCCTCGAAGCGATTCTGGCAAACCGTCGGCGCCTCAGGAGGGGGAAGCAGTGCTTCGCGAACACTGTTTACAGTGGGGTTGGGGAGCTGCTCACCTCGACTGCGGACATTATCAGGCGGTGGAAGGAGTACTTAGAGGATCTCCTCAATCCTGCCATCACGCATTCCCTGGTGGAAACAGAGGCTGGGGACTCAGGGTTGGACTTTTTCATCACCCAGGTTGAAGTCAACCAAGGTGGTTAAAAAGCTCTGCAGTGGCAGGGCTTAGGGGGTGGATGAGATCCGCCTTAAGTACCTCAAGTCTCTGGATGTTGTGGGGCTGTCATGGTTGACACGCCTCTTCAACATTGCGTGGCGGTCGGGGACAGTGCCTCTGGACTGGCAGACTGGGTTGGTGGTCCCCCTTCATAAGAAGGGTGATCGGAGGGTGTATTCCAACTACAGGGGGGTCACACTCTTCAGCCTCCCTGGTAAGGCCTACGCCAGGGTATTGGAGATGAGAGTCCGGCCGATAGTCAAACCTCGGCTTCAGGAGGAGCAGTGTGGTTTTCGTCCCGGCCGTGGAACACTGGACCAGCTCTATACCCTCTACAGGGTACTCGAGGGTTCATGGGAGTTTGCCCAACCGGTCCACATGTGTTTTTTGGACCTGGAGAAAGCATTCCACTGTGTCCCTCGTGATGCCCTGTGGGGGGGGGGGTGCTCCAGGAGTATGGAATCGGGGGCCCTTTACTAGGGGCCATCCGGTCTCTGTACAAGCGGAGCAGGAGTTTGGTTCGCATTGCCGGCACTAAGTCGTACCTGTTCCCGGTGCATGTTGGACTCTGGCAGGGCTGCCCGTTTGTCACCGGTCCTGTTCATAACTTTTATGGACAGGATTTCTAGGCGCAGCCAAGGGCCGGAGGGGGTCTGGTTTGGGGACCAGAGGATTTCGTCTCTTCTTTTTGCAGATGACGTGGTCCTGCTGGCCCCCTTTAGCCAAGACCTACAGCATGCACTGGGGCGGTTCGCAGCTGAGTGTGAAGCGGCTAGGATAAGGATCAGCTCCTCCAAGCCCGAGGCCATGGTTCTCGACCGGAAAAGGGTGGCTTGTCCTCTTCAGGTTCGAGGGGTGTTCCTGCCTCAAATGGAGGAGTTTAAGTATCTCGGGGTCTTGTTCACGAGTGGGGGAAGAATGGAGCGGGCGGTCGACAGACGGATTGGTGCGGCTGCCGCAGTAATGGGGGCGCTGTGCCGGTCCGTTGTGGTGAAGAGAGAGCTGAGCCGAAAAGCGAAGCTCTCGATTTACCGGTCGGTCTACGTTCATGACTGAAAGAACGAGATCCTGGATACAAGCGGCTGAAATGAGCTCCGTAGGGTGGCCGGGCACTCCCTTAGAGATAGGGTGAGGAGCTCGGAGTAGAGCCCCTGCTCCTCCACATCGAGAGGAGCCAGTTGAGGTGGCTCGGGCATCTATACTGGATGCCTCCTAGAAGCCTTCCTCGGGAGGTGTTCCAGGCACGTCCCACCGGGAGGAGGCCCAGGGGACAGCCCAGGACACGCTGGAGGGACTATGTCTCTCGGCTGGCCTGGGAACGCCTTGGGCTCCCCCCGGAGGAGCTGGAGGAGGTGTCTGGGGAGAGGGGCGTCTCTGCTGAGTCTGCTGAGTCTGCTGCCCCTGCGACCCGGTCCCGGATAAAGCGGAAGACGACGAGACGAGTTTTGTTTACAGAATAAAACAAAATGTTAGGATATTTAAAAAAAAATGTCTGTAGATATTTTGTTCTGTTGGGACAAAATTTAATGCATATCAAAAATTACCACTATATTTTATGTTGGAAAAAGAAAAATCACATCACAAACAAATCACATCACATTATGATGTGATGTGATTTGCGTCTGACAAGGCAAAATGCGCACTTAAGAATTTTGAAGCGTTTTAAACCAGAGAGACCAACCAGAGAGACCAACATATTTCCAGCCTAAAAATGTTTACTTGGTAGGAGAGTGAAACCTTCGTCATAACTTTTCCTCAATTATTATTTACATGGCAATCTTTTTTTAATACACATACTCTTACTCGTAGTTGGGGAGCTGGCCCCTAGGGGGGGATTCATGCTGGTGCCTTGTTGCGCACCCCATCGTTCCTTACATATGCAACACAACACAGCAGTATGATCTTGGGGTGTGGGACGATAGGTCTTGTTGGCATGGGGAGGACTCCGTCCTGCACCTCAACTGTAATGCACTAGAGACACGGCTTTGGGGTTGGAAGAGACTCTGATGTCAAGAAGCAGTGGGGTCTTGTACAGCCCAGCCACGACCCCAATTTTAATTCATTTTAGACATATACATTTACATTAATCACACTTCACATTACCACAGACACAAAAACAGACATCATGGAGGGGGGACTGTGCTTGGGGGGCACGGTGCATCTTTGGCCTGAGGGCTGCTACTCCTGTGACTTGCTGGCGACATACTTCTGTGCTTGTCGTATGGCTGACCTGGAGTGATGCTTTATGTCTGGCTGCCTAGACAACAACAGAACTGAAGACAAGAATCTACCATATCCACCAGCTTCTGGTATAGTAACTGGCAGATGGATGATTTCAATCGGTTGCATACACATAAAAGACACCCCTTTCATTTATCAAGCATGTTTGACAGTAGAGCATAAGCACTGACAAGTACATTCCTCATTTACAAGATAGATGGACAGATAACATGTAAATGGTATAGGAGAACCTCTAAAAATTCATAAACAGCACAGTTTATCTTTCTTCACTTTTTAATGTGGTTTGCCCGCATTGCTGTTTTTGGTTGCCCAGCAGAGCAGTATCTGGTCTGCCTCAACATCCAATGATGTCTGTGAATTGCAGACTTATAAGAATAACACACAAGCAATCAATGCACTAAAGGTATATACACTGAACAAAAATATAAATGCAACACTATTGTTTTTGCTTCCATTTTTCATGACCTGAACTCAAAGATCTAAAACATTGTCTATATACACAAAATAACCATTTCTCTCAAATATTGTTCACAAATCTGTCTAAATCCGTGATAGTGAGCACTTCTCCTTTGCATAGATAATCCATCCCACCTCGCAGGTTTGGACTATCAAGATGCTGTTTAGACAGCATGATTATTGCACAGGTGTGCCTTAGGCTGGCGACAAAAACAGACCACTCTGAAATGAGCTGTTTTATGACGCAGCACAATGCCACAGATGTTGCAAGTTTTGAGGGAGCATGCAATTGGCATCCTGACTGCAGGGATGTCCACCAGAGCTGTTGCCCGTGAAATGAATGTTCATCCCTCTACAATAAGCCGTCTCCAAAGGCGTTTCAGAGAATTTGGAAGTAAATCCAACTGGCCTCACAATCGCAGACCACGTGTAGCCACACCAGCCCAGGACCTCCACATTTAAAATGTTCACCGCCAAAATCGCCTGAGACCAGCCACCTGGACAGCTGCTGAAACAGTCGGTTTGCACAACCAAAGAATTTCTGCACAAACTGTCAGAAACCACCTCAGGGAAGCTCATCTGCATGCTCTTCATCCTCATCGGGGTCTCGACCTGACTGCAGTTCGTCGTCGTAACCAACTTGAGTGGGCAAATGCTCATATTCGATGGCGTCTGGCACAATGGAGAGGTGTGCTCTTCACGGATGAATCCCGGTTTTCACTGTTCGGGGCAGATGGCAGACAGCGTGTGGCGTCATATGGGTGAACTGTTTGCTGATGTCAATGTTATAGACCGAGTGGCCTGTGGTAGTGGCAGGGTTTTGGTTTGAACAGGCGTATGTCATGAACATCGAACCTAGGTGCATTTTATCGATGACATTTTGAATGCACAGAGATACCGTGAAGACATCCTGAGGCCCACTGTTGTGCCATTCATCCACAACCATCATATCTTGTTGCAGCATTTATAATGCACAAGATGTACACAATTCCTGGAAGCTGAAAACGTTGCAGTTCTTGCATGGCCAGCCTACTCACTGGACATGTCACCCATTGAGCATGTTTGGGATGCTCTGGAACGGCATATACGATAGCGTGTTCCAGTTCCTGACAATATCCATCAACTTCACACAGCCATTGAAGAGGAGTGGACAAACATTCCACAGGCCACAATCAACAACCTAAACTACTCTATGTGAAGGAGATGTGTTGCACTGTTTGAGGCAAATGGTCGTCACACCAGATACTGACTGGTTTTCAGACCCCCTCAATGAAGCAAAACAGCTTATTTTAGAGTGGTCTTTTATTGTGGCCACCCTAAGGCACACCTGTCATGCTGTCTAATCAGCATCTTGATATGCCAAACCTGCGAGGTGGGATGTATTATCTATGAAAATGAGAAGTGCTCACTATCACAGATTTAGACAGATTTGTGAACAATATTTGAGAGAAATGGTTATTTTGTGTATATAGACAATATTTTTGATTTTGCTCATGAAAAATGGGAGTAAAAACAAAAAGTGTTGCGTTTATATGTTTGCAATTGTACTAAACATAACTGCTAACATTAGCTAAAATTAAAAGAGTACGGATAAAAGTTGTGTTTTCTGCATAGTGGAACTGAAATGTAAACATCTGATTTTTGATCAATGTCTGGAATTTGCATGTATGCATTTGAATTGTTTAAAGTGGTACTCTTGAGAATCAAAAAGGGAACTTGAACAAAACTTTCTTTGTCCCAAGCACTTCACCTCCTTTGAAAATGTATTGACTCTATATGCGACTGAGGAAATTCACTAGAACTCTTAAGCATACAAACAAGTACAAACGGAACTCAATTCAAAGCCTGCTTGAATGAATATACTGGTAATATTTTGTACAAAGGTCTCTAAGAGTTCTCCGTTTTTCGAGTCTCATATCTCTAAATCTCGGAAATAGAGGAAAAAATAGAAAGCATATTTCATAAAGCTAAAAAAGATTAATAAATAAGATCCTAATGTTTCGGTTACCCTTCAAGACCAGTATAAAAGTGAAAGGAGGGGTAAACTTTGTATAGCCTTTGTTATGTTTCAAGATATTTCTTACCTTTGTAATGCAATAAAACAACCTATTTCCCATCTGGTTTTCTGCAGATTTTTCCGCCGAGAGCCAGAGAAAGACCTTTTAAGTCTCCACAAACTTCGACACCTGGTGCAGCTGGAGCTACTGGTTGAGCGTTCATTTATCCTGAGAGATTACCTTAATGGCCACCCCTGGCCCAGCCCCTGTGTGCAGGAGCTTATAAATGAGCTTCGGGAGCTGTCCGAGAACAGGATCACAGTCATCACCACAATGCGGCAGAGAAACCTTCTACGAGAGTGTGACTGTTTGTGGGAAGGGGACTGATGTGCAAATTTGAGAAAAAATAGTTAAAAGGACACTATTAAAAATGTTTATTGGCTACTGATGCAGTAGTTGGCTCTATTCCTGAAGTAAAACATGATTCTACATGTAAGCATTTATTAACAAACAGAATTTCAAATCAGTGGTTTAGAGGATTTATACACCATTTAGCTTATTTCAAACTGATAAAATACCAGCTAAAACAGATATCTTTGATTGTGCATTGTCAGCTAGAAACCTGAAGAGGCACACTTTAGGTGAAAATTCTATGGCACTGAAATTCTAAAATCTATTGCATTACATGTGCCAATGGAGCAGGAGTCTGGCAGTGTGTTACAAAATTGTTGAATATTCAAATAAACTTATTCAGTTCACTTAGATTTTTAAACACATAATTTATCTAAGTTTTGAAAATACTACACTAATTGGTTAAAGCAAAAAAAAAGTCTAATTTTTAGGATACATTTTATTTATTTTCAGATTTTATGGTTTATGGATAGTCTGACAAGACATAAGACAGGTATTAAGAAGAGTTTGTTCCACCTACTATGTATCTTGAGCTTTTAAGAGAAATTGTTCCAAGTCATGAAGTGAAATGGCTACATTTTGTTTTTGCCTTCACTTTATTATTATACTTTATTCACATTTAGAACGTTTGTTAAACCATACTTGACATTTTACTGGCAGCAATATTAGTTGATAGGATGGCTTTCATTTCAAGGAGTTTAATAAAATCAACATGGGTTATGTATGCATTTTGTTGTTTGTATGTGCAAATAACTATAAATGCAAAATGCTTTTTTTATTTTTACAACAAACAGTTGAACATTGTGGTCTTTCTCTGTACAGTATAAATAAGAAGAACAAAAGATTACTCTTAACGTTTCTTCTAGGTTTTGTTTTCAGCACAAACAACTTCCCTACCTTATTTATTCTTGATATTATGAACCTCTCATTGTAGCTCAAAGCTCAAAAAAACTTGTGGGAGTAACTCAAGCAGAAAAAATTATCTATTTTTCCTATGCAAAACTTATGTCGCAGACAGTGGACAGGCCAGAAATCAGTGACCCAACTATGCATTTCACAATGAAAACAAAATTTTATAAAATGCCTCCATAAAAAAGTGGTGGTTTGGTGCAGCTTAACCAAACAGGGCAAAATACTACAAAACCATATAGATGACACTATTACATTTGATATGCAATCTACTGAGATTGTTCTTGTTTTACTTTCTTTGCTAAACGTGTGCTTGGCAAAGTATGCTCTTAACAGATCTTTTGTTTTGGCTGACACTTTGTTTTTATGAACAGCATCTCTAAAATCCTTTTCAGGGGTAATATTGAAGCTGTAGGGAAGACCAAAATCTTGGTGTGCCTCAGAATTCCAGGAGCAGTGATAGAGGCTCCAGAGACTTTAAGATAATCTCTTGTTTCTGTCCATAGACTCCATGCTCCACCTTCATGCCCTCATTTGAGCACTTTGCTGAGTCTGACATGAGCTGTCTGCAGGCTAAAACTAGGTTTGAGAAATGCTGAGCACCCAGCCAAGGCTCACATCCATCTTTGTACTGCATCCTTTTGTTGGCCAGTGGTTCACCAACCAAGGAGTCTTGGGGAACCAATAAAACACTCCCAGGAAGGTCAAGAACAGACACTGTTTGCCTGTCTTTTCGAAAAACTTTAGTGGACATGAACTTGTTGGCTGTTCAGAAAAAGATGAAAAAAGACAAAGGTGACTAAATTTAAACAGAGTAGCTTAAAACTTTTTACAAAGTAGCTGAAAACTTTTATAGTAATACGTTAATAAGTTGATTAATTGCATACATAATAAACATTACATTTTTAATATAAAATATAATTAGCAACCGTGATCAGCAAAAATATAACACTCAAATCTGTTACAAAGTGCTCTTGCACCATATATATATATATATATATATATATATATACACACACACACACACACATATATATATATTTTTTTAATATATATTTTATATACACATACACGTATATTATATATATATTAGAACAGGACGAAAAAAATTCTGGCAGGGTCAGCCTGATTTATCCCAAAATAAAGGAGAGCTGGGCTGACTCTTTGAAAGATCAGGACAGAAAGACATAAAAAGACAAGTATTAAGAGGAAATTATAATTTGATGGATATGATTTTAAAAATATTAGATGGGTGGAGAGGCTGGGAGACACAGATTGTGGTAGTGTACAATGAAATAAGAAACCTGATGTCAGAACAGACACTATGTCCAATACGGTAATAGAATTTTCTTCCAGCCTGAATGACTCTGCTCTTCACCAAAGAAAAATGCCAAAATACCAGTATAAACATGCAAAAAACTGATCATTTTTGCTCAAACTTTTTTATTGATTTTTGAGAATTTCATTCATTCATTCATCTTCTATGGCGCTCATTCCATAGTGAGTCAGGGGGGAGCTGGTGCCTATCTCCAGCAGTCTACGGGCGAGAGGCAGGGTACACCCTGGACAGGTCGCCAATCCATCGCAGGGCACTACAGGACAAACAACCATGCACACACTCATTCACACCTAAGGGCAATTTAGAGAGACAAATCTACCTAACAGTCATGTTTTTGGACTGTGGGAGGAAGCCGGAGTACCCGGTGAGAACCCACGCATGCATGGGGAGAACATGCAAACTCGATGCAGAAAGATCCCCGGCCGGGAGTCGAATCCTGGACCTTCTTGCTGCAAGGCAACAGTGCTACCAACTGCGCCACCGTGCATAATGTATAAATCATTTTACATGCCATTTTAGTACAATGTAATTAAAAACAGATTTTCTTCTTACTTTTTATACATTACCCCCTTTTTCCATTACTTGTAGAAAGCCCCAGGCTTTTGAAAGCCCAGGTCGTGTTTCGATACAAATTTACCCAGGTAATTTCACTTTCACTGGTAAATGGTCCCACTCGAGTAGATCTTTTCAGCTTTCCCCGGGGTGTGCAGCGACCGGAGCTCCGGCCTAAGCTAAGCTTAGCTAACCGGGCGACTGGACTCGGACTTCCCCACTAGCCGCTGCCTGATCTTGGCCCGGCACTGTGGGATTTCCTGCTACCTGTTATCTGTTTGTCGCAGCTGACAGTGAATATAAAGCATTTAGTAGGTATGTGGTGAATAACCGCAGGTACCAGAAAATAAAAACTGATTATTTTCTGCCAGAAATTTGTGACTCTTAACTATTTTGCCACAGTTCTGTAAGACAAATGTTTTAATCTGAAGTGCTGATGATCAGAGCACTTAAAATTTTCCATGTACATAAAAAATACACATTCCCGTAGGACTGTCTTTTCATGTAAAGCTAACTTAGTGGAGTATAAACTGTTATATTTATTTCTCTCTTACATATACTTATTTATCTAATATTTTTAATTGTTCATAGTTTATGCAGACAGCTCTGGAGGAGGAGAAACAACAATTCCAGATTTGGATGCAGTCTCCCAGAAGCTCAGTGAACCTGCCATTCTCTGCTCTACAGTCTATGCATCTTCTATTTTATATAAATATTTTCTTATGATTAGACAAGGTATCAGTTCCCTGTACTTTTAAACTGATTGTCAGTTTTTTATTCTAAATACACTTTTTGCTGAAAAAAAATTTCTGTAGTTATCAGTTTAACTGATGATAATAAAAGAAAAATAAGTGTATCAGTGTTTATTGGGAGGAATTAATCAACTGTATATCTCTAAAGATGCTCATCATCTATTATTTTTCAGTTGAAACAAAACAAATATTTAAATGAAGTAAAAGAGTAATGACACCTGCTGGACTAAAGGTGTAGTGCTTCTTCACAACTTCCCTATAAGTCATTTGGCTGATTTAAATAAATGCTCCGTGGCAACGAAAAAAAAAAGTATACAATTTCCTGGTATTCCTATTACCCAGGTAAAACAAATCCTGGGGATTTCAGTGCAAAAGCAGCTATTGCTATAATTTGAAAGATACCTGCCTTGTTTCCTACCTACTTCTTGATTGAATGAAAATCCCTTTAAATCTTGATTTGCAAGAGTTAGGTATAGTTTTGGTTATAGTTATAGTTTACTAGAATAAAGTAAACAACTATTTTTAGTGATGTACTCAGGAAGGTGTATTTTAGTTTGCACGCTGCCGACGCAAATTCTGTCGGGGATAACTACCTTGGCATGACACCTGTCTATGTAGACCAGGTCCTTCGATAGATGCAGCCCCTGAATTTGGGCACAGCCAACACATGCGGGCATCCAATGTGACCTGACGAAGCACTTGCCTCAGCTCTGACGGAGCTCCAGTAGCTCTATGATATTACGTGGGCCCCAGACGAGATGCTGCTGGTGTTCACATACTTCAGTCCAGCTACAGCTAAATAAATGCTAAGCAGCGCTGGTGAAAGTTTAGTTTCTCAAAAGAGGAACTGTGCTTTGTCATATTAAAAGTTCTCTTACTAATGATGACAGTGTGACTGACGCAGTATTGATGTAAACAGAGAAGATAGAAAGACAAGTAGGCATGAGAATATATACCTGTTCTTTTATTGAATAGTAAAGAAAACTGAAAGAATTAACTTTCTTTAATAAGTAGAGGCTGATGGAAGTCAACAGTATGTTTTATGCTGACCCCAACCCCCAATGAAGTTGGGACGTTGTGTAAAACGTAAATAAAAACAGAATACAATGATTTTCAAATTCTGTTCAAACTATATGCAATTGAATACACTACAAATAAAATATATTTAATGTTTAAACTGATACACCAAATTGTTGTTTTTTTTATATTCACTTATTTTGAATTTGATGCTTCCAACAAGTTCCAAAAAAGCTGTGACGGGAGCAACAAAAGAAAGTTGAGGAATGCTCAAAATGGAAATTTCCACAGGTGAACAGGTCAATTGGGAACAGGCGAGTTTGATTGGGTATTAAAAGAGCATACCCAAAAGCTTAATCGTTCGCCAGCAAGGATGTTGCAAGGTTCCCCACTTTGTGAACTGCGTGAGCAAATAGTCTGACAGTTAAAGAAGAATGTTTCTCAACGTACAAGTGTAAGAAATTTAGGGATTTCATTATCTAGTGAAAAAGTGTGCTGTGGTCTGACGAGACCACAGCACAAACGAGGTTTCCAAAGTGTTTTTGGAAACCATGGACGTCATGTCCCCCAGGCCAAAGAGGAAAAGGACTATCCGTATTGTTATCAGCTCAAAGTCCAAAAGCCAGCATCTGTGATGGTATGGGGGTGTGTACCCATGGCATGGGTAACTTGCACATCTGTGAAGGCACCATTAAAGAGAAACTAATCCCCAAATCAACTTTTTTTGCAGATAAACTATAAAATGGGCCTTAAGTGTGCTATCTTTGTGTTACCGTGCTATTTTTTTTATTTTTTCATGTAAAGCAATATTTGTCCTAAACCATCTTAGTGCTGCTCTCTTTGGGTTGGGTACTGCAGTTCAGTTTTCCTATTGGTTCAAAAGGTACAGCTTGGTACATGTTGATGTCAGACATGGTTTAAAACCATCTCACTAAGACACACGCCCCAGTAGCGAGTCAGGAGTTGGAATTGGCAGCACCAGCTTCAGGCAACGCAGAGTTAGCGTCTTGGGCCAGCAGCTCAAACTAATAAGGCTCAAGCCCGCTGGGCTCCATAAAGCCTCTATTAACCTCCAATAATGAGGGGGGTAAAAAATCCTCCACCTCAAAAGATCTATCCATGGTGAAACTACCAGCATCGCTCTGCTCCCTCTCCATGTTTCAATATACCAAATTAAGCTAGCTGCCTCTTTTCCCCATCCTCCTGACCCCACTTAACCCCCTCAACTCATCCCCACACTTGGCACTCCACTTTCGTGACATTTTTAAAAAATTGTCCAGGGGGCAGAGTTATTCTTTTAGATGGGGTTTAGTTCCACTTTAATGCTGAAAGGTACATAAAGATTTTGGAGTAACATATGCTGCAATCCTAGCAACGTCTTTTTCAGCAACTCCCTGCTCATTTCAGCATGATAATGCCAAGCCACATGGGTATGCGGAAACATTACAGGCGCACCCAACCTCCACCCCACTTTTTCTTTTTTATGTTTATGTTGTAATATTTATGATTATTGATTATAAATCATTATCACAAAATCATAATTAATCATAATTTTGAAAATAATTTCTTACGAATAAAGATCAGAGATACACTCTGGTGGTGTGATTATTGGGCTCACAGCACTTAATAATTACAATTAGTTACTTATCATTGATAACTGTTAATTATTAACCAAAACCACGCCAAATGATACTGCGTTATCAACCGTTTCACCAAATGATGTGGAACACTAACCTTATTATGACAGATAATCACTCTTACACAAAATAAACACAAATTCTGTCTTTTTATCCATGTGATTGTAGTTTGATTGTAAGACCCTCTTACAATCAAACTATTCTGGTCCAACAACATTCACCTAATTAAGCATGCACTATTCTACAAAAAGGGGTATACTAATAATCAAAATGAGACTATGTGTTGGAGGGTAGATGAAGATCAAACCAGCAGTTTATGGACAAATGAGAATAACACAACAATTTGGATTAACTTGGAAAGATGAACAAAAACGATAGGCTCAACGTGTTCCCTGACTGTAGTTGTGTATTAAGGGAATTGTGGAAAGAACAGTTAATTGGAAGAACTGTCGATTTCAACCAATTTATAGAATAATCCGAAATTCTTGAGAAAGACTTTATCAATCCAACCTGAGAGACAACGGTTTGTGAATGCTGGAGAAAGAGTAATACATAATCTGCATAAAGACTGATTTTATTTTTATTCATGCATTTTATGCCATTAATATCTTTGGTTTGCCTGACTGCTGCCGCTAGTGGTTCAATAAATATAGCAAATAATGAGGGGGAAAGTGGGCAAACCCTTCCTGGTGCCCCTTGAAGATAGAAGCTGGAAGGTGTTTGGTTATTTGTCATGATACATGCCGCTGGGGAACTGTATATTTTTAACCAGTTTATGAACGAGTTTCCAAAACCAAATTCAGTCAAGGTTGCAAACAAGAATTTCCTGTTAACTTGATCAAATGCTTTTTCTGCATCTAAAGATAATAAATTGGTCTCAATATTTTTACTGTAGGAATAGTCTATTAAATTAAGTAATCTGTGTGAATTTTTGGATGAATGCCTTCCTTTTATAAAATCAGTTTGGTCAGGATGTATTATGAGTTAACTTTTCTAGTCTTTTTGCAAGGCTTTCCAGACTATTTTGAGATCAACGTTAATAAGGGACATGGGACAGTAGCTGGTAGGAAGTACTGGGTCTTTTCCTGGTTTCAACAGGAGAGTGATGTTGGCAGAATTTATATTTGGTGGAAGTATGCCATTTTCTTCAGTTTCCTGCAACATTCTTTGGAATGTTGGAGCCAAAATATCCCAGAATTCTTTGTAGAACTCTGTTGTCATCTTGCCAATGCACATTTTCAATATAAATAATATTTAAAAATGAATCACTTGGTTCCTACACTTCCACCTAATATTAGACCAACCTGTCACCTTACCGTCTGTCCTGATTCTTTCTCTCACTTCTCCTCTCTTTTCTCTCCATCCTGACAGCTGAATTGCATGAAAAATACTGCAGTCAAACCGCATATAAAAACATGAAATTTTTATTTTAATGATATCCTTGTTGGATATCAGTTACTGATTGGACGCTATATCCCAGTTAAGACATTTAAACTCAAGTATATTCAATTCAATTCAGTTTATTTATATAGAGCCAATTCACAACACATGTCGTCTCAAGGCACTTCAGAAAAGTCAGGTACATACATTCCAATTAATCCTAATCATTGAACAGTGCAGTCAGATTCAGTTATTTATTCAAATTGGATAAAAAGTTTTTCTATCCAAGGAAACCCAGCAGATTGCTTCCAGTCAGTGACTTGCAGCATTCCCTCCTCCCGGATGAGCATGTAGAGACAGTGGACAGTCATTGGCGTTGACTTTGCAGCAATCCCTCATAATGAGCATGCATGTAGCGACAGTGGAGAGGAAAAACTCCCTTTTAACAGGAAGAAACCTCCAGCAGAACCAGGCTCAGTGTGAGCAGCCATCTGCCACGACCGACTGGGGGTTAGAGAGAACAGAGCAGAGACACAAAGAGAACAAAAAAGCACTGATCCAGGAGTCCTTTCTATGGGAAGGAAAAGTAAATGTTAATGGATGTAGCTCCTATAGTCGTTTCATCTAGAAAGAAAGAACAGATAAACTCTGAGCCAGTTTTCAAGATTAGAGTCTGAAAGAGAGCACATAGAGTTAGTCACAATAAAAGCTCAGCCAGTAGCCATGTCTAGGAGAGAGAAAGGGTTAAACACTAAAAGACAGGGCCATGTGGATCATCGGTAGAAGGTGAGCATTAAGTTGTTGCCAGCAGAAGCTCGGACGATGCCCCTCTCCAGAAAGGTGTCACAGGTAGACACAGAGCCAGGCCAGGTGTAGCTTCTAGGAAGAGAAAAGAGAGAGAACATAAAGTTAAAAGCTGAAATAACAGCAAATAATGCAAAATTGGAGAGTAGTGTGAGAATGTAGCAAAGAGGGTGAAAGTGGTCATTATGTCCTCCAGCAGCCTAAGCCTATAGCAGCATAACAATTGTATATAGGTTGAAAGGGATTGCAAATCATACTATTCTGTTTTTATTAACACTTTACACAGCAGTCCAACTTCATTGGAATTGGGGTTGTATTTGCTTACCTAAAACTGCCACTATCAAGAATATCAAATGATGTTAATGTAAGTTTTTTTCAATTATAATTATAATTATTTTTATGGTTTAAACATTTTGAACACAGGTCAGCTCAGTGAGAGGCACCATCTTTTTCCCCCAAGACAGGCTTGTTTTCTACACATTGTCAAAAAACAGGTATTTTGCAATGCAGAAGACATTCTTTGGGTGTTGGTGAAAGTAAGTAAAGTGACGAATAAGCAAAATAAACTAGAACTGCAAGCAGTTATGAACTGGTTCCAAGCCCTCCCTAGCAAGTCCGTCCCTGGCCCCGCCCCTGCCATGTCACACGCCCCTGCCAACCCAGGACATGATCACTATTTAATATGACCACATTTTCTATAGGGTTAGGTTAGAACTTCCTGGCAGAAGCACTCAGAACTCACAGGCTTAGGCCTTACAATGCCAGTTAGTCAGTCAGTCATTTTCTACCGCTTATTCGCGGGGAAGCTGGTGCCTATTTCCAGCAATCTATGGGCGAGAGGCAGAGTACACCCTGGACAGCTCGCCAGTCCATCGCAGGGCAACACACAAACAACCATGCACACACTCATTCACACTCACACACGGAGTACCCGGTGAGAACCCACGCATCCACGGGGAGAACACAAAAACTCCATGCAGAAAGACCTTTACAACCCTTACAATGCATTGTGGCTAATCTATAGCACTGGAGAAAAACTTGGAGAAACATGGAAATCATGGCGAATCCAGTGTCTCCATAAATTCTTAAAATGTTGCTGGAGGAAGCATTTCATAACAGAAGTACAATACAAAAATCCCACGTCCTTCGACTAAAGATGTTTTCAAAAGAAAAATGTTAATTTCCAAAAAAAAAAAAAAAAAGAACAAACACAACACAGCTAAAGTAGCTGAAGTGTGAAAAGGCTTAGTGCTCCCACAGTCCCAGGGGGTTCGCATGGATCCCGCGTGCACCCGCCCGAGTCTTCCCACACACCATTTCCGTGAGATTTTTTTGTGTTTTGGTGGTCAGAGCGACCCCGCGTGCAGTTCTTTCTGGCGCCACCTTGACATCTGCCTCGCTCTGTAGGAGCGCTTAGCCAGGAAGGCGGGAGGGTTAAAGGGGGAGAAAAAAAATTATATATATAATAAAAATAAATAAACACATAGGTACATAAATAATAAGTATGTATTATTATTTCCAGTTAAATGCACATTCTCCTTTAAGGAGGTCTTAACGTAGTTCATTGGGCAGGTAATCCATCAGGCGCCACCAGAGGGCGTTAAAAGTTTCAGTTATGCCACTTAATTTTGCAATTAGACTCTCCATTGGAATAATTCTAAATATTTCTCTGTATCATTGAGTTACCATAGAAGGTTTGCAAAGGTCATCAGTGTGTTTTTATTGCCAAATAGATCTGCTATTATTTTTGATACCTTTTTTGTGCCAGTGTCTAAATACTGCCGAATTCACACCCAGGAGGAAGTCTCTATTTCTGGTAATTGGTGTAATATATGAAATTGAATCTTTCCTGACAATATAATTGTTAATTTCTCCCTGCAAGAAATGTTTCAAAATGGAAGTGGTTGTGCACCTGAAAGGGAGAAGTTGCTCGTGTGCAGAGGCATATTCGATAAGTTGTGTTCACTGACTTGTAGTGGGAAAACTTATACAATATAAACAAATACACTTACGTAAAACATTTTTTGTTTGTGTAAAAATGTTCTGCAGGTGAAAATTTTCACTTCAAATTGTTTTTGCATGTGTGCGACTTTTTGGTACAGGTAAATATTTAGTTGTACAAGTTAAATTTTTTGCCGTGCAACTTCTCACATCGTAATTCAAAAGCTTGGATGTTTTGAAACATATCTACCTTCATAACTTCTGCCTAACTAGATTTTTTGCTACATCTATTTTCAAAACTTACGCTTAAATTTTAAGCTCAATCAAGATAAAACTCTGTACATACTCATAGAAGTGGATGTGGCCAATGGCAGTGTGGTGCAGAATTATCCAAGGAGCAACATGATATAAACCTTTGCAGTGTGGTACTTGCAGTATGGAAGTCATAAGCCAAAACACATTGTCATTCATAATAGCTCCCCCTATTTATAAGGGAGATGAATTGTGGTATATGTAGTATCAGGGAGGAAAAAAAGTGCAAAAAGAGCAAAGAGAAAGAGGAGAGAAAAAACAGAAAGAAGAGAGAAAAGAAAGCCAGAAAGCAGGGAGAGAAGCTAAAAAAAATAGCATGTGGATTATTACTAGCATGTAGACTAACAATAACTTTCTAGTGCGTTGACAGCAGTGTATACGCTAACATTAGCAAAAGCATTAACGTTAGTTAAAATGCTAATGTTAGCTTACTCAGTTTAGTATGACAGCAATAGCTTATAAGCAAAAAATTGACAAATAGCTAATGTTAGCTAAAATGCTAATGCCTACCGGCTAACACTAGCATGTTGGCTAAAATTAATTTACTCCATTCAATATGTCAATTTGGCGCGGCGCTGGTGGTGTAGGGGTTGGGCGCGCAGCCATATGCAGAGGCTGCAGTCCTCGAAGCAGCTGTCCCGGGTTCGAGTCCTGGACCCGGCGACATTTGCCGAGTGTCTCCCCCTCTCTCTGCCCCTCTTTCCTGTCTGCCTACTGTCAAAAAATAAATAAATAAAGGCCACTAGTGCAGAAAATATCTTCAATATGTCAATTTAGCTCTATAAGTAAATATTTCCCTATATGCTAATGTTAGCATAAATGCTAACATTAGCATGTTGGTTAACATTAACTCACTCTATTCAACATGTCAATTTAGCCTTATAAGTGAAAATTAGCCTAATTGCTAATGTTAGCTTAAATGCTATCATTAGCATGTGGGTTAAAACTAGCATGTTGGCTAACATTAACACTCCATTCAACGGCCTTGTCCCAATACTCGCCATAAACCCAGTTTATGGGTTCCAGTCCATAGTGTGTCCCAGTTCTCCAGAGTGGTCTTTCACCCCGCCCCGCCCCCTCGATCCACACTTAGGCTAAGCGCGCATCTTAGCGGACCTCACCGAAGTATATTACCCAAAATTCACTGCTGCAGGGGACATTTTGAGCAAAAAACAATCACAACCATCAATGTAATCAACTTTAAAATCAGAATAAGAACTGCGCTAGATCGCTCCATCCATCCACTGTCTTCCGCTTATCCGGGGTTGGGTCACGGAGGCAGAAGCCTAAGCAGAGAGACCCAGATCTCTCCCCAGCCACTTGGGCCAGCTCGTCCGGGGGAATCCCAAGGCGTTTCCAGGCCAGCCGAGAAACATAGTCCCTCCAGTGTGTCCTAGGCCGTCCCCTGGACCTCCTCCCGGTGGGACGTGCCCCGAACACGTCACCAGGGAGGCGTCCAGCAGGCATCCTAACCAGATGCCCAAGTCACCTCAACTGGCTCCTCTCGACGTGGAGAAGCAGCGGCTCTACTCTGAGTCCCTCCCGGATGACCGAGCTGTCACCCTGTCTCTAAGGCCGACCCCAGACACCCTGCGGAGGAAACTCATTTCGGCCGCCTGTATCCGTGATCTCGTTCTTTCGGTCATGATCCAAAGCTCATGACCACAGATGAGGGTAGGAACGTAGATCGACCAGTAAATCGAGAGCTTTGCTTTTTGACTCAGATCTTTTCACCACGACAGACCGGTAGAGCGCCTGCATCACTGCTGACGCAGTACCAATTCGTCTATCGATCTCTCGCTCCATTTTTCCCTCATTCATGAACAAGACCCCAAGATACTTGAACTCCTCCATTCGAGGCAGGACCTCCCCCCCAACCCGGAGAAGGCACTCTACCCTTTTCTGGCTCAAGACCATGGCCTTGGACTTGGAGGCACTGATTCTCATCCCGGCCGCTTGACATTCGGCTGCAAACTGCTCCAGTGAGAGCTGAAGATCATGAGCTGATGAAGTCAATGGGACCACATCATCCGCAAAAAGCAGAGACACAATCCTACGGCCACCAAAACAGATCCCCTCAACACCTTGGCTGCACCTAGAAATTCTGTCCATAAAAGTTATGAACAGAATCAGTGACAAAGGGCAACCTTGGCGGAGTCCAACCCTCACTGGAAACGTTTCAGTAGCACATAACATTGAAATTACCTTTCTAACAAACGCTGGCGCCACGATGAAACTCTGGTGTATTAGGCTGCTTCGGTTCTTGCATTTTCTTCTCCTCAAAACAATTGCTTGTTGCTGTTTTAAAATATTTTCTTAGCAGCAAAACTGCAAAAACAGCGACAGGTCCTGCCATTTTTGATGTCGAAGTTTCATCGCAGAGGTGCAAGTCGATGTCCCCTACTGTCCAAATTCTCCAATTTTGCACACTTGTAACCTGCACACTTCAACCCCTACATGCACTTTTACTAAGTATACACTTCATAGAGGAGTGTTGGGTGTAGTGTGGGTATTGGGTCAGGGCCAATATGTTATTTTAGTCCTATTAAAATTATCCTAAATGCTAATGTGAGCTTAAATGCCAACATTAGCATGTTGGCTAACATTAACTTAGTCCATCTATAATACTTACATCAGCCTATATTCAAAAGTCTATGAAACCGCTATTTAAGATCAATCACTGTTGTTAAGATGTTCATGTACCTAACACAAAATGGCCGCAATGCAGTTGCCTCCTATGAAGATGGTCAAAAGGTTAGGGGTAGGGTCAGGTTTAGAAATGAATGAAAATCAACAGAAGTCAATGCAAAGTCCTCAAAAAGATAGTAATCCATGGATGTATGTTTCAGCGTAATATACAAGGAGAGAAGAGACAGAAAGAAAGGGAGAATCACAGACAGGCATATTCACCTTATTTTCAAACACGGAAAAAAATATGCGTCTAACTCTTGGTTTTGTGTGCGGCACTTCCGTTTCATCGCTTTCCTGGGCAATATAACAAAAGCTTAACGAAATTTGTAAACTATGTCATGGGAACATTTCCAAAAATTGCTGAAAAATAGAAATGGCAGGTAAGTCTGGCAAGTCTGACGTTCACTCTGCATCGTGAGTACATCAGCTGGTATCATTGAGATGGCCAGGTGTCCAGGAAGTCCTACAGAGGCGATCTTATGGAAGGTAGGCTAATGATGCCGATTAGATTAAAAAGTGTGTCATGTAAACACGCCAATAGATTTATTCTGATCAATTGGAATGAAATCATTTTCTGATTGCCAAGGGTGATTTATGCATATCAATAATCCGATTAGCGTCCATCTAATCACTGGTTCTGACTGTGTCATTCAGATTGGGGCAAACTGAAGATAATGAGCATGTATGTGGAGGACAATCGCTGACTGAGGCAGACTCACATTGTGCCAAAAATATGTAAATATGTGTAAATAGGTGGAGGTCGATGTAAGATCAACCCAGACAAGTGTTGATTGTTCCGCTAATCCTTAGTTAAGCTAGTTTCTTGGATGTTTTTCTTTCTTTTCTTTTTTCTTTATAGCTAGTGCTCAATAATAACTTTGATGTCTTAAATTAATGTCATGAGTCAAATGTTTAAATTTAGTGATGTTTTACCATTTTAAAAGTGAATAATTGTAATTACATTCAATGTCAACAAATTATATGAGTTAATAAATTTTGTTATTGTAACGTCTTGCCAGTTTATGTACATGAAATACACATTTTTCAGTTCTTTAAATGTGTTTAAGACAGCATCAACTCAATCAAAATATGACTAAATAAAACAAACATTAGCAATTAATGTTGAAAGAGATTTATTCAAACATTTATTCATATAGATCATATAGTTAGTTGAAAACAACTGATTATTTTCAATGTTTTTGTATCTGTAAACATTTATAGTCTGAAAATAGTCTGAAAATACATTGGTATTATACAATACTTGAAAATTTATTACAAAATGAAAAAGTCATAACAAAATGAAAAACATCAAGGTGCTGACAACAACTATTTAGTATAAAACCTGAGATCCAAAACTCATTATGTGCATTACAATTCCATTGGTTTACAGATGACTGTAAAATATAACTAATCGCCAGTGCAGAAAAGAGAATTCTTGAAAAATAAAATTTGAATAAAAAAATAAGACAAATCATATGTACAAATAATAGTACAATCATTGCCCCTCAGGCTGTCAAATATTTACAAATATAAAACTAGAGTTAAAATCTGGATCTTTTAGACATGTAAACCTCGATGCTCAATCGGCATCCTCGTGGATCATTTCCCCCTGCATGTTTACAACGGCTGCACAGATTTTGCCAAATTGATGGGTACAGTCTGGGAGATTATTTTGAACACTTTGAGCCTCCTAATAACTCATTCCACATGTATGCGCTTATTGGCTATCTTCCTTGTGGCAGTTACATCCTCGTCAGACAACTGCCTACCTTCGTGAGTGAATGCTGGTAGAACAAGGTTAACCCTTCTCTCAAACAGAATATCTCTGATGGCAAAGCCTCTGTCTGCCATTGTTTCTCTGTCGCATTCATGCTTAATCTTTTCTTCTAATATATAAGTGTGATCCATCAGCGCCTGAACTTCCCACTAAGTGTCAGCTTCTACATGCACAGGTGACTGACTGTGGAACGGTCTGGTCAGCCTCTGCATCACAGTGGCCGTCATCTGCCAAACACAAGACCACAATAAATATACAGAGAGGTCAAACTTAAAATAAAGTTGACTTTATTTGATAGCTGCTCGAAATGTCATGCCTAAATTTAAATTTCTCAGCAATTACAAACTTTATTTCAATAATCTTGGTATCAAAATAAAGCTAACACTTGGGAAATTCCAACAGAAATTTAAGTATCACAGCAGCTGCTATTGTTCGAGAAATAGTGAGAATGAAGCATAGGAAAAAATTAAGAATTCTGGTCCCTCGCTGGAATATTTTACATTACAGTATATAAACCTTTTAGAAATATCATGAAAAAGGCTAAACATATTGGTAAACCCTAAATCCACCTGTGGACATTACCTGTACAAAGACTCAAGCAGCTGAGGTAAACTAAAGCACATTTTATTAAACAGGCGGGTTTATTAAATACCTTTATCAGTTGGCATAGATAGACACATGTTGGGTACAACTACAAAAGTGAAGACTTCTTGTGTTTTTACTTGCAAATTGTTTGTTTACTTTTTTTTTATATAACTTACAGTAATGAACCTAGAAAAAAAAGTTAAATTCCTCCCCAGTACCCAGGATTAAGGCTTAACTTACCTGTGTCTGCAGCCTTTGTGATACGCCTCCTTGGAGTTTTTATTGGTATTTCATAGCCCAGCCACTTTTCTGGTATGGGTGGTCGTCAGTTGGTCTTTTATTGAGGAAATGAAAAGAACAAACAAACACTCGCTTCGGTGGTTTCTTCAGATTTAAAGTTTTTAACCAGAGTCAAAGGGATTCCTCATTCTTCGGCGGGGGGTGTTGATCATTGGGCGCCTCGCATCCACATTTAGCTCTCGTACGCAGCCGATGATCATAACACTCCTGCTCCAGGTAAACCTTGAACCAGTCATTATGACATCCTCTTACTGCAAAAAAAATCCCGGACTTTCTCCAAGCCATAACAATTGATTTGGTTGTGAAGAAAACTTCTGTTATTAGCCGCCACAGTGAAAGTAAGTCCGCTAACCAGGGACCAGAAGTGCCTGAACTTGCACAAAAAACATCAATTGACTGTATCCGTATTGCCGTTAAAAATAAGGTGAATAGGGTGAGAGACAGACAAAGATATAAAGGAATCAGTGAGGAATGAATCAGCCAATCAGCAACGACACCTGCAGTTTGTCTAACGCAGCATGACACTTCAGTCTTATTCTGGCCTGCCTTTTTAACAAGGTGACACATACTCCTGACTACTCCCTATAACTCAAAAACCGTAAGGGCTATCAACATCATTCTTGGAGCATTCTTATCAAAACTGACAGGGGAACAAAAATGTCAATCCTTTTTTGTTGAAAATATTATATTAAAGGCACGACACTAGGTAAAGTGAAATGGAAAAATGGAGAACATTAATGCACAAAAATGCATTAATGCATTCTCACTTATAAAGAAAAACAATAAGTGAGAATGCATTAATGAAGCAAAGGTCGATGGGCCTGGACTTGACTGCTTGCGTCGAGAACTGTAGCCTCCAATATGGATTGCCCGCTTTACCCCTTCTCCACCAAATATTGATAACAATTTTAATAGAATCTTCAGTCTTTGCAGTCAATTAAAAATATTACGCTTTAAAAATTAGTTGACTTTTTATGTATTACGTATGAATCTTGAACAATTACGGTTTTCTTTCCATTTTCAATGGATGAGAATTTAAGTTACTATTACCTCGTTATAATAACCGAAGAAGAAAAAAATTATGAAAGTAACTTTTTTTTTTACATAAATAGAGAATATAAAAGAAAAACTGTTTAAATACTGTATAGTTCAACACTGATTTTTTTTTTTTCAAAAATTGTTTTTTTCTAAAATGATTATATTATTACACCCATTTCTTTATCTTGTTGGGATCGGGGAGCCTGTAAAATATTAGTCCTCCTAAGGTGGCTCAGCATAAAAAGTTTTAGAACCACTGTCCTAATGAGAGAACAAATGGCTAAAGCAGTTAGAAGGATATTAGAACCCTTTTAGGAAATTAATTCTTTAAGCAGTTAAAACATTCTGATAATTCCCATTAACCAAGTATGATCTTTTTTTAAAAAGAGGATTGTAAACACACATCAAGATAAAAAAAAAAACATAACAAAAATCTCTAAAGAGGCAGGAATCTTTTACAGGAAAGCAAGAAGCCAATGAGCTAAACAGAATCAGTCAGTGTGGAAGATTGAATGAACATTATTTTCAAGTGATGACCATAATAAATCTGTCATGGGAGCTAAAGATAAAGGGTAAAGGGTCATTCACTTTACCAAAGATATATCATCTGTTTCACCCTGTGGAAACATGCAAAAAGCTGGTCAGCAATTATAATTATTGATTATTCAATGTTTTATTCACAACACACATTCATCCGATAATGAGCTTATTTCAAATTTGATATCTGCTATAGGTCCCAAAATACTTGGGGCAAGGGCAACAAATGCCTGTAAAACCAAGAATGTTCAAAAAGATTCACCTGGGAGAACATCTAGTAAGTAATAAAGTTAACTGATATCAGGTCTGCTACATGATAAGTTATCAAAGGGAAGCCTTAGAAAGGCAGTCTCTCTGAATTAAATATGTGCAGAGGTTTTCCAATCTATGAAAGAGTGTGCAATAAATTTTAGAATACTTATAAAAAAATGCTCCTCAACGTCAAATTAAAAAGGCTTTTCAACTTCCATCATCTACAGTGCATAGTGTTATCAAAAGATTCAGGGAAAATAGAAATGTCTGTCACAAGGGACAAGGCAGGTGACCTTTGTTGGGTGCTCATGGTCTTTAAGCCCTCAGATGACACTGCATTACTGACATTACTAGGTCCCTGTGGTACTTCCAGAAACAGTTAACAGAATCCGGCTAAAGAGGAAGGAGACCTGTTATCAGTGTTCAGTTCAAAAGCCAGCATCTCTGATGGTATGGGGATGTATAAGTGCAAACGGTAGGGGCAGCTTGCACATTTTGGAAGGAACTACAATTGCTAAAAGGTTTTTAGATAAGCATAAACTCCCCTTAAAATGATGTCTAGGGAAGGCATTGTGTCATTGTGCCAGCAGGACAATAAAAAATCTCATTCCACAGTTCTTACAAGAGTGTGGCTACATTGGTGAAGAGACTGGGTGCTGATTTGGCCTGCCTGCAGTCCAATTCTTTCACCTATAGATAACCTTTGCCATATAATTAAATGAAAAAAAAGTCAAGGACGAACATGAACTCGCAGCAGCTGGAAACCTACAGTATATTAGACAATAATGGACCAAATGCCAATACCAAAACTTTGAAAATTAAAACCCCGATTCCCAGACATCTCCAGACTGTTTTAAAAAGAAGAGGATATTCTACACCTTGCTAAACATGACCCTATTCTAACTACTTTGGGACCTGAAGCAAACATCAGTTTTTAAATAAGCTCATTTAATGAGTGAAGTTTAAACATTTGTATGTTATTTATGTTCTGTTGTAAATAAAATATGTGATTTGAAAGTATTTTGCATTGTTTGCATAGTTTGCAAATTTAAAGAAAATCCCAACGTTTCTGGAATTCAGATAATATAAATTACTAAAAGTTACAAATCTTGACAAAAACTGTCATTCAGTATTTCAATATTACTATAGTAATGTTTAGCTGTTAAAAATAAGGTTGAATTATATTTGAGTTCCATTTTTTTACAGCTAAATTAGGTGTTGAAATTGTATCATTTTTTTCTAGTGGTTGTGAATATTTAAATTTCACAGACATTGAAGAAGCTTCAGCCTTGAAAGAGGTTAGATTTCTGCTCAGGTCAATAGTTTTGTGCACAAACCTAACATTTTTGAGAACTGTGAACTGAACGATGTTGTTTTTAAGTGAGGAACAAGGACACAATATAGCTCACCTGATGTAATTTAACAGTGGTCAGGTTTGGGGGTAAACGAAAGACACTGTTTTTTAAGGGGCAAATATTTTATATTTCACAAAGAAAAAGAGACAGCTTTTCCCGTCAAGGGGCGCAAATAAGCATCTGAACAGTAACACAATCCAGCTTTGTGAGGTCCTATATTTGTAATTTAGGCCTATGCATTTCAACTTGCTTTAAACTTGACTATGCAGCCTTCATCTTCACTTCTCCCAAAGGGGAGTTTCCATTTTTAACATTTGTGTCTCTGCTGGTTTTGACAAGGAATTACAATTTATAGTGTGCATATTAGTATGCATACTATAAATACGTAAGTATGTTTGCTGTCTATAAAATAAAAAAAAATGCATTTCTTAAAGCCTGACAAAAAGTAATGTGTATAAAGTGCTGAAAAACATAGTCCATACATATTTTATATAGGAAACATAATGAACTTGAAAAATATCTCACCCATCTCAAGTATGACCTCCTCAGTAGCTCCACGAAAGAAGCACACATATACAACCAACCCCTGTTCAATCTAAAGAGAGGGAGACAATGATAACTTCTGATTCAAAATTAAATAGTACATCTCCTAAAAATCAAACATGAGAAAACAGGGAAGAAAACAATAGCAAGTAAATAATAAGTTTGTTTATGGTTTATGTATTTGGCAGACACTTATCCAAATTAACTAACAAAAAGGATATAAGAATGCAGTTAATATAGAAGCTAACAAAGAGCTACTTAGAAGGAAGACCACTAGAGTCAGGTTCTGTGAGAGGTGACAGTGTAGAAATAGACTGAAGGCACAGGGGGAAGTGTAGAAAGAGGTAGTGTAGCAGAGGGTGTAGGAAAGTACACAGTAGGTGTTAGGGTACATTGGGTTAAGTAGGAACCGGGTTTTCTTATGTTTAACATTTTATAGTGGCACAATTGGGCGACAGAGTCAACATGATCTTTAAAAGGTCAGCTGGTTATCGATTGAGACACCGAAGTTTCTAGCTAACTTTGATGGATCAAGAAAAGGGGATTTCGTTTTGATTTAGATATTTTGGGGTATAGCCGGTTGGTTTGGAAGACAAGCAGTTCAGTTTGTGAACCGACTTGATAAAGTACTGTACAATTGCAGGCTATTTATCAGATTGGTAGGTGGTGTGGGCAGAGGGTTAAGTTTTGAAGGTGGAAAAAATGTTTCAGTAGTAATGTGAATGTTGTCAATTAAAAATGACTTTGTGCATCAGCGATGCTGGTAGAGAATAATCACAGTAGTTCCTGGAGTTTTGTTAGATCTGCAGGATCTTTATGATATTTCCTTTCTGCAGCTCTGAGCATGGTGCACAGCGACTGGAGGGTATCTTGAGCCAAGGGTGGGAGTGGGAGCATTACTAGGTTCAGAGGATTGAGACAATAGTTCATTGTAGAGTATAGTGACTCTGTGGCATCATTAACCAAGAGAGATGAGAATGTGCTGAGTTATTGGGCTTGATCCAGATCTTGGTGAAAGCCATGATGTCAATGACAGATGGTTGACATAGGCAGTAATGAAGTCAAAAGTCAAGTCAAATTGTATTCATAAAGCACAAGTTGTTACCAAAATGTTGAACAAATAAAGGGAATGTCTGAACTTTGTAACGGGCATTTTTAAAATCTCACAACAGTGACTGAGTATTTTAACCTTTAAGAAAATAGAAACACTGAAATCGACACTGTGGTCCAATGATGAGGTGCAGACGTGTGTGCTAGGTGGCTGAGGAAATGATACAGAGGGAGCTACACAGAGCAACCCGAAACGAAAAAGTATTCAAAGAGGTGTCTGAGATGTTCACGGCTACCAGAAAACACCAAAGCAATGCTGGGAAAAGCATAAAAAAACAATGGAAAGGAGAAAGGCCTCGACTTGGCCACTGCAGAAATGGATTTTTGGTGAGTGTTTTGTAAATTTAGCATCTTTTATGTCCCAGCGGCAACAAATTTACTTTGTATGAACAAAGATATTCAAACCCTGTTGCATGAAGACAGTAAGATGGCTAGTCAGCACCAATCGCCGTCTATTAAGTATGTTGCAATTACGTGTTGTGTCTGAGTCACAGACATGTGACAGATTCCCCTACTCCTAAGGATTATATATATATATACATATATAATTTAATTCCATTCAATTCAGTTTTATTTATATAGCGCCAATTCACAACACATGTCGTCTCAAGGCACTTCACAAAAGTCAGGTACATACATCCCAATTAGTCCTACCCATTGAACAGTGCAGTCAGATTAGTTATTTATTCAAATTGGATAAAAAGTTTTTCTGTCCAAGGAAACCCTGCAGATTGCATCCAGTCAGTGACTTGCAGCATTCACTCCTCCTGGATGAGCACTTAGAGACAGTGGACAGTCACTGGCGTTGACTTTGCAGCAATCCCTCATACTGAGCATGCATGTAGCGACAGTGGAGAGGAAAAACTCCCTTTTAACAGGAAGAAACCTCCAGCAGAACCAGGCTCAGTGTGAGCGGCCATCTGCCACGACCGACTGGGGGTTAGAGAAAACAGAGCAGATACACACATGCATGTATGTACGTATGTGCTACCATCATAATTTCCTATTTTATTCATGCATACACTGGTGGGAGTAGTCAATAGTACAAGCCAAGCTGTCGCCATTAATATTTGGGCATTGATGGCTTATTTTTTTATTTTATTTTATTAAAAAAATTTTATTATCATTTGATGGCTTATTATTAATGGCTTATTTTTAAGAAATGTAACCTCGGTGAGTTCATTTTCTTAGTGGGTGAAGTTTTCAAACAAAAAAGTGCAGAAGAAACTCTAATGACTGCACTTTTATATGAGGGAATTCTGTGCCATGGAACTATTTGTATTTCCTCTTACTCTTTCCTTTTTCTTCTTCACTTCTGACAAAAAGCCACAGACTGAGCAGCAGGTTTACCATTGCCTACATCTCATCCATTGTTTTGTTGTGTTTGTGTCACATACAAATTATGTCACATTATTTTTTAGACTATGGGGCTGCCTTGCCACCTCAAGGTGGTACTGAACTGTACTGGAAAATGATCCGAGCTGTGTAGAGTCGAGCTGAGTAGCACTAATGGAAAAGGGCCCCAACACAGCAGGTTTTATGCACAGAGGTGTTTTAGTCCCTTTTTGAACAGCAAATATTAAATAAGCAAAAAAGATTAGAAAAACATACAATAGCAGGAACTCTGTGCCCTTCAGTGCAGCTTCCTTATCTATAAGTGTGCTGCAGTAAACTAATTCACATAATCTAATAAGGGACAGAGGAGGTAAAAGTCAACTGCCAAACAAGTAACATCTCTTAGACTGAACTGTTAGAATTCGACAACAAATGCAATATTGAACAGAACTTTTAAAAGTTGATTTTAATTTCAAGTTTAAACAAGCTTTACTCTGCTGTTAGGTATTTCACTTAACATGAAGAAAAAGTAATTATGCTCTACCAGTTTTGTTTCTTAACTAAGGAACAAAATCCAATCTCAGAAATAAACATAAATATGGAACTGAAAGCTTCTGTAGGACCAGTCCCAAAGAGATGTTCTAAAGAAAAGAGGGTGGTTGCCCATTTTTGCCCATTCCTCAAGCCAAAACTGCTCTAGCTCCTTCATGTTGGGTGCTTCTGTTTTGCTTCTGACTGGTGATATTAAAGCCTAACCACAGATTCTCAACTGGATTTAGGTCTGGACTTTGTTTAAGCAATTCCAACATATTTAAGTGTTTCTCCTTAAACAACTCAAGTGTTGCTTTATCAGTATCATCGTCCTGCTGAAAGGTGAACCTCCATCCCAGTCTCAAATCACGGGCAGACTGACACAGGTTTTGCTCAAGAACATCTCTGTGTTTAACACTATCCATCTTCTCCTCAACTTGGACCAGTTTCCCAGTCCCTGCTGCTGTACCATGTTTAACTGTGGGGATGGTGTTCTTGGGGTGATGGGATGTGTTGGGTTTGTGAAGACATAGCTTTTTCCTTGGAGGCCGAAAAGTCAAATTTTAGCCTCATCTTACCAGAGGACCTTTCTTCATACAGTGGGGAGAACAAGTATTTGATACACTGCTGATTTTACAGCATGTAGATGTCTTTCAATTCTATCATAGGTACTCTTCAACTGTGAGTGATGGAATCTAAAACAAAAATCCAGAACATCACATTGTATGAATTTCAAGTAATTAATTTGCTTTTTATTACATGACATAAGTATTTGATCTCCTAACAACCTGTAAAAATTCTGGCTCTAACACGCCTGTTCGTTCTTCTTTAAGAAGCCCTCGTTTGCCACTCATTATCTGTATTAACTGCAACTGTTTGAACTCGTTATCTGTATAAAAGACACCTGTCCACACACTCAGTCAAACAAACTTCAACCTTTCCGAAACGGCCAAGACCATAGAGATGTGTAAAGACATCAGGGATAAAATAGAAGACCTGCACAAAACTGGGATGGGCTACAGCAAAAGTAGCCAAGCAGCTTGGTGAGAAGCAACGACTGTTAACGCAATTATAAGAAAATGGTAGAAGTTCAAGATGACGGTCAATCTCCCTTGGTCTGGGGCACCATGCAAGATCTCACCTTGTGGGGCATCAATGATCACAAGGAAGGTGAGGGATTAGCCCAGAACTACACAGCAGGACCTAGTCAATGACCTGAAGAGAGCTGGGACCACAGTTTCAAAGAAGACCATAAGTAATATACTACGCCACCAAGCATTATAATCTTGCAGCGCACGCAAGATCCCCTGCTCAAGCCAGCGCATGTCCTGGCCCGCCTGGAGTTTGCCAATGACCATCTGGATGATCCAGAGGAGGAATGGAAGGTCATGTGGTCTGATGAGACAAAAATAGAGCTTTTTGGTCTAAACTCCACTTGCCGTGTTTGTAGGAAGAACAACGATGAGTACAACCCCAAGAACGCCATCCCTACCGTGAAGCATGAAGGTGGAAACATCATTCTTTGGGGATGCTTTTCAGCAAAGGGGACAGGACGACTGCATCGTATTGAGGGGAGGGATGGGGCCATGTATCGGGAGATCTTAGCCAACAACCTTCTTCTCTTAGTAAGGGCATTAAAGATGGGTCATGGCTGGGTCTACCAGCATGACAACGACCCGAAGCACACAGCCAAGGCAACTAAGGAGTGGCACCGTAAGAAGAATCTCAAGGTCCTGGAATGGCCTAGCCTGTCTCCAGACCTGAACCCATTTGAAAATCTTTGGAGAGAGCTGAAAGTCTGTATTGCTCAGCGAGAGCCCTGAAACCTAAAGAATCTGGAGAAGATCTGTATGGCGGAGTGGTCCAAAATCCCTGCTGCAGTGTCTGCAAACATCGTCAAGAACTACAGGAAATGTCTGAGATATCTGGAATTGCAAACAAAGGTTTTCTTTACCAAATATTACGTTTTGTTTTTCTAATGTATCAAATACTTATTTCATGCAATAAAATGCATGACACAATGTGATTTTCTAGATTTCTGTTTTAGATTCCGTCACTCACAGTTGAAGAGTACCTATGATAAAAATTGAAGACTTCTACATGCTTTGCAAGTGGGAAAACCTGCAAAATCGGCATTCTATCAAATACTTGTTCTCCCCACTGTACATTGGGGAAATCCCCCATGCCCTTTTTTAAAAAACA
>JAHHUM010001674.1:0-46629 GCA_036173005.1 Crenichthys baileyi | reverse complement strand
ACAGGCAAAAACCAAAAACTGAAAGGATGGGACACAAGGAAGGAATAAAGGTAGGAGACAGAGACGGAAAGTAAGAAGGATCGGACACAGGGTGGGAATAGAGGTAGGATACAGGAAAATAAGGAAGTTCAGATGGAGGAGAGGACAAAAGAAAGGAAAGAAAGGCAGGGAGGACACAATGAAGCAAATATGGAATGACAAAAGAAAGCTGGGACCCAAAAAAGAAAAGATCTAGAACACAAGGAAAAAAGGACAGACTGAATGGAAGGAGAAAGAAACCAAGAAGAAACAGAAGAACAAGACACAGAGAGAATAGAGAACTGAAGAATGTAAGAAGGAAGAAAACAAAGACAGAAGAGGGACAGAAGAAAGGGATACAAGTATGCAAGAATACAAGGAATGAAAGACATTTTGAAGGGAAGGAGGAAAGACAGAAGGAAGGAAGGATGATATCAGGGCAGAGTGGAAGCAGGACCAGAGGAATACAGGAAGGGAGAAAGGACACAAGGAGGGAGGATGTGAAGGAAGGAATTTAGGGAGGCAGAAAATAAGGGCATAACTAATGAAAGAAGAAAGGACATAAGGTAAAAAAAAAGAAGAAAATGCTAAAATGGAAGGGCTTAACTTTAATACAATGGAAAAGGGAATCATATAAAAGACGTTAATCGAAGTACAAGCTTGAATAATAGAAAGATAACTTTCTTGTTTGTAATCTTTTAAAGTGGTTGTGATGAATAGGTCAGCTATCCTTTTGAAGGCCTTAAAGTTTTATGCTGATCTTCTGACTTTTTTTTATTAATTTTTTAAGTCTAGTTCCTTGTATGTAGAAATCAAGACCACTTTACAAAATCAAAAGAAAGTCTGGCTCATTGGAAGCAAAATATATATAAAATGAGCTGCAGTCAAAGTTTTCACTAAGTGTTGTATCTTGGCACAAAACCTTGAGAGCTTGGTAAGCCTGTGCCACCGGGAGGATTTTGTGTCCAGTGTGGATGCGCCGTAGTTTGCAGAGCGGGCAGAGCAGCCGCTGGCAGGACCTGCAATAAAACTGCAGCTTCTCCTGGTCGTGCTCCGTGCAGGTCAGGACCTGAGGAAAAGAACACCAAATAAATCTGGAATAATACCAGTTTATACAACTATATCGTCATAAATCAAATGTAATTTTATGTTTTACTTTTATTTTCTTCTCTTACTCTTATTATACTGTTTATAAGCCACAGTTTTTTGTTTACACAAAGTATTTTTACTTTTCTTTCTTATGCCACTTAATGTTCTGAAAAGTTCTGTACCTCACTGATTCTGACTGCAGTTCAAGAATGAAGACATTTTAAAGGAAACGATGCATATTTTTGTATGTTGAAATGCATATAAGAAATATTTATTACATTATAAAATATGGCCTACGTGTATACCTTTGGAAGTTTTACAAAAAAGGTGACTATGCATGCATTCTTTATTATATTGTTATAATTGTTATATTGTTATATATATTGTTATATATATTATTATATTGTTATTATTCTGTAATGCAAAAACAAAAACCAAAGAGCAAAGTGTACCAGAGTCAAATTCCTTGTTTGTATGTACAAACTTGTCAATAAAGCTGATTCTGATTCTGATAATGTTGTTATACTGTTTAACTATGCAGTTTAAATAAAATATATTGTGCTTTACAAAAGCGTCCCTACTTTTGGGAGGAGCTCATTAAATGGGAATCCTGAAACAAACCAAGTTAAGAGACTGCAAAACACTTGAAACTTTAGTTTGCAAGACACAGTATGCAGTTAAGCATCACTGATAAGCGTGTCTGACCTTTGGTCTGAAGTTGAGCGTCGGCTGGATGTGCTCATGTTGTGCTCGTGGTGTTCCCCATGGGTGGTACAGCTTAAAACACTCGTTGCAGAAATTAGAACGACAGTCAGCACAGCCCTTCGTGGCCTCCAGAGTTTGAGGAGGCTTACAGAACTGGCACATCACAGCAACACTGCCCAGGCTCACTGTGTGTCTGTATCTGGGGGAAGAGTGCAAAGAACGCAATACATAAAATAGGAGGATTTTGTAAGCCTCTCATTAATGTGTGACTGAACCCCCGATTAACTGAGATAAATTATGTAGCTCTTATAAAAAAACATCTAAATCAGAGAATGCTACATGGCTGTTAAAAAGGTGTAGGGACAAAGAATAAAACCAGCAGCACAGGTTAAAGGAGAAAGTGAACAGTAAGCTGCTAGACTGTGGAAAGACACAGTCATTAAGTGTAGCGACTGTACAGTATGTTGTAGTGCACACTGTGCAGGATTTTTCACAGTTCAGCTCCGGCTGAACAATTAGATCTGGACATGATCTCGCAACTCCACGTCATTTCATGCACACTTGGTAGTAAACCATGTAGGGAATAAAATCAGTATCATTTTGAGAATTTGCATGTTTTCCAGACTCACATTTTCACAGCTTTCAATGACTTATTTTCCAGTTTTGGACGAACAGATGAATGGATTCCATACAGTGTTTTCTTTTTTCACACCTGTCTCGACCTGGAAAGGAAATTTCAGACTTTTCCAGACTGTGTAGGACCCCTGTGAAAACTACCTTTCCACGATACGTTCCAATGTGAGGTTGCGGAGGCAATCAGTCAGCCCCTTCTCTCCCATTTCAACATCCCGGCCGCAGGGGATGCAAGGGAACATCATCACCAGAGGAGGACCCTCCTTACGGCGCCGCCCTGGATATGTCCCATGTCCAGGAGAACGAGGCATGGACGGTGAAGGCGGATGGGGACCTCAAGCCAAGACAGAGAACCAGTAATCACTACTTGAGCAAAAATAGAAAATGAAAACAAGTATTTTTCTTAAAATGGAAGTATGCTACCTGATCGTAGCACGCGGTCAATGGGCCGTTGCTCATGTTTGGGAGTGGGCCTACGTGCTTGTCGAGGAGAGCGAGTGTTGGGTGTAGAGGCTGGAGAATTTGGCTCCGGGGGGAGCTCAGGGGGAGGGTAGCCGTTAGCCACCAAGACCTCAGAGGCACACATCAGGCAGACGCTGTGCTGGCAAGGCAGGACCACAGGCTGCTTGACAATCTCCTTACACACATGGCAATGCAACTCGTGCTCCAGACTCTTCATGTTAGACTGCAGGGAGAGAACAGAAGTTAACGGGGTATTTAAAAATCCAAGAGACAAAATGAGAAACTTGCACAGTGGAAAAAAAGAATATTTTGAACATGCTTTAAACTTAAAGTGCTTTCACCTTGATAGTCAGATTATGATCTAACAAATAAGTATTAAGGTTAGAGAATTAAACAGATGTGTAACAATGTCCTAGGCAGGTGACAAAGGCCACCCATCTTACTTATGGATAAAGAACAAACATAAAATATTCATCCTTTCCATTCCTTATATAGCAGCAGCCCGCATGGACATGAGCTGCTTAGCCAAAAGTCAGAATATGCTTAATAACACTGTGAAATGAGCCTTATATATTTTTTGCTATATAAGTAAATGTGGTGCATTAATTACACCAAGATGCTGCTAATGCAGGATGCTGTGAGTTTAAATTGTTCAGACGTATGAACTGTAGCTGCACTATTGCAGCAATGTGCTGTAAATCCCTATGCAGGACACAGATGGAGTGGGCCTTTGTTCTTGAACCAGCATGTCCGGTCTATGAAATTGGGGTGATAGGAGCTCTGCTGAAGCACAGGAGCTTGACAAAAATGGGCTAAATGAATTGACTTAGGCTCAAGAGCAGAGCCCCACCTCAAAGACACTTCAAATTACCCAGCAGTCCAGTCATATTTAGCTCAGCTGTCCAGAACTGTTACTGATGTTCTTTCATCCGCCAACCTTCATCCCTACCTTCCTCCTTATTCATCCTTCATAACTAGCTCTCTCATCCCCACCTCCCTCATCTATCATCGCTACTTCCCTCATCCTTCATCCCTGATCCTTAATCTCTCATCCCTATTCTCCCTTATTCTCTTCTTTCATCTCTTCTCCTTCATCCCTCATTCTTACCCCCCTCATCCCTCCATCTCTCATTCTTCATCTCTTATTCCTAAATCCTTCATTCATCATCCTTATATGCCTCATTATTCATTCCTCTGGACCCAACTCCTTTTTCCCTTCTCCCTACTTTTCTTGTCCCCCATCCCTCAACCCTACCTTCTTAATTCCTTTTCTCTAGCTCCCTCATTTCATTTGTCTCCCTCACTTTACATGCTTGTTTCTGATCACCATGACCTATCTCATGAATACTTCCATCTTCCTTTATTTTTCATCCCGATCCTTCATCTCTACCTCTCTCATCCTTCATTCCTCATCCCTACCTCCATCATCCCCCAAATTTACTTATTTCATCCCTTGTCCTCACATCCCCTCTCCTAATACCCCTTAGCCCTAACTCATTTTCACCCTCACCACTGCCTCCTTCATCTCTTATCGCTTACCTCACCTTCATCATTCCTTATCCCTAAATCCTTCTTTCGTAATCTCGTATCACTATCTCCTTCATCTTCATCATGCGTTAATACCTCAATCCTCCCTACCTGCATCACTCTCATCACCATCACATCTGTTTAACTTGTTTCATAATGACCTTTCACCTCCTACCTTACCTCATTCCTACAGGTTTCATCCAGACCTTCCTCTTCATTATCCCAAATTTGTTCATCCTTAATTCCTATCCATTCATCCCTCTTCCCCACCTACTTCACCCTTCCTCATCCATTTGACCTATTAGTTCTCTCCTGGTTAGCATATCTGGGGTCTTTATCTGGCTCAGAGAACCGATGGTCTGAGACAGAACCCCCAGTCTGAGTCTCAGTCCGACACACCTTCATTTCTCTTCAATAAATGATCCAAACATCATCATTGTCATTGTCGATTTTGTGGTCCTACCTAATAAAATCATGACTTCACACTTGTAGTGTTTATCCTATTGCTGGAGATTATTCAGGATTACTTTCAGTCAGCAGTTGCCGGACACAGTAGCATGTTTTTGCATCTTTTTTCTGCATGTCAGAGAGACCATCTTTCTCTCTCTAACATGCTTCATTGGATGCCCTTGACACACAACCTCAACCCAAAAGCAAAACTGTTGCAGGTCTCGCTGCAGCCATCTCACTCAATATGAATTAACTTCAAGCAGAGGACAAGACTGTCTGAATGTGCTGCACAGGGGAATTTGGTAATTTTGTCACTGCTGTATGACGTGATGGGGGAAAGCAGGACAGCTCATCCTCAGCACACAGAACTGGTCATTGGAAGCAATGCAGAATATACCAGGGCAACAAAAACCAGCTGTGCATGCGGCCTGATGAAACCAGCATCTTTCTAGAAATAAAATAATAGAGCTGCAGACATATTGGTTGATACTGAATTAGACTCTGCACCTGCAAAGGAAAAAATTAAGCAAAACACATACATTAAAACATAGTTGGAATCAATTAGGGAATTGGAATAACCAACTTTATCCTTCAGCCATTATTTTTTGCCATTCTCCAATGTCAACTCCAGCCTGTCTGTCACATGCTCCAGCATACACATTTCAGGCCACAACCATGTTTTCCTGCAGGCTACAGAAATCATCGCAAGCTGGTACCTCTCTGCGTATTTCTTAAAATGGTCAGTGCGCATTGCTGCTGTGAGGGCGTTAAAAAGCAGGCGCATCCTTACCTTCAACTGAAATCTGGGCGCCATGACGGCAGGACTATACGTGCATATAGTCAGTGCATCTCCCCGCATGAAGAGAGCGATGCCTCTCTTGGAGAGGAGGGGAGGGGTTTGAGGCGTTACATTGGCAGGGAGGAGGTGTGAAAAAGCACCATGCAATCACATAAATTCAGGTCTGCCTGTTCTATTTCTACTCTGAGATTTTTCGCTCTGACCATCGCTGCTGAACCTGGCCGCTTCTGGGAAAAGCCTCCCTGCACACCGTTCGCAGTAGTCCTGCATCCCGTCTCCATGGAAACAAACATCCAAGGAGCCCCCAAAAAAGAAACGTGTGCTCTCAGTCACCATTTTATGTTTGAATGTGCAAATTTTTGAAAAAATATTTATCTGATCTCCATTAATCATGCACTTTCAGAAAACGCTAGTATCTTTGGAAATAAGCTCGGATTGCAAAACATGTATTGATCCTCGATTGCAAATGAATTGTTACTCTAAAATCCTTCAATCTATCCCATTGAAGCAGTTTTCACCTTGCAATCACTATGAAAAAACAAAACAAAATCCGATTCCCAATGTACACCCTGGGACAAATCCAAGTAAGACCTTAAAGATACTCACGCTGATCCGAGCCAAGGCTTCCATCGCTGATGAAGCTGTTTTCACATCCATCTCTGCTACATGAAGAAAATAGCTGCCCCCTGCTTTCATCATCTGGATACAATTCGTCACGTATCCAAACCGCAGATCTTATAGTGCATGTTAATAACACGAATATATTTTAAAATTATTCCTTCAGAGAAAAGAAGCAGCTAATCAACCCTTCCTAAAAGACAATCTTGCGCGTTATTTCTTTTCACCAGACACTCGATGTAGATGCGCATATATAAAAATAAGCATGTAATAACGTCACAACATGATGCGTTTAGACGAAAATAAAAAAATATATATTTACTGTCAATGTAATATATCCACGCTGAGTATTAGCAGATGCCTGTAGCTTTATTCCTCACCCAGACAACCCGCCCTCATCCGACCCCTCCCGCACCGGATGCCTTCAAATGAAGTGGCACACAGCGGGGAGAGAGCTTGTTGTTACTGGAAGAGATAAAAATGCCCTGCTTCGTTAATTTGGCTCTTACGCATGTGGTTTATATTCACACTGGTATAGGGGCTTTTTCTTGACTACTGAAGCGCTAATAATAATAATAATAATTTTATTTCAGTTGTTGGTGAATATCTGATCTGAAGAAGTGAAGGTTACATTAACAACATTTAAAGTTGTCAGCCTTGGAAACTGTGTGGAATAGAAGTGTAAAAACAAGGACCCACATAGGCAGGAAATACTTTCAATTATCTCCCCCCATAGGTTCAGGGTTGTTGTCCCACATGGAGGTCAACATCCACTCCAAGCTGAGGTCTTTTGCAGCCTCCAATTGGGTTTATGTCAAACACTCACTCAAAAGCACAATCAATGGTTAGTTTCAGGATTTAATGTAAGCCAAGTATACAAGTGATGATTGCTGCTGGATCTAATGTAAGATGAATTGGTTGCAGTTGATCTGGGCTTGAGAGTAGGCAGAACTGGATCTAAAGACAGAGAACACTTGATGGGTAAAGCAACTTTAGATTTTCACTGAGTCAGAAGATGTGGATGTAAAACCTGGGTATCCATGGAGAGGTTGTGATTGGAGGCAGCTGTGTCGTGGCCCAGCCCATCAGATGGTGCTTCTGTAGTCAGGGAGGAGACTGCCAAGTTTCTACCTGTATTATCCTGTATTTTGCTCTGTCAATCTTTTCATCATCTCTGATCAGCTTCACTGTACCTAATAAAGGAAAAAAAAAAAAACACAGCATGGTGTTGCCACCACTGTTTTTTCCGTAGGGATGATGTGTTAATGGTGGTGTGCCAATGTTAGTTGTCCTCCAAACATAGCCTCTTGCATTTGACCAGAGCACCTTGCACATGTTTGCTGTGTCTCCTTCATGGTTCTGCAACTGTTCTGTAAACAGAATCTCCCACATGAGATTTCTCTGCAGCTCGTTCTGAGTTTCCATGGGCCACTTAGCTGTACCTCAGTAAAAATGTACTTGATCAGCAGAAAAATACGACTTTTTTACTTTTAGAAATAAAACAAACACAAAAAAAACTAATATCACCGGGACAATTAAGGCTTTTTATATAATAATGGCCAGGTACCTCAGATAAAGAGCAAACTACAGAGCAAGCGCTAAATCTAGGCTGCCCTATTACCTTTCTATGTAAAAGATATAATGGGGCACTGTGGGATGGCCAATAAGCCACATGTAATCAGAGTCATAGGTTGCAGAGCTTGGGTTTAAGTGGATGACCATGTCTTGGTAGGATTTGCAGCTGTGCATTACTTTTCAGATGTTCTTCATAGATTGTTGCATAACAATGCTTGGTGGTCTTCATGAAGCAGTTCTTCACTAAGGTTCTGAAAAAAAACCCAGAGGGCCACACAGAACACCTGGATTTACCAATTGCGTGACTCCTGAATGCAATTGGTTGCTCCATTTTTTTATTTAGTGGTATCAGAGTAAAGAGGGTTAAATACAAATGCATGTCAGATTTATAGCCCACCTATTTAATGGATATGCCCGTCAAATAAAATCCCTAAAAAATACATTAAGTTCAAGGGATATGAATACTTCTGCCAGGCACTGCATTTTAAATTATTAACCTCTGTTTTGAGTTGGTGTCACTGATTGTGAGTTCTTAAATGAGCGTCAGAAATAACTTGTTATACAATACATGTGGAAAAGGGTTTGTTGCAGTTGAGACCCAGCTAAGACCTGAATATAGCAACTGCAAGCCCACACCCATTTATTACCCATCCAGCCAGTTAAGAATCCATGTAGGGCCAACACACATTCTGGTTGGAGATATAGTATACATACACACACTACCAGTCATATTGTGGACGACCTTAGTTATTCAGTGGCTTTTCTTTATTTGTATTACTTCCTACATTCTAGATACATACTGAAGACATCATCAAAACTATGAAGCAAATTGTATGGAAGTATGTAGCAGACAGAAAATTGTGAAATAACTCAAAATATTTTTGTATTTTATAGTTCTCAAAATAGCCCCCCTTTGCTTTGATCACTGCTTTGCACACTCTTGGCATCCTGTCAATCTATATTGTATATATATATTTCTATATTTATATATAGATATATATCTATATATATATGTATGTATGTATATATATATGTATATTTTACATAGATTTATTCTCTTTATGCTCTAACTATTATATTCACAAAGGATTGGAACAATTGGAACAAAATCCTATTTCAGAAACATATTTCTTACATTATTTTATTGAAGCTATATATAGGTTATATGATGATATAAGTTCGGGTTGTATTTGGTTTCGCCATTTTGAATCACATTTAGCTGCTACAAGAGTTGAGTAAAATTTTTGTATTGGAAAATTAATATTTAATAATGGAAAAAAGAAGGATGCTGTTGTTTAGAAAAGAAGGAAGAACTTGAAATCTGGTATTAAAAAGATCTACTTGATGTTTGTTGTAGTTGTTAATCGTGTTGTTAATCACTAGCAAAAGAAACATAATGCAAGCATGCAGGACTATTGAAAAAGCTTTTCTGACATTTTGTTTCAAAAACGTTTGTGCAGTTCCTTCATTTCCTGTCTAGAAAAAGTTTACCTGCAGGCATTAGTCCCGCTTGTAACACTTTGGTAATGGTGCTTTATTTTTATTTTTTGCATGTTATGAAGTGGCAAAAACAGCATCATTGCTGTTAGAAAAGGGGTTCTTCCTTTATTGTGCTGTTGTTTTCTGTCATGTGAAGCCTATGTATTTTTCCACACAGTTTACTACAGAGCATGTCAGGTATTGTGTGTGATTAATACCAAACCAAACTCCCCTGACATGAACTCTGTTCGTGCCTTCCACCACTCCCAACCATACTTACTCTCTGTTTCTCTGAGCTTTGTTTAATTAAGCTCAATTTATCACACCCAGTAACCACTGTAAAATCTGTTTTATGGTGGCAGTGCCTTTCAGTATTGCAATGAAAGGAAAATAAAACATGGTTTTCAAACTACCTACAAATATAAAATCCAAGGTATTTGTATTCAGCCTCATTCAGTGAAAACTTTGTAAAAAATCACCTTTTTCTCTGTAGCTACAGCTACAGATAGTCTTCTGGACCACATCTCTACCAGCCTTACACATCCAGACTGAAGGAAAGGTAAACTGAAAAAGGGTTTTCAAATCTGGAAAGAGTGATGTGAACATTTTTTCAGCTCCCTTTACTCTGATATACATAAATAAAATCCACTCTTACCATTGCACTCCTCCAGAGTTGCAGAGCTGCTTCTCTGATTAATACACAGCAAATGAGAGAATCCCACAAATCTGGACTTTATGAAAGAGTGACAAGAACAAACCCATAGGAAGCCCTGTTTGCCTGTAGGGGACTAAGCAAAGCTTAAAGAAAGTCCTTTAGGCAGAAGAAATAGAAACTGAACTTTTTTCAGTCCATACAAAACCTTATTTGTAATGGAAAACTAACACTGCACAAAACACTGAACACGGGGATGTAAGACATGAGACTGGAGCAGAGGTTAACCTTCCAGCAGGACACCAACCCTAAACATTCAAACTGAGCTACAATGGGATGGTTGATGTGTTAAAATTTTCAGTCAAAGTCCAGATCCAAATCCAACTGAGAAGCTCTGTCAAAACTGGAACTTCATCAATGAACTATTATGGAGGGAGCATCATGGTATTGTGAAGCAAAAGGTGGTTCTACAAAGCATTGACCTAGATGGGCTGAATACAGATACACACCACAAATTCTTATTTCCTCTTCACTCTTATGCACTACTTTGTATTGGTCTATCACATTAAACCTCAATAAAATACATTAAAGGTTGTGGTTGTTAGCAATTGTAACTTTGCAAAGCGTCCTTGTTAATGATAAACTCCTGTTCATTGTTTGTCTCAGTAATGGTGGGCTGTTAAATCACTTTTAATGAGATACAACCTGTTAAACAGGACATGTTGAAAAAGGTTTGTTGCAGGTAAGGAGGTTGTACCACTCGCTCTATTTAAATCCTCCCAATCAGCCCTAAGATCTCACTGTAGGCTCACCTCTGAATCCAGGTAAGATCAGGATAAAATGCTGTATTTCATGTTGTTACCAGTAGTTTTTGCAATTTTGCTTAACAAATAACGCATGTGGCTGGAATCCAATAATTTTGCTTAATGGACATTATTTGTATGCATCCAAATTTTTTCAGAAACTTGCTCTACTTTTTGTTAAGTATGTAAAAAAAAAACTGGAGGCAGTTGTAATGTGATTCTGACTGCTGTGTTTTGTGTCCAGATCTGTATCCTGCCTAAAAATTAACCGGGACCTGAGTGGTTTGGAAAATGTTTGGCGTCTACATGTCAAAGCAAGGGGAGGATGGAAAGCTGAGCAAACAGGCCTTTTTGGAGCTGCTTAATGAGCAGCTGCCCTCATTCAAGAAGGTGAGGCAAACCCGTGCACAGCATCATTGTAAAATAATTACCAAATCTGTCCAGATTTATTTTTCTAAAACCTTTATATATATATATATATATATATATATATTAATATACCTTTACTAAAAAGAATCTACTAAGCATAAAAAGTTACATTTCATAATTATACACTTTTAAATGTCTGCAAACAACCTCATCATAATGTGTGCACCTCATTTGGGTAATTTAAAGTGAAATATTGACAGTTAAATTTAGCTCATATTTAATAGCTCAATGTCTCAATGTCTTAGCTCAATGTCTCTGCCACCCCCCTTCCACGAAGGGGGGTGGCAGAGACACCGGAGAGGAAATATTCCAAGGTGTAGACCTGAACCAGGATGGATCCATCGACTTTAAAGAGTTTGCTCTGATGGTGGCCGGATACGCGGCTGGGAGCTATGAAACCCTTCAAAAACTCATGAAGGAAATGAACAAGAAAAAATAAGACTGAGCAGCTTAAACGCCATTACTATATTGAAATACTTGGTTTGACATCAAATAAATAAAACCATTTGCTGCCAAATGTTTTTGCATGTCTGTTGTCTGTTTATTTTTGTTATAGGAGTCATAGAAAAACTGAAAATGCAAGTAAAACTGGTTAGGTGGATGTTTAGTAAACATCCCTCCTGTATGAACCCACTAAAATGAATAATTCACCTTGCATTCAGCCAACTCAGAGTGAAAATATGCAGCATTTTCAGACTATTTCATTTTGCGTAAAATATACTATACATTAGCATTAGGCCACTAAATAAAAAATTGAAGTTACCTGCTGCCAGAAAACAGTAACTGCAACACAGCCTAAATGGAGAAGATAACTGCGAATTAAGCCATTTGCAGGTGCATTTTCATTGCATTTAATTTTTGTTGCAAAGATGATGTTACGGATACTACTAATGTTCAGTTCAACAAGAAATAAATATAAACCCTAATATGGTTGAAAGGATTCCTAAAAGAAAAAGCAGTCTCAGAAATTTGCCAATTAAAAATGTACACAATGGCAAGAAGGGGACTTCAATTCATGTTCTTTAAATGTGAATGAACCTTCATAATTTAACATGTATGACACTGTGCTGGGGAAAATGAAATAAAATGATTGTGTCAGACAGAAACTGGCTCCTTTTGTGGTTAAACTGTCTGAGTAGGAAGCCAGTTTGTGTGCTGTCTTGATCTGCACCCCCCAACAGTTGGAGGCAGCATTGCACCATCACGTTGTTACACGATTTTCACCCTGGAAGCTCAAAGCCATGTGTATGCTTCAAGGCCAAAACTGTGTTGGATAATGTCTAATATTATAAAAACTGGCAGTGTGATTTATTGCTATCATCAAAAAGTACCTGAGTGCACCCTTTAACTCATGTTAGTTGTAGCATTTTTGTTCTTATTTATTCTACAGATGTCTCAATTAAGACATAGTTTGTAATGTTAGGAATAACCTTCATTAATAAGCCCATAGCTGTTTTTCCCATTTATACTATAGTGAAATAAAATATAATTTATAATGTTTTCCTTTGTTACAAGAGGATAATAATGCTCATAAACATACAGTACAAGGATAAATGGCCCAAGGGTTGTCATAAATGACCTGAAGCTGGGGCACTGAGGTAGATAGTGGAGCAGCAGGTATAACTGGGTTGATTAGAAAGCTACAGCACACTTAGATTAAGGATAAGCACCCGCTACTACACAATCTAACAGATAGACACCACAAAGGTGACACATAGTCTACTGATAATCACTGAGGGAGAGCACATCCATTGCATTGGATTGCCAGATATAAAACTGTATGGGACCTTCTATCGGGGCTCTTCGTCATCCTCTAACAGACGGCGACGGTCCGAGACGGGAGCCTCAGCGCTGATCTCTGTAATCATTCCTCTGCCTTAACTTAGAATAAAAAGAGCTAAAAGTTAGAAAGTGGCTGAGAGTCGTTCCTTTAAGAGTCTTTAGATAGAGTGTGTGATCGCTTCATGGGGACCAAGTACAGGAGGAGCTCCGAGGCGTCTGACCGCCAGCAGGGCGCGGTAGCTCGGACAGTAACATGGTATTTAGACTGTATTTACTGAACTAAAACACTCATCTAAGCTACTTTGTGTTCATATTGGATTGAACAGGGAAAAACCAATTTTTAAAGAGAAACTGGGAACCATTCTTACTGGAAGATATCTCTGTGTGGTAGTCAATTCTCCACCCTGTGTTGCATTGGAAGTTTGCAGTACCTCACAACTACCACACGATGGCGCTAATTTGAACAATGCAATGAAACATCTTAGAATAGGACAGGGACATGCATTTTAAAAGGTCAGCAAAAAATACCCAAGCATTCTTTTAATATTTGCTTTTACTAAAACCTAATTTAATTGTTTTCCAGTTGTGTATTTTTACTTGTGCACACTATTTTAAAATCTGTTGAAGACCTCATTGTTTTAGATGCTCAACGTTCTCTCACAATTTTTTCTTTTCCCTGCATTTGACTTTATAGTAAATCACCTGATGTTGCAGTATTCATCAGTGTAACCTTTCCAACGTTTCTGCATCCAAATGTGCGGACAAACGCATAACAGAAATCCAGATCTGCTCATGCAAGGCTTTCCCTAATGTGACAAAATAAATAAAAGAGGTAAACATTCTCACCAACATATAAAACATACAGTCCCTTGCAAAAGTACTTGCTCATGTTATTTAAAAGTGTATAATTTTTATGCGTTGTCAAAATTGTAACCATACTAACTGGAGGGAATTAGCGTTCCAAAATTCAGCCAGAGGCAGCTGCATAAGTTTAACTATATATATGTTATCCCTTATATTAATTTAATTTCTGGCAAACATAAAATAAAATAATAAAATTTACCAAAAATTACAATTTAAATGCTATAGGATGCAATGAACCAGCAGACTTGTTTGCTCTTTAGGGAATTTAGATCCTCAAAGTCAAAAAAAACAACTTTTTCAAAGGCGCACACTCTACAGGTAATTATTACTAATATTCCAATCCTTTGCCTTTACGAGATTTCGCAGAAATGCAATATGTAATACCATATTTTCAACACAAGGGTCCGCTGAACTCAGATTTTGATTTTACTCAATAGAATTGCAGAGATTGTTTTCTCATGATTGTGGTTTGGGTTCCACAACATCAGGTGGTCATCTAGGCAGATTAAGTTCACATAGTAGATTTTGCAGAAATAATTTAAGCATTCAAAAGGCTAAAATAAAATATCTCTTGACTTTAAAGAACAAGTTGATTTATGAATGTTGCAATAACAGTTCTTCTTAACCCAAAGTCATAGTACTCAAGCGAAAAAAGGAAGAATCTCTGCTTGAAGAAGACAAGAAGCATGACATGGATTGATTGAGGTTTCATCTGCTCTAATGAGAACCCCCTGCCCCCTCTTTTTTGTGGTGTTGAAGAAGGACCTATAAGATTAAGATCTCTATTCACTCTTCTAGCAAAGTTCTGACCCTCATCTGTGGTCATGAGATGTGTATCATTGCAAAAAGAGAAAGGTGTAGGAGAAATGGTAAAGAGCTTCTTAACTGTGGGCAGCTCATATTATTACTGCCACTTGTCAACAAAAGAAGCCAGGTGAGGTGATTTGGGCATCTGATCAGAAGGAATCCTCTGTTTCAATGTTTTCTAGGCACATCCCACTGGGAGGATCTTCCAAGGATGCCTCAGAACTTGCTGGAGGGACTTTGTGTTCCTTCCAGACTTAGATCCAGAAGCTCCTCCTGGTGGATCCCAGGGATTAAGAGATACTTCATCCAAGAGAGGGACTGAGGTTATAAAACCTGCAAGCAGAAACGCAAATTGGTTTTGTGAGACTAAACAGTTGTCTGACCCAAATTAAGGTACTTTTTCCAGTTCTGTCCCTGATGTTCTGGTTTATACCTAATGGATGAAAGGGGATTCAGAGACACAAGTCTTTTACCTCTTTCTTTCCAATCTCAGATTAATTTAGGATTTTTAAACTCACAATTTGACCATGACCCTTTCCTTGTAGTCCAGCACGACAAATAACTCTTATTAAATGTTTAATCAGCTAAATTAGTAATTTTAATATTCATTTCCCAAATCATAAGCTTCATCTCTATTCCTATAGTTGTATAGAATTAGTGTTGGTATCTTTGGTCTTCTCATTTGTTTGTTTGTATATTTACCTTTTCACAAAATGTATTTGTTACTCCTAAATAAACAATGAGAACTAAAGAATCAATCAATCAATTAATCAATCAATCAATCAAATTTTATTTGTAGAGCACTTTTCTTACAGTCAGATTTAACACAAAGTGCTTTAACATTTAATCACTAGGCAACCACACAATGAAATGATCAAAATGATCAAATCAAGTTAGCATGTAGATGAAATAAATAATTATTGATAATAAAACAATGAAGATTCAATATAATGAAATCATTCATCGATCATTAACTGGTGAATGAAGTAGCCAGTATCAGTCAGTGGAACCCAGACCCAAAGTCTGTACAATAATTAAAGGATCTATGGCCTACTGCTAAACTACAGACTTTATGGTTCCCGCCCCCTTGCAGTCCATGTGGTTACAGTGGACAGAAGAGTCTGACTCACAGCAGCTGGGGTGGTGCCTGAGTATAAAACCTCTGCTGCGTTTCTTAGAGTCTGCTGCACATTTTCTGCCTTCTCCACTGACGGAGCCTCCTCACACTTTCCACGGTAAGACCAAACTGACCTACTAACAATGTTGCTTTCTTACAGGTGGGACCCTGCCAGCGTTGTCAGGGGATTAATAATGCTTTTTCATTTGTGTATGGATGTCTTTCACCGCAAAATCTAAAATATTCTAGTTTATAGAAATAATCTGGGCTCCTCTCAGTTTATAATAACTTTTTACACCACTTTTGGAACTTTAGGCTTATAAAATAAACCCTTAGGGAGTTCTTTGTGTTGCCTGTAAAGGTGCATTGTAGAGTAAAATAAGGGTGTGGTTGTGACCGTTGGCATGTTGCTACAGCGTCCCCTCTCATTACTTGAATTCTACCAGTCCTCTCATATGTGATCTAAGTCAACTTTTCCACTCAGCCTCCTACGCCAATGACTTCCCCTTTTTTTCAAACTGTTGCTACAACAAAGCATCTTCAGGGTTGATTATGAAGTGTTTTTTTCTGTCAAAATGAGGCAATAGATCCTATCTTGCTGACCAACAACTTAATAACACACTGTGCATAATAACTGCTGGTGAACTTTACTCATTTCTTTATTGAGTGCAGGGAGACACATCCTCTTAAAATCCATTAATTATTTTAGGACAAGCGCTTAGTTTTAAATTGATCAAATCCGTGTCTGGGTATTTTACTTCTCTTTACCAAATTAAAAATGCAGTTCAGATCTGTATGGAGTTTGTTCTGGTCAGATATTCTCTTGATGAGGTTTGCTTTGAGTATGACAGATTTTCCACTGTGCTGTCTGTGTCTTCCAGTCCGCACACATTCAGAGCAGCAATGCCTTCCGACTTGGAAACAGCGATGGAGATGCTCATCTTGGTGTTCCACCGTTACGCCTCCAAGGACGGCAACCCTGGGACTCTGAGCCGGCGAGAGCTCAGAGAGCTGATGGAGAACGAGCTGGCTAACTTCCTCAAGGTGCGGGAAAGAGTTTAGAAAATCTTTAGTACTTCTACTGAAGTGCAAGAATCTTACAGATTTTAACTTTTGGTTTCTTTTTGTGTGTCTGCACAGTCTCAGAAGGACCCTGGTGCCATTGATAAGATCATGAAGGACCTGGACGCCAACGGGGATGGCCAGGTTGACTTTGAGGAGTTTGTTTCCCTGGTTGTTGGACTGTCTGTTGCCTGTGAGCAGTGTTATAAGATGCACAAAGGGTTGAAGACAGGAAAAAAATAAAAGATAGTAATAAAAAAGAAGATTAATGGACCAAAAAACATTTTTTGTAAAGATTGCTTAATCAAATAAATACACTGAATGATTTTACACTTCCGGAGTCTACTGTTTGCCCCAAACATGTGTAATGTGATTATCCCCTGTAAACTATGAGTATTTTCTTTTTTTAACATGATTTCATTCATTTGCTTTTTTAAAGCACTGGTAATACCATTATGTTACACATCAAAATGTTTTATGCTATGTTGGAGGGCCAGTCTTTCATTTTACAGCGATGCACTCGACATTCAAACACTTTTATCAGACAGACCTATATAATCATAGAGGAATGAATAAAAATATCAGGAAATATTGATTATGATGTGGTGGCATGTCACTCATACTGATATGTTTCTAAGATTTTTCTCATTGAGTCTCCAGACTGAGCGCACTCAGCTGTTGGGGTAGGAGACATCAAAAGAGGCTGATTGCCCAATCAGAGGCGGATCTGAAGTAATCATAAAGATGCCTCACATTAGACAGCCAATAAGATTAATACTCTTTGTTTTTCTAAACTACATTCTTTAGGCTGAGACCAGAATGTCAACAATTGATGACCCTAGATTTAATACTACCTATTTCTTGACTAAGGTTTTTTTTTCCATTAAAGACACACACATTTCAGGTTTACCATTAACAAACAAAATCTATTGTTACAACAAATCATAGATAACTTTAAATACTTTCTACATTTCTAGCTTAATGAAATAATACCATTCTTGTAACAAAACCAAATCTTACCAATCTAACATAAACAATAACAATAAGGAAGGTAAGAAATTCAACATATATCACCTGCAGGAGTCAGAAATTATATTGGCCAGACCCATGGTCCAGCAACATGGATGTTTTAAGTGACCTGGGGCAAAGCAGTTATTTCAGTTGAAAGGTCAAATCTGAGGGGTTTGTATGTAGTGCATCTGTAATCCGCACAAACTGCCTTTAAGTTTTTAACTTCAATAGAAATCAAATTCAAAAAGTAACTTTTACACCTTTTACCTCCTTGTAAAACTCATTATATTCATCACTTTCTTAGCAAAAGCACCATTGAAAGTAGGTGTGATAATGTGATTCCCACCTGTATTTTATGCCTCCCTGAACCTGAGAGAAGAGGCGAACTTTGCCTCCTCCTTTCATAAAGTCGTGCTTATCATTGCCCAGAGGAATGTGCAGAATGTTCCAGGCACAACACACCCTGTTGTACAGTAAACCCACTCAGCGGATGTCGCAACTTTCAACATGATGATGCAAAGGACTGACATAAGTTAACTGGGAAAGTGGGTTGCTTTGATTAATATCGAGGAAACCTTTAGGCAGAGTGTAGAACTGCAGAGGGATAGAGTCACAGGCATTTAATCCAGTACAGAAGTGTTTTCATTGTGACTCATATCTGGTGAAAGAAGGGAAAAGGGCAGCTATTCAATCCCCTCCCCTTTCTGGTTCACTCTTGAACAATCAGCCATCCAGCACTTCTTTTAAGGCATAATTCATCACTAAAACTGTTATCCCACTGAATTGTAGAATTTCATCCTAAATGACAAGTTACAGGACTTATGGTAGGGAATTTGCTCCAGTGTTGAAAGTGGAACCTCATCTCCCTGCCTACAAGATTAAACCCAGGGGGAAATACCTTATAGCCTCATGGGAAGGGCTTCCAGGTTTTGCAGTCTTCATGGTAACAGGGCAAACACTGCAGTTGCTATGTTACAGTTTCTGACTGTGCATGTCTGAATGCGCATGTGTTTAGAGAAGCACCACACCCACGTTACCCAGAGCTTAGTTTAGAGTCGGGATTTTCAGCTTCGTACACTGTTTTTACGCCAATCTGTGCTGCTGTGTGGAGGTCTTTTACTATCTTTCATGAAGTTCACATACGTTTTGGCGTTAACAGATTGTAGAGGTGCTGAATTCAGATGTACAGACTTTATTCAATTCAAATTCAATTTCAAAAACACTTTATTAATCCCAAAGGGAAATTAAATGTTGTTGTAGCTCATTATGTAGGTTCCTTCAAAGAGCCGTTGTAGATGCTGATTGCTGTGGGCAGGAAGGATGTCTTGTAGCGGTCTGTCTTACAGCACATCTGAAGAAGCCTCTGACTGAAGACACTCTGTTGCTGTAGGACAGTCTGATGAAGAGGATGCTCAGGGTTCTCCATAATGTTCTTCATTTTATGAAGAATCAGTCTTTGCACAATGATCTCCAGAGGTTCCAGAGGAATCCCCAGAACAGAGCCAGCCTTCTTTATCAGCTTGTTGAGCTTTTTTAAGTCCCTGGCTCTGATGCTGCTACCCCAGCAGATGATAGCAGAAGAGATCACACTCTCCACAACAGACTTATAGAAGATATGCAGCATCTTCCATCTTATGTACCTTATGAGAAAAAAGCAGCCATTGTTTATCCACAATGATTCAGTTGTGTTCCCAGATCTCAAAGGATTTTGGATGCAACAATCATGATCATTGCCCCAGGCTCTATTAAATGAAACAACCCTTCACATTGTCAGTTTTAATATTGCTGGAGGCGTTCCTTGTGAAGGAGTGTTCTGTGTGAGCTGCAGAGTTAGGGAACATTCAGACTTTCACACCACACCTGGCTTAGATACTCAAGCAGGAAGCCTCTCTTTATGAAAGCAGAACTTATTTTTGCCTTAACATGGACAACCTTTCTCCATCTGCTTTGTAGCTTTTATGGGATACTACATATTGTCTAAAAAGTGTGCCAAGGGCTTAATATAATGCAAGCACTGCACCAATTACTCATGTTGTTTTATGCTCCTGTGCATTGCCTGTTGTATTTTATTCTAAAGTCCTAAAACAAAGCAAAAGCGAAACAGCTCTGTAAGTAAAGTAAGACATCAACAGAAGATTAAAAATAAGCCTAAAAGTTACCTGATCAACCAAAAGTGTTTATTTGAGAAAATAATTAAATGCTTTGTTTTGTATTTCTGAGTTTTAGTATTTAGAAAATAATACTGCTTCTTTCATATTTAATCTTTCAAATATCTTAATGATAACAGTAAAATATATTATTAAATAATAAAACATGTTTTATCAACTTATTGTAGTAATTAATTAATAAAAATTACAAAAAGTACAAATTATTAAGACGCAAATAATAATTTCATCAATTAGTATTGAAACGTAAAACAAATACAATTGATCTTTTAAACATTTACAAAGAAATATTTAAATGCTGGTAAAAATATTTATTAAACTAAAGAATTTTAGAATATTTTTTTTATTATATTTATTTATTATGATATTTTCAATGCTATTATTTTTGGTTACCAAGTCATTTTTACATTTTATACCACATAATTAAATTCTATTCATTATTCAGCTTTATTTATATAGCGCCAATTCACAACACATGTCGTCTCAAGGGATTTCACAAAGGGTTTGGAATGGTGCGGGGTTGTTGGGGAGGTTAGATTAAACTACTGAGTGTTAGAGTTTGGCCATTTTAGAATAGGCTTTGTGTAGGGGTACTAAGTAAAATAATACACTGATAAAGTTTGTCCATCTAGAGCCCACTGGTGGCCGTTGTTATACTAAAAACCACAAGGATTGGGGGTACCTCTCTCTGTCAGACTGATTATAACCATTGGAAAAGAGAGGGGGTCATACAGGTAGCAGAAATGGAGGGTGTGTTTGCACCTCAACCATAACTGAGCCAGTTTGGGCTAAACCTGACTCCCCCTTACTCCATCCAACAGGAAGGGAGGAAGGTAGAGGTAAAAATAATTGGAGAGTGTTGTTTCCTGTTGCATTGTGTGAAAGCTGGGTAATGTTAAAATGGGCTAAGTCAAGTCAATCGAATCATTTAGATTTCAAGTCAGGCACATATATTCCAATAAATAACTAACCACTGAACAGTGCAGTCAGATTCAGATATTTATTCAAATTGAATAAAAGGTTTTTCTATCTAAGGAAACCCAGCAGATTGCATCCAGTCAGTGACTTGCAGCATTCACTCCTCCTTGATGAGCATGTAGAGACAGTGGACAGTCACTAGCGTTGACTTTGCAGCAATCCCTCATAATGAGCATGCATGTAGCGACAGTGGAGAGGAAAAACTCCCTTTTAACAGGAAGAAACCTCCAGCAGAACCAGGCTCAGTGTGAGCGGCCATCTGCCATGACTGACTGGGAGTTTGAGAGAACAGAGCAGAGGAGGAAAGAGAACACAGAAGCACTGATCTAGGAGTACTTTCTATGGGAAAGAAAAGTAAATGTTAATGGATGTAGCTCCTTTAGTCGTTTCACCTAGGAAAAAGAACAGATAAGCTCTGAACCAATTTTCAAGGCTAGAGTATGAAGGAGAGCACATAGAGTTAGTCACAGTAGAAGCTCAGTCAGTAGGAGAGAGACAGGGTTAAACACTGAAAGACAGGGCCATGTGGATCATCTGTAGAGGGTGAGCATTAAGTTGTTTCCAGCAGAAGCTTGGACGATGCCCCCCTCCATGAAGGTGCAGTCTGAAAACGAAGTGCCCTGTTAGGAACGTATGGAACAATCAGATCTCTGATGTATGATGGAGCTAGATCATTAAGGGCTTTATATGTGAGGAGGAGAATTTTAAATTCTATTCTGGATTTAACAGGGAGCCAATGAAGGGAAGCTAAAATAGGAGAAATATGATCTCTCTTTTTAATTTTCATCAGAACTCTTGCTGCAGCATTTTGAAATCATAATTATTAAATCATATGAACTATAAATAAATAAACTGTTAATAAACTGTTAGCAAATTGGTAATATTTTAATGATAGGGTACTTTAAATAAAATTAACTATAAATCAGAAGGAATTTGTTCAAATAAATGTATTAAAAGTTAGAAGAAATGCACTTGTTTAATCATTAATCATTGTTTTCATATTTTTAAATAAATTGCTGCTAAAAATATCAGTTATGGGGGTACCTCTCTGTGACATAAGCAGTTCATATTTTGAAAAAATATTGACATCCTGAAGTGAGTTAACTTTGGCTTTTTATTGAATGACCTGATGCTGCAAGATTCTTTTTCTATAGTACATGTTTCAGCCACTAGATGGCAGAAGAGTACAGATGCGACTTCAGTTACTGGATACACAGGAAGCCATTTAAAAGTTCTCACAAATATGTTTATGGGGATGAAATCTGTTTGAAATACATATTTCAGTGTCCATGGATGCTCCTTTCCCACTCTCGTAGATTCAAGTCAGTATAACGAAAACAGATGAAGACAAAGCTTTTATTATTTCCACATGGAAAAGATATTGGAGAATTAACTGTGATGATTTAAACTTATATTCTGTTTTTAACTGGAATTTATAAAAAACAGAAGTGGTCACTAGGGCAACCTTACTCTAACAAACGATGCAAAATGAAAACAGAGTGCGCACACACACACACACACACACACATATACTGTGCAAACAGAGTTGCTACAGTGTTGATTTGTTTATTTCTTTTTTGCCTCTCCGGTTTGAGCTTTTGAGACACAACTGTGAGTCACAACCTCACTAATTTGTAAAGAAGAGTGGAGCCCCATGGGACCTTAACAGTCAGCTTACAGTGAGTCACTGTGCCCAGTGTTTTCAGTTTAGAGTCACGCGCCTCTACAAACAAGCAAATAAAATCAGAAACAGCCTTCTGCTCACACAGAACACCAGGAACGATCTGTTACCATTCACAGTTAAAGTGTTATTATGTGGCAGTGCTATGCACAAGTATTTATTCCCCCTGAACTTTTTTACATTTTGTCACATCACAACCACAAACATCAGTATATTTTATTGGGACTTCATGTGCAGACTGGAAAGGTCCGGGAAAAACTCTGGAATTCAGTTTCAGTGTTTTCTAGGTCTAGATTGGTCTGGAAAAAACAAAATAAGAGTTTGGGAAATTTTTTGTTTGTCCAGACTTTATTCACTATTCCTTTGTCTAAATGTTGTGTCCTTACTTCTGTCATTCCTTCGTTTCCTACCTTGACTCCACCCTTGCTTCCTTTCTTCTCTTCCTCGTATTCTTGCTTCCTTGTTTTTCTTCTGTGCTTCCCATTTCTTTCCTTCTTTTTGTCCTTCCTTACTTCCATGTGCCATTTCTTTTATTCTTTCTTTCATTCAGCTGTGGCTCGGGCTGAATGTTTGGGGTTATGTCCTGCTGGAAAGTGAACCTCACCCAAGTCTCAAGTCCTCTGTAGCTTCTAAATGGTTTTCTTTCAGTATTGCCATATATTTAGCTCCATCCATCTTCCCATCAACTTTGACCAACTTTCCTATCCATGCTGAAGAAAAGCATCCCCACAGCATAATGCTGCCACCACCAATTTTCAGTTACAGTACACATTTTTAGATATTTATTTGTAGAAAAAGAATTAATTTCACTACTATGCACCAGTTTGTGTCAGTCTCTTACATACAATCCCAATGATCTACCTATTGAAGTTTGTGGTTGTAGCATGAAAAACTGTAAAACACCAGGGATTTTAATTTTTTTTTTTGCCAGGCAACATATCCAAAAGCAGAAAAGGGAAAACCATATATGGAGTTTAACACATCATCAAAATTCTTTGACACATAATGTTTACCATGAAAGTTATTGCAAGTCCTCAAAATTGGTGATAATCTTGCAAAACCACTAATGTATCGGTTATGCTGTATTTAATTAGAGAACAGGAACATCATTAGCAAATCCTAATATGATGTGATTTATTATACACATAAAAGAATTTCTAATGGGGAAAGAATTTGATTCAAGGAATAAAATTAAAATTTTCATGATAGTCGTGTTTTTAGATGACTTCAAAAGTAGGCCACAAATCCTGAATTTTCTTAAAGAAAAGTGGACTCCAGTTGAAGGAGCTGCATTTAATTCTACTTTAAATACTGTATTCCCTCCTCGATAAACTTACACGCAGAGTATACACCAATACAGTCGTATTAACATTGTTTTTCTGATCTAGCATTCCTTATTTAGTGCTAAGGAAATACTTGAAAGCAAACATGCTCCGTGAAATTAAACAGAAGCTTAAAGATAACAAATAAAAAAGTAAGAGGAGAGAAGGAGGAGTGGCTGGAGATGAGGGGAGTGTTCATACAGGCAGGGGTCCAGGGTGTGGTGATGTATAAAGCATCATTCAGAGTCGTTTCTTCATCCTTGCAGCTCTTCAAACACAGACTGTCACCTTCAGATCTCTTAACATCTCAACCTGGGTGAGTAGAAAGACAAGCTAAAATATTGTTGTTTTTTTATTGTGAAATTTAACATCATACAATTTCCCAGATTGCTGCAGTTTTTTTAGGTTGGGTTAGAAATGGTACTGACCCAGTCTAGTCTGTAAGATTTGTGCTATATCTTCCTTTTTCCCCCAAATTTGAATAAAACTAAAAACTGCATGCCATCAAAAAACTGAGATCTTTAGTCTTGTTTATGCTCTACAAGCTGCATTTATCATATTATTCAACCATTACGGGAAAACTTTTATTTTTTTGTTCCATACGTTCACAGATAACAGAAAAAAGGTGGGGGGAAATGGAAACATCTGAGCTGCTTTTATGTCCTTTTCCGTCACAATTCCCATCTGCTTACAAACCCTCTGATGGCAAAGTTTCCTCTAACCATGCTCCAGGGAGGAGTCACAGTGCTACCATTACTGGTCCTGCAAACCTTTACTGAGCTGCCGTGGTACACAAATTAAGCATTAAAAACATGTTTCTTAAAACATGAATGATATGTAAGGATCTTGATTTGAGATCATGTTAAGCTGAGGTTTTCTGCAGCGTTAGGGCTGTTACCATAACAACGACCCATGTCACTCTGTTGTGTTAGAGACCAGAGTGACATAAGAGCAAAGGGGCCCAGGTGAAATCCCAGGGTATATTTTTATCCAACTCCATGGAAAGCAAAAAGGAAAAACACAGGAAGTGAAGAACGTAATATTATCCAGCACCAGCTCAGCTGCTAATGAATGAATAGCGCAGTATCTGTGTTTCATTATTTTACAGATGATATAGATTTTTGCTTTGTGATCTAAAAAGATACAGTTCTTATCCTTTTACTCCTCTTTGTAACGACTACCAACTTGGGATTATCAATAACGTTCTTGTTATGATCCCAAATTTGATCAAATGATTAATCTGCACCAGTTCATTTTACCAGAGTTAAATAAGGTCCTTACAAAACATCATTGTTTGGTCAACACACACTGCATTATTATTTCTATGTCTTTATATTCTCTCCTTTCTTTTATCGTGACCTAGCTGCCATCATGTCAGACATCCAGAAGGCTATGGCCCTCCTCATCACAACCTTCACTAAATACGCCAGCAAGGAGGGAGACAAGGACACCCTGAATAAGGACGAGCTGAAGGAGCTCCTGCAGAATGAATTTGGAGACCTACTGTGTGTAAGTGACCTCAGAGCTATCCATCCACAATGATGCACAGTGCCTTGAAAAAATATTCATGCCTTTTGAACGTTTCCATATTTCATCACTTCATTATCACAACTTCAGTGTATTTTATGTACTTAGGGTAAGAGTAGCTGGACAGAGTTGATGCGAAGATGGATAGAGATAAATTCAGGCCTCTGGCTGTAAACCATCTACAATGACAATGGCATGGTTTAGATCAAAGCATATTCATATTCATGCAACATTTTTAATTGCTCTTTATAGAGGCTCGTTATCAAATCTCACTGAACTTGAGCAATGAATGACTAAATGAACTTTGTCATTTTTATGCATCACATAAAAACAACATTTAGTTATACACATCCACCACTAAATGGTCAATGCATAATAAAACGTAGAGAACAGGCAAAAATTTCAGTTTAAAGATGTGCAAAGCTGATATGCCAAAAAAGACTTGAGGATCTAGCTGTAGTGAAAGGTGGTTCTATAAACTATTGATTCAGCAAGAGATGAATGCAGATTTCTATGTAGTCAACAATTGTTTTTCTTCAGCTTCACAATTATGCACTACCATGTTTTGGCCTATCACAGGAAATCCCAAAAAATACACTGAAGTTTGTGTTTTTAACCTCACAAAGTCTGTAAAAGTTTGGAGTGTGTGAAAACTTTAGAACATTAGATTGTAACAATAGATTATGTATTCTGAAAAAAACTCAGACTTTTTGTTTTTTTGGCTGCAGAAAGCCAATGACCAGACAGCAGTCGACCGCATCTTCAAGGACTTGGACACAAACCAGAGCAACAGTGTGGACTTCAGTGAGTTTGTCAACCTGGTCAGCTGCCTCACTCAGATGTGCCATGAGCACTTCATTGGGAAAAAATAGGAACCCAGGCGCCCCCTTGAGGGTGACTAAAAGATCCGCCATTTGGAAAAAAAGACTACACCCTGAATTCACATGATTTTGTCATGCAAACATAAATAAAGATTTCTTCTGTCAAACAATGTATCTGGTTATTTTGCACTTTAAGGCATGACTATGAGAACTGCAGTGGTATTTGTGCCATTGTATTTCTGTTAAATCTGGAGTATATCTGCATGGACTGAGAGAGTAAGTCAGAGTGTGCACTCAGGTGGAGAACATGCAAACATGCAGAAAGACCTTCTTGTTGCAAGGCAACGGCACTAACAGCTGCTCCACTTTGCAGCTCACTGCTTGATTCACAGGCAATAATACAGGACAGTTTGGAATTGGTTATAGTTGCTAAAAGCAATTTTAATTATCCAGAATTCTGTAATCCCATATTAAAATGAGGAATAAAATAGTCTGCTGTAAAGACAGGGTTTACTATATTTTTTAGAATTGGATTTTAAAGGAAAAAAATGCATAAAATACAAATACAAATTTGGGACTACAGTGGCTTATTAAAGGCCATGTTTCCAGTAAAAAGCTCAAAGGTTTAACTCAGACCTCTTGGTTCTTTTCCAGTGGATGCCATTAGATTTCCTTTAAGATATAATATAGCTTGTAATTTTTGCTGTTAGAAAAATAATTCATGTATTTTTGTAAGTATTTAATGTCAACTCACTTAAAAGTACTAAATACTGATAATTTGGTAAACTGGATTAAGTTGAAGGAAGCACAGCGATCAATAATTCATATGAAGCAATTATTATTTCATTAGTTTATATATTTCATGAACCAACATATTTCAATAATATATATTTTTATTTAAAGAATTTTTGAAATCTAAAAAAATATATTCAATGATTTATTTAGGTTTTGAATGGTAGAAGGTTTTAAATGCAGTTTAATCCCTCGCAGATCTTCCAACTCGCACAGAAGAGAGGAGCGCGACATGCTAGACGCTTCCGGTCGGTCACGTGTTGCTGGGTCTCGTGACGCCGCTGAGGGGCGTGTCCACACCAACAGAGTCGGTCTGTTTGGAGTTAACGTAACTGAGGGGGACAGAGCTCAAGTGTTGTTTTGCATTCGCTGGAAATCACCGACTGCAAAAAGAGAGGACGCTTCAGTACCCAAAAAGAAGAAGATGGCGGATGTTGGAGGCGATGAAATCCACCCCACGGCGTCCCGCTACAACGGTCCAGTCGTCGGTTCGTCCGCGGGCCAGAACGCAGCAACGGTAACGTCTGGTCCTCGGATAGTGCGGATCGTCAAGTCGGAGTCTGGCTACGGTTTCAATGTTCGCGGTCAGGTTAGCGAAGGAGGGCAGCTCCGGAGCATCAACGGGGAACTGTACGCTCCCCTTCAGCACGTCAGCGCTGTTCTACCCGGAGGTGCAGCAGACCGAGCGGGGATAGCGAAGGGGGACAGGATCCTTGAGGTGTAAGTCAGCGTCAATCCTTCCAGTAAACGCTACTGAGGCTAGCTCCTCAGCGTAGCCTGTTTGGATCCAATTTGAAGCATGTTTAACCTTTTTATTCGGTTAAACGTTTAGCCATGCAACAAAACCGGCTAGATTTCTGTTAATTGGGGATTCGAGTTAAACATGTTGTGAAGAAGTTCAAATGACCTAGCTGGAGAATTAAACAGAAAGCTAACCAGCTTACATAAGTTGGACAACAGCCTGTGCATGTTGATTAGCTGGAGCTAACTAGCAAGCCAGGTAGCTTCTGTTTTTAGCTGAACTGCCTGTTCACAGGCTGTTCCAGCAGGTTGGGAAGGTTTTAATGAAAGCAACAACCCTGTTGATTTAATATTTACCTGCATGATAGAAGGATTTGGGTTTGGAAGGCAGTGTTGTTCATCATCATCGTGGTTTAGAGCTAGCTGACTTTACGAGAAACCTTCAACAATTCAATTCTATTCAGTTTTATTTATATAGCGCCAATTCACAACACATGTCGTCTCAAGGCACTTCACAAAAGTCAGGTACATACATTACAATTAATCCGAATCATTGAACAGTGCAGTCAGATTCAGTTATTTATTCAAATTGGATAAAAAGTTTTTCTCTCTAAGGAAACCCAGCAGATTGCATCCAGTCAGTGACTTGCAGCATTCACTCCTCCTGGATGAGCATGTAGAGACAGTGGACAGTCACTGGCGTTGACTTTGCAGCAATCCCTCATACTGAGCATGCATGTAGCGACAGTGGAGAGGAAAACTCCCTTTAAAACAGGAAGAAACCTCCAGCAGAACCAGGCTCAGTGTGAGCGGCCATCTGCCACGACCGACTGGGGTTAGAGAGAACAGAGCAGGGGAAAACAAAGAGAACAAAGAAGCACTGATCCAGGAGTACTTTTCTATGGGGAAGGAAAAGTAAATGTTAATGGATGTAGCTCCTTTAGTCGTTTCACCTAGAAAGAAGGAACAGATAAACTCTGAGCCACGTTTTCAAGGTTAGAGTCTGAAAGAGAGCACATAGAGTTAGTTACAGTAAAAGCTCAGTCAGTAGCTATGTCTAGGAGAGAGAAAGGGCTAAACACTGAAAGACAGGGCCATGTGGATCATCGGTAGAGGGTGAGCATTAGTTGTTGCCAGCAGAAGCTTGGAGGATTCCCCTCTCCAGAAAGGTGTCACAGTTAGACACAGAGTCAGGCCAGATGTAGCTTCTAGGAAGAGAAAAAGAGAGGAACAAAGTTAAAAAGCTGAAATAACAGCAAATAAATGCAAACTGGAGAGTAGTGTGAGAAAGTAGCGAAGAGGGTGAAAAATGGTCATTATGTCCTCCAGCAGCCTAAGCCTATAGCAGCATAACTACAGAGATAGCTCAGGATAACCTAAGCCACTCTAACTATAAGGCTTTATCAAAAAGGAAAGTTTTTAACCCTAGCCTTTTAAAAGGGAGACAGGGTGTCTGCCTCACGGATTAAAACTGGGGGCTGGTTCCACAGGAGAGGAGCCTGATAACTAAAGGATCTGCCTCCATTCTACTTCTAGAGACTCTAGGAACCACCAGTAAACCCTGCAGCCTGAGAACGAAGTGCTCTGTTTTGGAACATATGGAACAATCAGATCTCTGATGTATGATGGAGGCTAAATCATAAGGGCTTTATATGTGAGGAGGAGAATTTTTTAAAATTCTATCTGGATTTAACAGGAGCCAATGAAGGGGAAGCTAAAATTTGGGGAAATATGATCTCTGTTTTTAATTTTCATCAGAACTCTTGCTGCAGCATTTTGAATCAGCTGAAGGCTTTTAACTGCATTTTGTGGACATCCTGATAGTAAAGAATTACAATAGTCCAGCCTTGAAGTAACAAACAGCCGTGTTTACATCTTTGGACAGTTGAAATGTAACCTGCTAGTTTCAGTTTTCACTTTTAGGAATTTCTTTTCTTCTCCAAAACCTTAAAGAAATTAAGTAAAGTACTTATCTAATTTTATTTTTTTACAATTGTAATTAAAAATAGTTTTTGTCTTTTATAAGGCTTAAGAAATATGAACACTTCGTTAAATTATTTTGTGATTACTTTGCAAAGTTTTATTAACATTAAACCATATTTCTTTTGAAGTACAGGTTGATATTTACTATTAGTTGGGCTCTGCATGGGTAGAGAGTGCAGTTGGCACCTTAACAGACACGTTGCTTTGAGCTTGCTAACATAAGCACAGTAAAAAACTACAGATGGTGCTGCTTTAGTTTGCATAAATGACATGTCTATGTTTTTTTGCTGTTGGAAATATCTCTAGACAGCTGAATATGTCTTTCTTGTAAGTGAGGGAAAAGTGTAACAGACCTCTTTAAGTCAGCTGATAAGCAGTGTGCAGCAACAGGTCAGGGCTGTTAGCACTTCGTTGCTTTATGCTCCTTACAGCCGGAGAAAACTCCAGTCATCAATGCACTTTCTCTGGGATCACAATAAAATCACAGTAAACATTGGGAATGATATAATGTAACATTTTTGTGGCTTTGAAACAGATTATTTCTTTAACTTCTCTAAATCTTTATACTGGGATCCAAGCCTGTTGACAGGGAGACCCATAATTCTGCCAGATTCAGAAACAGAAGAACAGAAAACAAGGAACACTAGCCTGCTTCAACTTGCTGAGACATCAGATTGGTTTTTAACATAGGCTTTCTGTTTTCTTTTGTCCATTTAATCACTGAATGTCTCGGGTCACATGATAGGACCAATACTTATCATATATGTTAACCAGTTGGACCGTTTTGGAAATCTGACAAGGATCAGCTGATTAGGAATGTCAAATGACAGCATTGTTAACACACAAGGAAACAAACTAACCTCCAGAAACATTGTGCAGTTTTTTTCTGCTTGAATGTGACTTTGCTTTCGTCCTGGCTTTGTAGAAGTAAAAATGGCCATACTTTCTCTGCATGTTATGTGAAGATCCTGATGAAAAGCAATTAGTGTATAAATTATCTATTAATCTCAGAGTCTTACTTGTTTAGTTATTGTTGTTTCTTTCACTTTAAAGTATTTTCATGACCTTAAAGATCATGCGAACAAGCATAACAATGCAGTGGATAAACTTGTACAATCTTAGACTAAGCTTAAAATTAGCTGCACTCCACCACAGGATGTGTGAACTATATGTAGAAAAACAAACAAACCCAAACCCTACTGACCCCAAAAGAGAGATCTCTTCAAATCAGGAAGGGACGGTTAATCTAAAATGTTCCATCAACACACTGATTCATACAGTACTGTGAAAAAGTTTTAGGCAGGTATGAAAAAGTGCCATAAACTAATGGAAATAGTAGTTTTTCATCAATAACAAAAGTATAGTTTAGTATAATAAAATGCAGTGAATGAACAGAAGAGATCTAAATCAAACCAGTACTGACTGGCATGCCATGACTTCCAGGACTCCTTGTTCATCTTTACACTGAAGATAGTTCTTAATGACCTTGGCTGCATGATTGGGGTTGTTGTCCTGCTGCTGATAAAAATGTTCCCTGATGGCATTGCATGGTGGAAAATATTGCATGTTTGTATTGTTTTAACAATGAGGACACCATTAAACCTGACCAAATCTCCTCCCCCCATTTGCAGAAATGAATACCCAAAGTTGCAATGAACCTCCACCTGCAGGCACTCATTATTGTACTGCTCCCCAGCCCTTCGGCGAACAAACTGCCTGCTACCATTTTTCTGCACCCAAGGTCCTACGTTTCTGTGCAAAGTTATGTTGCTTGGCCTCGTTTCCATGTCACAGTTGTGGCTTTTTGGCTGCAACTCTTGCATGTAGAACACTTCTAGCCAGACGTCTCCGGACAGTAGATGGGTGTACCTGGGTCCCACTGCGTCTACGATCCTCAACATTGCCCCTTTCTTTGTGCTTTTTCTAAAGAGCTTGAGCAGCACATCTTGAAACATCACTGGTCTGGAAGAGACCTGGCTGATGCAGTATAACTACCTTTTGTCGTGCCATTAGTGTACAACCTGTGACATAAAAACTTCCACGACTTCACCTTGGTGGCTGTTTCTGTTCCAGTTAAGGACTGTTTCACCCTGCATGTGACATTGATGGATATTAGCGCCTGTTTGGTATAACTGGTTGATCATACACCAGATTGCAGTCCTACAAAATCCCTGAAAGAAATCCTTTTTTTTAAAGTGTACCAATAAGAATTGAGGCTGGTTTGAAGGCAAAGGGTGGTACCACCAAACATTGATGTGATTTAGATTTTCCTTTTTGTTTTCTCACTTTGCATTTTGTCAATTGATGAAAATAAACAGTGTTTATTTATGTTTTTGAAATCATTCTTAGTATATTACATACTATGTGCAAGTTGTGAAAAAAAGCTGTAATCTATCTTTGCTACAGAAAATAGATTTACTAACTTATCCATTACTTCATATATTGTTTTCTTTGTTAAATCGTTAAAAATATAAAAAATCCTCTTTTTTTCTAGGCTGAAAACTCCAGTGAGACATCCCTAATAGCTTTAATCTTGCTAAATATCAATTAAAACGTCATTTACGTTTTTGAATTAGTCTTTGAGACCCTGCCTATTATATATCATTGCTTTTTGTGTTTGAGTAAATGGTTGGTGGGGCTAGAAAAGAAGTACCACCAAATTAATCATGATTATTAATTTCATGTTGAGAGCATCATCATTTATTACTAATGGGTTGCTGGGGGGAACTAGTAAATATTTGTTGTGTCATAATGTTCTTTAATTCTCAGTTGATGACTCACTGATTATTAGAAACTGATATTAAATAAATGTTTTGATAAAAACTAAAACTATTCATTTTTATTTAGCATTTTCATTTAATCATTTTAAAGCTGAATGTGAAGATATTCAGCACACAGGCTCATCAGCAGAAACCTTGCTGCATCTTTTTTTCTCCTCTGGATCAATTTAGTTGAGCCACGTCTCTTGTGTGTCTTTGTGTCAGCTTGGTGGGGTGTGAAGGCTTTCTGTAGGCTTTCATAATGTGGGATTTGAAAGTGTTGATAAATGGCATGAATAAATCATCAGGGTTTTTGGCTCTTTTGCATCTAATTGTAGATTTACAGACACAATCATTGCTCCAAGAATAAAAGATTATCTTATCTCCAGTTAGAATGTGTTGTTACACATTGACCAGTATTACCCTTTGATAGCTCCTGTTCAGTCCTGAAAAGTCTTTAAGAGCATTTAAATGTTTTCCACGTCTGGATTAGTAGAGATTGTAGAAATTGTAATAAAACATATTTCTGCTTACAGGTTGCATTTCCCGTACCACTCTCTTTATGAGAAACATCTGGGGTTTTTTTTCAACAAAGTCCCTTCAACTAGTGCATTTTTATAGATTATTTTTGCAATAAAGGATGCAGATATAAGTCTTTTATTCATCCATCTATCAATCAGTCCACAGAACAACAGCCATGAATTCACTCCACTGCAGGTTACATGTAGGCCTGTGCAATTAATGGAGGTTGTGTTTCAACTTCAGCTCAAAAATAATGAATAAACAATCTAATTGACAAAAAAAACTATTATTATAGAATATTATTTTCTCTCGTACCACTCTGTACGTATATTTTGTTCTTTAATAATCATAAATGCAATATGCTTTGAAAGATTTGACCTAAATTGGATCAGAAATCAAGATAATTCCAGTTAGAGACTCAGAAATCAGTATAAACCCTTGCAGGTTTGAAATCTATTCATTTAATATCATCCTGTTATTTTAGGTGCTGCACAGAAAGACCAACTGTGTCCTGTTCTATTAGATGGATGAGACCCTACATCATGGTAACAGATGCCCCGAATTGGTTGGTTGTCAGTTGTGGTTAACGGTTGACCAGTATGTTAGTCAGCCATTACTTTATCGTTTTTTGAACAGTATTTTCTCTCCCATTGATGTAATTCTTGTGGCTTCTGAGTCCATCAGTCCTACACAATTAAACGTGTATAAACGGTAACAGAAGCCTGCTATGATAGATCGGTGCACATGCCTTTGCCATTTTTCTGTTTTTTTTTATTCCCTCCCTGTATGTGTCCTGCTGTTTCTTACTGGAAGATTAACAGAGACACCTGATGCTGTCGCCATCTGGTCTCATCAAAGCCCAGAAGAGGGAGGCGTCTTTCAGTACCAAAGGAAAGGGAAACAATAGCGCTGACCTGGTTTGCTCCCATCTCTGTGTTAATCAGTGAAAGACAATGCCCTGATATTACCCCAAAATGTAACTGTACAATGTCCAGGAAGCATATTCACAGTGCTCCTATGCATATTTATTAATTGTGCTTTTTTTCAGCCAAAAATAGACTTGAGTGGGCTCATCAATATATTCATACATGCAGAGTTTCACCAATAATGCAGAGAATAATGGCTGTAGCATGTGATCTTATTTAGTTGCATTGCTTCTCTCATACTGAGCCACATTCAGGCTTCAGGTCACATGAATGAAACTCTGGGTTTCTCTGAAATGTATGGGAAACGTCAGGCATTATCAGTTTGATGTATAATGGTCTGTATCATGGCACAAATGGGTGTTTTCTCCTTATTTTCATTTGTCGTTCACTTGCTTTCCTCCAGAAATGGGGTGAACGTGGAAGGTGCGACCCATAAGCAGGTGGTGGACCTGATCCGTGCAGCGGAGAAGGAGCTGGTTCTGGCCGTGCTGTCTGTTCCACCTCAGGAAGCTGATGGATTAGAAGGAGGGGAAGATGTCCAGCCTAACTATGACTACAGCGACAAGCAGGCTGTGCCCATATCCATTCCTACGTACAAACATGTGGAGCAGCACTCGGAGAGGTTTGTGGTGAGTAGTTCTGACCTGTTATGTCAATTGTTACCTAAAACATACAAATAAAGGAACAATCATTTTAGAAAACGCCTACCCTTTGAATGTTTTCTCTGATGCTAGTTTGCCTGTGTTTCAATGTCCGACAGGTTTACAACGTGTACATGTCGGGCAAACAGCTGTGCTCGAAGCGCTATCGAGAGTTTTCCATCCTGCACCAGAACCTAAAGAGGGAATTCTCCAACTTCAACTTCCCAAAGCTTCCCGGTAAATGGCCCTTCTCCCTCTCCGAACAGCAGCTGGACGCTCGGCGTAGAGGTCTGGAGGAGTATCTGGAGCGAGGTAGGAACACATGAAGTTGACTAAATGTTTGATCTGTTTTCACTGTCTATGTTGGGTTCAGTTTTAAAGCTTTTGATCAAAAGATTAAGAACACCACGTAGTTGATATTTACCTGCTTTAGAGTCATTTGCTTCACGCTGATCCTTTTGCCTCTGGTTTTGTGTCTAGTGTGTTCTGTGCGGGTGATAGGGGAGAGTGACATCATGCAGGAGTTTCTCTCTGAATCAGACGAGGTAGGCATTGTATTTATTAGCATTCATTTTAAATCATCAGTATTCTCGTACTCATACTCGTACTCATCGTCGGGGGCAGCAGACTCAGCAGAGACACCCAGACACCTATTCATGGCCATTGGTGGGGGTAAGAACGTAGACCGACAGGTAAATCGAGAGCTTCGCTTTTCGGTTCAGCTCTCTCTTCACCACAACGGACTGGCACAGCGCCCCCATTACGGCGGCAGCCGCACCGATCCGTCTGTCGATCTCCCGCTCCATTCTTCCCTCACTCGTGAACAAGACCCTGAGATACTTGAACTCCTCCACTTGAGGCAGGAACTCCCCTCCAACCTGAAGAGGACAAGCACCTTTTCGGTCGAGTACCATGGCCTCTGACTTGGAGTAGCTGATCTTCATCCCCAGCCGCTTCCCCACTCGGCTGCGAACCGCCCCAGCGCATGCTGTAGGTCTCTGGCTAGAGGGGGCCAGCAGGACCACGTCATCTGCAAAAAGAAGAGACGAAATCCACTGGTCCCAAACCAGACCCCTCCGGCACCTGGCTGTGTCTACAAATCCAGTCAAATAAAAGTTATGAACAGGACCCGGTGATAAAGGCAGCCCTGCCGGAGTCCAACATGCACCGGGAACAGCCCGACTTAGTGCCGGCAATGCGGACAAACTCCTGCTCCCCCGTACAGGGACCGGATGGCCCCTAATAAAGGGCCCCGATTCCATACTCCTGGAGCACCCCACAAAGCATCACGAGGGACACAGTCGAATGCCTTTTTCCAGGTCACAAAAACAATGTGAACCGGTTGGGCAAACCCCATGAGCCCTCGAGTACCCTGTAGTTGGGAATAGAGCGGTCCAGTGTTCCACGGCCGGGACGAAAACCACACTGCTCCTCCTGAAGCCAAAGGTTCGACTATCGGCCGGACTCTCCTCTTCAATACCCTGGCGTAGGCCTTACCAAGGAGGCTGAGGTGTGATCCCCTGTAGTTGGAACACACCCCGGGGACCACCACCCCGGTCTGCCAGTTCAGAGGTACTGTCCCGACCGCCATGTTTTCAATGTTGAAGAGGCGTGTCAACCATGACAGCCCCACAACATCCAGAGATTTGAGGTACTCAGGGGGATCTCATCCACCCCCGAAGCTTGCCACTGCGGAGCTTTTTAACCACTGGGTGACTTCAGCCTGGGTGATGAAAGAGTCCAACCCCGAGTCCCAGCCTCTGTTTCACCAGGGAATGCGCGATGGCAGGATTGAGGAGATCTCGAAGTACTCCTTCCCGCCCGATAATGTCCCCAGTCGAGGTCAGCAGCCTCCCACCCCCTAAAACAGTGTTGGCGAACCACTGCTTCCCTCCTGAGGCGCAGACGGTTTGGCCCAGAATCCCCTTCGAGGAACCCGACGGTAGTCCTTCTCCATGGCCTCACCGAAACTCCTCCCAGGGCCCGAGGTTTTTGCCTCTGGCCCAAAACTCGTGGCCGCCCCAGCACGCTTGGCCCTCACCGGTACCCGTCAGCCGCCTCAGGAGTTCCCACAAGCCAAAAACCCCAAGCCGATAGGACTCCTTCTTCAGCTTGACAGCATCCCTTACTGCTGGTTGTCCACCACCGGTTCTGGGATTGCCCCCCGCGACAGGCACCGCCCGACCTTACGGCCCCCCAAGCTACGGGCAGCAGCGTCGACAATAGATGCGGAGAACATGGTCTACTCGGGCTCTATGTCTCCAACATCCCCCGGAATCTGGTCAAAGCTCTCCCGGAGGTGGGAGTTGAATGCATCCCTGGACGAGGGCTCCGCCAAGCGTTCCAGCAGACCCTCACTATGCGCTTGGGCCCTGCCAAGTCTGTCCGGCTTTTTCCCCCTCCAGCGGATCCAACTCACCACCAGGTGGTGATCAGTGGACAGCTCAGCCCTCTCTTCACCCGAGTGTCCAAAACATGCGGCCAAAGGTCTGATGATACGACAAACAAAGTCGATCATTGACCTCCTGCCTAGGGTGTCCTGGTGCCAAGTGCACTGATGGACACCCTTATGCTTTTTTTTTAACATGTTGTTCATTATGGACAATCCGTGACTAGCACAGAAGTCCAATAACAAAACACCACTCGGATTCAGATCGGGGAGGCCATTCCTCCCGATCACGCCTCTCCAGGTGTCACTGTCGTTTCCCACGTGGGCGTTGAAGTCCCCCAAGCAGAATAATGGAGTCCCCGGGAGGGGCACTATCCAGCCCCCCCCGACAGGGACACCAAGAAGGCCGGGTACTCCCCACTACCGCTCGGCCCATAGGCCGAAACGACATTCAGAGACCTATCCCCGACCCGAAGGCGCAGGGGATGCCCACCCTCTCATCCACCGGGGTAAAACCCATCACTAGACGGCTGAGCTGGGGGGCAACAAGCAAACCCACCCCAGCCCGCCGCCTCACCCCGTGGGCCACTCCAGAGTAGAAGAGAGTCCAGCCCCTCTCAAGGAGATGGGTTCCAGAGCCCACGCTGTGCGTGGAGGCGAGCCCGACTATTTCTAGTCGATATCTCTCGACCTCCCGCACAAGCTCAGGCTCCTTCCCCCCCAGTGAGGTAACATTCCACGTCCCTAGAGCCAGCCTAAGCATCCGGGGATCGGGCCGATGAGGTCTCCACCTTCGTCCGCCACCCAATCCTCTGTGCACCAGTCCCTCACGGTTCCCCCTGCAGGTGGTGGGCCCACTGGGGGGTGGCCTCGCGTCTCTCGTTCGGGCTTGGCCCGGCCGGGTCCCACGAGGAGCAACCCGGCCACCAGGCGCTCTAGTACGAGTCCCGACCCCAGGCCTGGCTCCAGGGTGGGAACCCGGCTCCGCCGTACCGGGCGACGTCACGTGCCTCGATTTAGTGGTCCTCATGAAGGATTCATCAGTATTCTATCTTCTTTTAAAATTGGCTTTATTTCACTATTATTTTACCTGCTTCCCTTTTAGTCAAATGAAAAAACTGCAAAGAAATGCACGTATGGTGGTCACTTTCAATGATTTCATTTTCATTGTTGACAGTTATATAGACATCAGTCAGACGTGCCCACAGCCGACGTTTTCAGAACAAAGCTCATTAAGTCCCACAAATAGAGGAAAACATTTCTTCTTGCATTATGCCTCACATGGGTTTTAATGCAGTCTTGAACTAAAAGTCTGGAAATGTTTATCATTTTCCAGCTCTAAATGTAATGTAAGGTGGGAAAAAAATGAGTATGGAAAAATGTTTCAGTTCACAGCGACTGTTATTTTCTAAAAAAAAAATCACCTCCATTTCTACAAATCTATGGCTTATTTTCCTTTGATTTATATTTAAATTACATCATTGATCTTTTAATTTGCTAGACACAAGTTGACTTTAAGATTTGAGCCATCTGTGTGGGTTTCCAGCTGAGACCCCACACATACTATAAATATGCACTCATTTAAAAATCAAAGAGGAAGCGTTTCAGTGTTTGTTTGTCATTAGCTGTTTCTAGTTACCTTTACTTTTTATCTTGCCCACTTTATATCAGAGGTTAACCTGGACCTGTGGTTTCCAAACTGCCCACAACCAAAGGTGGTTCAGATGCCAGACAAAGCATTTAAGCAGCTATGATTTTCCAACACAGAATCAAAGTTCTCAAACTGCTTGTTAAAGAATCCATCTTGATTCAGGAAGTCCGAGTGTCATAAACTTCAAGTAAAATTGATCTCAAACAAACAATCCAAAACTAAACAGGGAAACAGCCCTTTAAGACGCTGTCAATAACAAGAAAACGTCAGTCTCGTCTTATTCCAGGAATATTTTGTACTAAAATATCCAGAGAGTTATCAAATCTTGAAATGTGGGTCAGGAAAAGAATGTGATTTCTAAACTAAGCATGTGTCGGAACCTTTCTATCAGCCACTGAATTAAAAAATGTTAAACAGCAGCCATGTTTTTGTTGTACTGTAACATACAAACTTTGGTTCTACGTTGTTTGTGCTTCTGTGTGCAGAACTACAATGGAGTCACAGATGTGGAGCTGCGGATAGTGCTGCCCGACAAAACCACCATCTCTGTCAGAGTGCGTAAAAACAGCACAACGGACACGGTGTACCAGGTAAGACCTGGTTTCCAGAGGTTGGGCTGCTGTGTTTTACTGGTGTACCTTCTGCACCAGGCTGTGCAGTCCATGCTTAAAATAAATGATGTGTCGGACACTGTCTGCTGGCTACTAACTGGGTTCATATTGCTTATTTTTAGGCGTTAGTCCTCAAGGTTGGAATGGACAGTATTATGGCAAGCTACTTTGCTCTTTTTGAAGTCATCAACCATTCTTTTGGTGAGAAATTGCTGTTTAATGTAAAGCTTTCTCAGTCAGTTCATTACATGCATGCCAGACGTCTAAATGTAGAGTTGTTCCCAGAGGGCATGTGTGTAATTATGAAACATGAAGACTGGTGTTGTTTCTCCCTTTTGTTAGTTATTTGTTATTTAAGTACACAGCGACTCTCATTCTATTTCCTTCTTCCCGGTTTGCTTGCAGTGAGGAAGCTCGCCCCAAATGAGTTCCCTCACAAGCTTTATGTGCAGAACTACACATCAGCCGTTCCTGGAACGTGCTTAGCGCTCCGCAAATGGTTGTTCAGCATCCAAGAGGAAGAGTTGCTCAGAGATAACCCGCTGGCACTGCACTACTGCTTCCACCAGGTATGTAAACACTTCAACAAAGCTGTTTAGTTGGAAATTAATCAAGTGTTTTGACCAGAAAATGAGCTTACTATTTTACCGTAAACCACTCAAGCCAGGCCACGGCAGCTTGCAGTTTGTCTCTGTTTATATGCATAGGAACTATATCATAGTGTAGCATATCACAAATGCAGAAGTTGATATCTGAATGCAAATGGCAGCCAAAAACACTATGGCTTTACAGAGCATATTAGCAACTAGCATCCTGTGGGGCCTGCTTACAGCTGTCTGCTGACTGGTAAGGTCAGTCATCACCTGAGGCCTGTGAGATTCAGCTCTGACCCACTAAAAGCTAGCATGAAGCCACCAACACAAACCTTTCTAGATCATGCAGCCACTTTTGGGTAAAGTTGTGAGCAGATGTGGAAAGTTCTCTAAGTCTGGTGTCAAAGCATACAGAGGTTTAAAAATATTTTGTCATAAAGTTTCTATAGTTTCATGTCTTCTTTTTTATTATAATCCAGAGAAAGTGCTAAAGTGACAGGAGTTCCTCCAGGTGTATTCTGCAAGAGTAACACAATGCTGCCCCTCCCCCACTTGTTGCTCCACCCTCTCTGTCAGATTGCTGACAGAAGACTGCGACATTTATCGCTTGTTTAAAAGAAATACAAAATGTATTAGTGGTCACAGAAATCCTGGACAGTGATAGCTTAGAACCTAAAGTGATGCTATTAATTACTCTTATTTTTTTAAGGTTATGCTGTTTTGAAACTGCAGTTAGCATGCTATTAGCATCTGTAAAGCAACCAACTGCAGGCTGACAAATCCACCAGCCAATATATAATCAATTTCGCTAATTGATTAATCTGTTGACTTTTTTTTTTCAATTAACCAATAATAATCAGATAGCTTAAGGTTCTTAATTGGAGTTTTTTGCAGAATTTGAACCTAAAAACGAAGTTAATACTACGTCACTTGAGGAGTTCTGGATAGAACATATTTACAGACAAAGATAGTTTTTCATCTTAAATGCAAAATGTATATGTTTTAGTACAATTTTGGTTTAACTACTGCTCTGAATTGGTTGTTCTATTACCAAATAGCATTTTTATAGTCTGTATATTCCAGTTAATGATTATTCTATTACTAAATTAGTTGATTACAATCTCAATAATCGATTAATCCGATTAATTGTTTTAGTCCTAAATATCAACGTGTTATACAGGTATGCATAAAAACAATTAAGATTGGATTTTAGTGAATTAACAATTTTTCAGAAAATTTGAAAATCACATGGGACCTATTAAAAAAGGGCTTTTTAAAATGGAAATTTGGTGTTGTGGGCTACACCATCACGCAAAAGTGTTGTCCATCAGACAGTCACTGATATCCTCCATAAAAAGGGTCTGCCACAAAACATTATTGGTTAAGAAGCTGACTGTTTACGGAGTGCTGTATCCAAGCATGACGGTTGAGTGGAAGGAAGAAGTGTGGGAGAAAAGGCTGCCCAAGCAACAGGTATAACTGCAATCTTGAGAGGATTCTGATATGTATTCAAGTCTTTGAGGAAGATTCACATGGTGTTTACTGGGACTGGATTCAGTGCCTCAAGACCCACAGCACACAGACGTGTCCAAGAAATGGGCTACAGTTGTCACAATATCTGTGTTAAGCCACTCCTAAACCAGAGATGTCAGAAAAATGACTGGGCTGCTGCTCTGTGGTCCAAAGTTCTATTCAGATAAAAGCAAAGTTTGAGTTTCATTTGGAAATAAAGGTCTCAGAGTCTGGAGGAAGAGTGGAGAGGCACATAATCCAGGATGCTTGAAGCCCAGTGTTAAGTTGAGGAGCCATGTCATCTGCTGGTGTTGGTCCACTGTGTTTTATCCAGTCTGCATCCATCTACCAGGAGATTTTAGAGAACTTCATGCTTCCATGTGCTGACAAGTTTAATGGAGGTCCTGATTTGATTTTTCAGCAGAACTTCAAAAGGGCCAAAGGTTCCAATAGCTGCTTTAATGACCTGGGCACCACTGTGCTTGATGGGCCAGCAAACTCTCCTGATGTAAACCTAGTAGAGAATCTGTGGAGTATTGTAAGAGGAAGAGGAGACACCCGAGCCAACAATGCAGAAAAGATGAAGGCAGCTATCAAAGCAACGTCTTAAACTCCTCAGCAGAGCCACAGGCTGATCGCCTCCATGCAACGCTGCGTTGATGCAGTAATTTATACAGAAGGGGCTCCGACCCAAACCTGGGTGGATATACTGGACATACTTCTCATTAGGCTGACATTTTCAGTTTTAAAAATATTTTTTTGGTTACTCCTAAGAAATTTTGATATTTCTACTCAAGAATGTCCTAACATGAGAAATTGAAACTAATTACAACAACAAAACAGTCACTCTCTGATTGTTTGCTGCTTTTTGCTGACTTGGTGCTGGGCAGTGAGTGTTTTTCCTCTTGAACATGTAATAATTTGTTCTCTCCATCTCTTTCGGCCACTCCTACCCCGCTCCGCTTCATCGCGGCTCCCTGTCCGTTTAGGCACTGGACGATGTGAAGAAGGGATTCATAAAAACAGAGGACAAATCCTACCAGCTGCAGAAACTGGCAGAGCAGCGCAAGATGGCCACAGTCAGTACCACAAGCCAGTCTTTGTTTATTGGGAGGGCTGCACGACAAAACACTTCCAACACAGGCAGAAATGGTCTTTTCGTGGTTTAGATAACAGCCCTCAGTGGTTTGCTCAGACACACAACTACTAAGCTTGAGTTTTGTGAATCATTAACTGAAGTTGGTGTTTGTGTCAAAAGTCTTTAAAACCGTTGAACGTTTTCCACATTTTGTCTCCCATGTCTTTTATTGGGAGTTTATGTGATAGACCAAAGAGGTAAATAATTGTAAAGTGAAAGGAAATTATACCTTTTCTTACAAATACCCATTTAAAACTTGCTGCTTGCATTTGTACTTTACAATGGTACCCCTAAATAAAACCCCGTATCACCGCCTTAGCTGTTCACCTTACATTCACAGTCACATAAAAACGACTTCAGCTGATGCATTTTGTGTCTTTGTAGCATAAATTCTGATTTCCTCCTTTCATTTCTGTTCAAAATCTGTCATTCATCACATTTAATGAAGCCGGTTGCTTAGAATAATATTGACTCCTGTCTGCTGTGATGCTTGTTAGTACCTCAGCCTGCTGCGGACATGTGAGGGCTATAATGAGGTGGTCTTCCCACACTGCTCCTGTGACTCCAGGAGGAAGGGCCACGTCATCACGGCCATCAGCATCCATCACTTCAAGCTACACGCGTGCACCGAAGACGGCACCCTGGAGGTGACAATATTCTGATGCCATTTTAAATGCAGAACAACAAAGCAGATTGGGTTCATAGATTTTTATGTTTCCTTTCCGTGTCTTTCAGCAAGAATATTGCTGTTCTTGCTTTTTGATGTAGAAATATTTTCATTTATGCCAGAATATGGTTTCAACCTGTTCAAACCTGGAATTTCCATAAGGATATTCTCTCGATTATTGAGTCAAAACATTCAGATAAATGGTTGTTTTTTCTCTCATTCTGCCTCTTTCTCAGAACCAGGTAATAGCTTTTGAGTGGACAGAGATGCAGCGCTGGGACACTGATGAGGAAGGCATGGCTTTCTGCTTTGAGTACGCCAGAGGAGAGAAGAAACCTCGCTGGGTTAAGATTTTCACTCCATATGTAAGTTTGGTTTGATACCTTCTCTGGTTTTGTTTTATTTTTTAATTGAAAAGTGATAAAACACGACATTTACAGGCACATTCCTGAGGGGTGTAAATGTCTAGATACTCACTGATAGAGCTGATGGATGGATAAATGTTTTGGCATTTACGATAGAAATAGCCTCTTAATCTGGGAATTCTTGAATTTTATGGTAATAAACGAATACTGTTGCTGCTGTTTTACACCAGGCCTAACGTCTTCATGCCAGTATAAATTAGACAAAGCTCAACTTGCATTTCCTCACTCAAATGTATCTCCTATCAGGCACTCCGGTGACCCCAAACCAAAGGGTTGCTTACAAGTCCTGTCACCTTTTATATGCGGGGCAAAAATAAATTTTAAATAAATAAATAAATTTTTCCTAATATGCAATAATAAGCAAATGGAAGTAATGTGACCAGAAGACAAGGTCAATAACAGTTTTCTCTCCTCCCAGTTCAACTACATGCATGAATGCTTCGAGCGTGTCTTTTGTGAGCTGAAGTGGAGGAAGCAGGTAAAGGACCCCTCCTTTCCTCTTTTGGGAAGTGAGCGCATGCCAGCTTTGTGTGTCTAAACTTAGCATATTCTTAAATTCTTTTTTTCAGTCTTACATGTTTTCTTTGGATTTTTGCTTAAAGCGTCAGCTTTTGATTCCCATGTGTATTGTGTTTATCTGTTTCAGGTGGAGGAAGAGGCTTCTGATAAAGACAACAAAAACTGCAGCAACAACGGTGAGCAGTTTTCATTTCTTCTATGAATTTTCAAAGTGAAGTTCATTAGATTACAGTCTTTAGCTTGTTAAAAACACCACCCCAAAACAAGAGGCTACATTGTTAGAGACAGGAATACGCAGTCTGAGAGCTGCTTTGATCGAATGCAGCCATCTAGGAACATGAATAATGCAGAATCCTATCGGATCAAACCTAAAATGTCAAGGGAAGGGAAAGAATTTCAATCAGTAATTCTTAATTTATATAAAACAAATATTTGGGAACAAATTTGTACTGTCTGAAATTTGGCTTATTAATTAATTAAAGAATGAAGATGTGCTTTTATATTTGCAAGGCTTATTGTGCACCATATCTGGTGCCTTGCCAAAGCATTCAAACCTCTTAGGCTTATTAATGCTTTAACCACAGACTTCATTGTGTATTATTGGGATTTTATGTTACGGACAAACACAAAGTAGTGCATAAATATGTGGAAGTGGAAGAAAAACTATACATGTTTTAAAAATTCTTTCCTAATAAAAATCAGAAAAGTGTGGCATACATTTGTGCGCGGCCCCCTTCACACTTAATAAAGAGATTATCCAGTTGCCTTCAGATGTTATTTAATTAGCAAATAAAGCCGACTTGTGTGTAATATGTGTGTGTTAATCTCAATATAAATCCAGCAGATCTGTGAAGGACTGAGGGCTTTGCTACTTTATTAACCATTTTTGTGTCTCCATCACAATAAATATTTCTAAATGTTATCCCTATATAATGCCCATCCCTACCCTGAACACACCATTCCCATTGTGAAGTATGTTGGTGGCAGCATCATGCTGTGGGAAGCATGATGCTGCCACATTTAATTGTGGCAACATTTAATTTTCCTTTTACTACACAGTGATGCACTACCTTGTGTTGGTCTACCCTATAAAATCCCTGTAAAAAAACATAAAGTTTATGGTTGTAGCAGGACAAAAGTTAGGAAAAGTTCAGATTTAAGAATAATTAAAGACAATGTATCAAATTAAACATAGTTAAGGTTTATTTTTTAATTAATTTCTAGAAAGAATAAAAAGCTGCACAAGTGAGCTGAGGTTAAAGTGTCCTGCAGCACCCTAAGACTACTATGTGGAGAATTCATGCATTAAGGAATAGCAGAGATTTGTGCTTTGCCATCAAGCGCATGTTATCTAGGAGATCTACATGTTGCAAGTTAACAGTATTCAGCCAGTGTTAAACTGCTTGCAGTTATCATCACAAGTATGTGGACAAGACACTACAGAAATATGAATGATAAGAATGGATCTGCTTTCTGTTGTGTTCTTGCAGCATTTTTATGAGTTACATGACTTTCAAAATAGGATGATTACTGAGACTCGTTGCCTTCCAGAGTACCTGCCTCCTCTGGAGACGCAACAGAAGGGATGGCGCCACCTAGGGGGGGAAATCGCAACGTCCTAAAAAAAGGTTAATGTTCACTCGAACTAGAACTGATCCACTCATCACAGCCACCCACAGAGAGTGTCCATTGACAAACAGAAGAAGTGAGAGTCTGAGGTGATCCCTGCCCCAGAACAGGAGGAGGCCCCTCTTTGGAAAAAAGTCACTCCCAAAATAAATCCAAGGACAGGCGGAGTGAAAAGAGAAGCGAAGGAGAATCAACATCAGCCAGTTTTCATATCATTTACTAGATCTCCAGCTTGTGTCCATTTTTTTCTCTCCATGCATCTACCCTGTGATGTTTGGCTCAACAGTAGAAAAGTCTCACCATTGGACAGAGTGGACTTCTGGGATGAAAATTTGGCCCAGAAATCCTGCAACACGGGTCTCGAACAGCAAACTGAGCTGAGAGTAAGGGAAAAAAGAGGCGAGATACAACAGAAATGAAAATCAGTGATAAAAACAAGCAAAGTCATGCTCTACACTACACTGATGCTGGACAATAACAGAAACATGTTTTTTTGTGTTCTGGGGTCCTGTCTTTGTTGGAGAATATAAGCAGCACAAATGTAACAATGGAAATGGATTGTGTTCGTAAATTTTTGTATGTTAACAATCATGCTTCTGATATAAAAATATAGATTAATATAAGAGCAAGTAAAATTTGTTTCTTTGATCTGAAATAATGAAATGCTGAACTGCAGTCAGGAAGCTCTCACTAATCTCCATCTTTCACGTTGTCCTCTGGTCTAACCCACAATGCAGAAGAACATCTGTTTGGGG
>JAHHUM010001673.1:0-48256 GCA_036173005.1 Crenichthys baileyi | reverse complement strand
GGGGGGGGGGGGCCCGGGGGGGGGGGGGGGGGCTTTAAAATTTGTTTTTGACTTGGAGTACTATAAGCATCCACAATTTTATTAATCACACTTTACACACAACAAGGACATCTTGCTGATTTCTCCCAAGAATCCAGCCTGCAGAGCAATTTCAGCTTTGAATTTACACGGAAATTAGAGCATCCCCTTAGGTATAAGCTTCAATAGGAAAAGCATGTTGCATTTGATGTAAATGGAAAAATAATCCAAACAAAACAAAGAGCACCATAAACTGGCGTTTTAAGGGGTATAGACTATTGTTTTTGCTTACAAGTGTCATCTGAAAAAGTAAAATTATTTAAATTTTGACAATGATAAACAGACTGAAAGGTTTTAAATTGTATGCATTCACATAGCTGTGTCCATTTTCAAGAATCATAAGTTTTATATTAGTTTAGGACTACAGTTTGAATTTTTTTTTATTGCCTGTGGAGTTTCAGATCCATTTTTGGGAAAGATCATCTGATACTACAGGCTTATTCACATTGCTGGCCTGGTCCAAGGATCGGTAAAAGTGAGAAAATTCACACTTTCACACGCTTTCACACAATTTTTAGACCAGACCAAACAAAGTCATGCAGTAGAAACGGATTGTTTCAGGGGCAGTATTGCGCTGATCGAGAAGAAAAAAAGCATGAAGATGAAAGTCCATTTCACCTGGGTTTCTATTGTTACTTTAGTGTTCAAATGTAGTTGTGCGCCTGCACCTCTTCACTACTCCAAGACATTTTCAGACTCTTTTGTCTTCAGATTTGTGCTCTTACTACACTGCTCAAAACAATAAAGGGAACACTTAAACAACACAATATAACTCCAAGTAAATCAAACTTCTGTGAAATCAAATTGTCCCTTAGGCAGCAACACTATTGAGCACAATTCACATCTGTTGTGAAAAGGGAAATAGACAAACAGGGGGAAATCTTTGGCGATTAGAAAAGACACACTCAATAAAGGAGTGGTTTCAGGGTGGGGCCCACAGACCATTCTCATCCCTTGCATTTGGCTGATGTTTTGGCATTTTAAATTTTGGTGGTGTTTTCACACTCATGGTAGCATGAGACGGACTCTAAAACCCCACACAAGTGGCTAGGTAGGCAGCTCTCCAATGGCAATCATCCAGCTGTGGTTTTGCTGTGTCTGTCAGCGTAGTTCCGAGCCTGAAGGCGCACCAGGGACACCAGTACCCCGGGAGAGTGGAGGGGGCCGTAGGGGGGAACACCCAGCGAAAGGGACCGCACCTCTCCCTTTTGGGGCAAGGAGGAACAAGGACACGCCAGAGCCCTCCCAAAATCCCCAGCAGGCCACAAATAGCAATGTCTGCACAAAGGGTTAAAAACCCGCCCCAAAAATTGGGGTTGGCTCACACCCAACACCATCAGGCGCTTGGCTTTTGCCAGAGAACACCGGATTGGAAAATTTCGCCTTGGGCGCCCTGTGCTCTTCACAGATGAAAGCAGGTTCACACGGGCACATTGACAGAGGCGGTCGGGAGACACCGTGGAGACGACTGCTGCCGAAACTTCCTTGCAGACTGGTTTGGCAGTGGGCATAAGGGTGTGGGGGGCATTTTTTTGGAGGGCCGCATGGCCCATGTGCTGCCAGAGGAGCCTACTGCCATTAGGTACCGAGAGAGACCTCAGACCCCGTCAGCCCCATATGCTGGTGCATTTGGGCCCGGGTTTCCCCTAATGCGGACAATGCAGACCTCATGGGGTGGAGTTGTCGCAGTTCCTGCAAATGAAGACATTGAAGCTATGGACTGGCCCCCCCGTTCCCAGACCCGAAAACCGATTTAGCACAACTAAAATCGTCCCCCCACCCCCAAAATCAGTTGCACCACAGACGCCCGGAGTTGGCGGTGCTTTCCAGGTCTGGGAGGAATCCCTCAGGAGGCCATCCGCCGTCTCACAGGGGAATGCCAGCTTGTAGGGGGGGTATACAGGCACGTGGAGGCCACACACAATACTGAGCCTCATTTTGACTTGTTTTAAGGACATTACATCAAAGTTGAATCAGCCTGTAGTGTAGCAGTTTTGTGTGATTTTGTTGTCAGCACATTCACTTTTGTACAGAACAAAGTATTCAATGATAATATTTCATTCATTCAGATCTAGAATGTGTTATCTGAGTGTTCCCTTTATTTTTTTGAGCAGTGTATATTTTTCCTTTTCTTCTTCTAATCAAATGTGTTCTTACGTCACATCATTTGGTATGCTGGGAACGGCAGGCCCTTTTGTCCATTTCAGGGTTTGGGATTGGTTCACTCCGCCGTGATCCACTCCAGAAACCGGACTCTGGCACAGTAAAAAGTGTTCCAAAATTTGGGTGGTAATTTAATTTACCCCCATTTTATATGTACTCCAAATAAAAAAAACCATTAATTTTCCAAAAAGAAAAACCCAAATAAGTTTAATTTTGCATGGTTGCTATGGTTAAATAAGGTATAGGTAACTAAAAGAATACCTAAATATATGTTAAAACTGGTGTTGCTCTACTTACTGCTGGTGGATCTAATCTGAGCGGTGGATGTTCATCTCATGCCATTTTAGGTTCAAACAGCAAAGAATCAAAGATGGAAATTATATTTGCAGCAGCAAAATGAAATGTTTTTGTAGTGAAGAAAAAGCAAATTTCCTTTCAAATGCATCTAAGCTTGATATAAATCAAATAAGTCTGACCATCAGCTTAGAGCCTAGTATAAATGAATAGCAAAGGCAAATAAAAGCTCTGTTGTCTCACTTTCTTCTTACAAAGAACCTGCCATGTTAGGACAGACAATGAAGACTGTTTATCAGGAGACCTTGGCTTAACCCTAGAACCCAGCGGAAGGGTCTTTAAACAGAGGTGCTGTTCTGTGGGTGAGTCTGACTTCTGACCTGTCATGGTCAAAAGTTTTTCACATAAAAGAAAGAATAATCGGGTTTCATGTGACAGCTTCAGTAAAATACTGGCTTTAAACATGGCAGAAACAGAATAGTTTTGGGCTCCTGTAACATGAAGTCAGAGCTGATGATACCCGAAGTGAGTTATGAGAAAATGAGCTCAGGCACTCTCCACATCTCCTCGTGCTCACTCATTTTATGTGGGCTGAGATGAATGATGCACCCTCTCTTATCAGCTCTCTATTCTTCCACTTATCCCCACAATCATTGCAGCTGTTTCAACTCTCTGTGGACACTCATGACTGTGTTTTTTTATGGTGAAAAGGGAGGGGATTAAAAAGAGAAAGAACAAAGGCCAGATGACCTCATCTTCTGGTTAAGACTCAAAGACATTAACAGTCACCTGTGTGTCTTCTGTAAGAATAAAAAAGGGGTGCCCATGTAATGAGAGCTTTGTGATTTTAATCTCTTCAAAATGTTGGAGTCGAGTGAATGTTTTAGTGTTTCTGACGGCAGGACACTTGGCTGTCGGGGTGGGAACATCAGCAGGGCCCTCCGTTTTCCATAACAAAAACAAGCAAGGATGAACCCTGATTTGTGTGGGAGAAACAGATGGATGTAAGAGGGACGAAGAGATGGACAACTACCTGCTGTCTGGATAATTAAAAACTGTCTGCAGAGGCAAGAGTCTCGTCAAGCCACATTATTAAGGAAGTTACCGTGGACACCACATGCACAAAGATCACACACAGAGAGGCAAGGAGCTAGATGAAGGATGAGATAAGAAGAGGAGACTAGATATATGGTGCCTTGTCACATTTTGTCACATTCCAATCACAGACTGTTCAATCCATCATCACAAAACAAAAGAGTATGGCACAACTCCATACCTACAAACACATGGCCGCTCACCTAAATTTGCAGGCCAGACAAGGAGAGCAATAATCAGGATTAGCTGTGCCCTCCACAAACACACAACACTCGTCTATGTTGAAAGAAAGCCATAAGAAATGACTGCAGTTTGCAGTGTGTCAAAAACCATGTAGGGGAGAGAGTAATAAAACACGTGGCACATGCTCTGGTTAGATGAAAAATTTAAACTTTTAGGCCTACATCATAAATGCTGTCTAGATAAAAACTAACACTAGATCTCATCCTGTACCCACAATACTGTTTCACGCAGGGTGAAATATGATAGGGTGAAACATGATGGTGGCAGCATTATGCTGTGGGGAGGATTTCTTCAACACAAACAAGGAACCTGATCAGAAATGAAACAGGAACCGGGTCTAATCATGTGTTACAATAGCCCAGTCAAAGTTCAGACTTCAATCAACTTGAGGCAAGACTTTAAATTTGATGTTAACTGATGTTTCCACCCAGCCTATCTGAGACCGAGCTTCTTCAAACAGATGAATGGGCAGTAGCTTTAGTCTTTAGATGCGCAAAGCTAGTTAAGCCCTACGCTAAAGACTTGCAGTTGTAATTGGTTGATGTTGATGTTCAACATATTGACTCAGGCATGCTTTACTTATTTGATTTTTTGTTTTGAAAAAATGCGGAAAATCATGTATTCTTTTCCTTCCTCTTGAAATGTATGCACTATTTTTGTAAGTCTATCACGTAAAATCCTAAGGAATACTGACAGTGTTTATTTAGATTTATGCCAATAAAACCGAATGAAATTACCTAACGTTTTACATAGCATGGAACAACTCTTTAAATACGGTAGTGCTTATTTATGTAAATCAATACTTGGACTCATACATGCACGCATGCACTGAGCAGGCTTCCAGCTTCCTGAGCTCAGTGCCAAGTTTAACATGTGCAAGGCAGTTTGGGAATGTTGGCTAAGGAATCAACAGGAGGACAGTGAAAGAGAGAAGATAGTGTATGTGCATGAGAGGGAGAGAGAACATCGACGTTTAGGAATGAATGATGTTATTAAACAAGAAAAAAATGAGACATGGGAGATCCCAGAAAAACATCAATGGATGAGGGAAAGGAGAGGAATCAAGAAGAGTAAGGTAGTGAAGTGAAAACAGATGGATGACAAGAAAAAGATAACATGCTTGAAAATGACTGCCGCTGCTCAGGAATATAAAGTAATGACATTGCATGATGACAGGTTTACGTTCTGTATGCAGTAAAATGTCCTCTGCTCAGTGTCCGCTCTATGATAGAAAAAGGCAATTAGAATGAAAATGAGAAAGATGAAAATGAAGAGAAAGTCAACAACAACACAGAGATTGGGAAAGAAAGACAAAGAGGTGGGAGATGCAATATGATCAGTAATTTATGTGTTTTACCAAATATCGGATAAATGAGGTGTTGGCTTAGAGGAGCTGCCGCTGTCAGCACAAGGGTGGGCTGGGCTGTGGACCACTGTGCCTTTTTGTCTACCTTACTGCCGATACTGACTAGGGTAGGCGGGTTGGGGGCTGGGTCTCCTGGTGGCTTGGGGCCTGCTCTGGCTCCTAGTGGGATGGCTGCCTGTGTGCCAAGTGGGGGGTGCCACTACAACATCTCTGATCTGGTGGGTCAGCCGGAGGCCATGGATGGTGGGGTTTGGTGTGGGGGCATGGGTGGGGCATGAGAGGGGTGTTGAGAGGGTGGTCAGTGGGGCTTTGAAGGCTGGGTGTTCCTGATGGGGCCTGTGTGGTGTGTTCCGAGATGGGACAAGGGGCTGCCAGTTGGATAGCGGTGAGCTTCTGTGGGATGGCCTGTGCCTCATGGGGATGTGTCAGATTGGTTATGGGCTGCAGGGGCTAAGCTGGGTTTGGGTGGGCTTCCGTCCCCTCTTGACTTGCTACAGGCTAATTCCCCAGGTGAGATGGTTATGTGCCCTCCCTACCTTGGCCCTTCGGGGTTCTGGCTGCCATTGAGATCTGGTGCCAACCTGGCGTGCTGGGAGCTCTGGGCAGCTCTCCTTTGCTTGATGAAGGGAGATCTTACTGTCGAGGGTTGGTGCTGGCCCTGAGCTGCTGGGTCCCTGGCTTGGCCTGTGCAGATGGAGATGGTGGTGTGGCTGAGTCGGGGTCTCTATAACCTTACGTCTCACCCTCTGCCTCTTTGGCCTGGTGATCAGCTGTCCTTGGCTGCTCCTGGGTGTGTTGCAGGTCTTATACTGTTTTCGCCAATCTAACAACTGTGCACCTCCAGGTGAAAAACTTGCTCATATACACCCACTTAACACAAACAGACTTATTTCTACACATTCACTAATCCTAATTATAGGAAAAAGGAGCGGAGAAAAAAAAATCAAGAAAATATCTCAGGTATATTTCAGTCAAAACACAGAACATTGACCTACCAATCAGCCACTCTCAAAGCTTTTGTTAAGTTTCAGCAAACACTGTAACGCACTCTTAAATTAATGATATATATCTATATATATATAGATATATATACACATATTAATTCTGAGAAAGAAAACAAAACACAAATGTTAAAAGCAAATTTCTTAAACGATTTTCTTAAAATAAGGCATCACATCTAACCATCTGAGAATGAATGTTCCAGAAAATAAAGGAAGATGATTTACTGTGGGATTTATAGAGATGGCATCAATGTAAGCACTAAGATGTAACGAAAGCATCATGCACATATATAAAAACGGATGTGACGTGGTACTCATCCACAGCTCATAAATGACTTCCATGCTGCTGTTTGAATCTTTTTATCCATGGGACATAAAGAGATCAAAGATGGAGAAGTCAGTGTGTTAAAACCAAACTCTAATAATGCCTCACAACAACATTTACACTCCACTTTAATTGTTTTCAGTCAATGAAATCTTTATTTATAGAGCGCCTTAAATAACATAACATAGCAAAATTAAAAAAATGAGATACAATTGTAATAATAATAGCAATAAATAATAGCAACACAATAAAAAAAATAACTATACGAATGATAAAAGGCAAATGACAGTGCTAAGACTGGCCTACTGATGATGCTCTCTGGAGTTAAAAGCCAGTGTAAAAAGAGTAAAGAGATTTCAATTCGTTAAGTAGGAAAGAAAGATAAGGAGGGCCCAGCCCATTCAAACATTGACAAAAAACAATAGTAAAATAAAAATGAAAACAATACTAGAAGTAACAGGCAGCCAGTGAAGAGAATGCAACATAGGGGTAATGTGCTCATATTGTCTTGGCCCAGTTAATAGGCAGGGAGCTGGAGATGGTGGAGGACAGAGTGGTCAATCCTACTATAAAGGGAGTTGCAGTAGTCTAGTCTAGAAAAGATAAACGCAGGAATGACCCTTTAAAAGGCATCATAAGGCTTAACTTCACTTATTAACCTTAGATGATAAAAACTAGACTGGACTAAATTTGAAGTTATCAAAAATAATCCCAAGATTCCTAATAAAAGGTCAGTCAGATGAGTCCAAGGAGCCAACAGAACTGCTGGATCATGCCAGTAAGTCCGTTTTGCCAAACCCAGTGACCTCTGTTTCAATTTCATTTAAGCAGAGGACGTTTAGCTCCATCCAAGTTTTAATATCCTGTAAACACTTCTGCAGATTCGCAATACACTGTGCTTCACTAGAGTTAACAGGTAAATAAATCTGGATGGTATCTGCATAGTAATGAAGTGACATATTATATTTTTTAAATGGACCCCAGTGGAAGCAAATAGAGAGAAAGTAAAATGGGGCCTCTATAGAAAAAAACTGTCCAAGTTGGATAGAAAACATAAATGTATGCTTTGATTTAAACCATTCCCTTGTCATTCTGCCTGATTGCTGAGTGTCACTGTCTTCTTGGAAGGGTAACTTCTGTGCTAGTCTCAGCTGTTTTGTAGCCTCTGATAGGCTTTCTTCAGGATTGCCTTGTATTTAGCTTTATTCTATTAACCATCAATTCTGACTAATTCCACTGTTTCTGCTGAAGAAATGAATCCCCACAGCGTGATGCCACCACCACGTTTCATAGTGGGGATGGTGTGTTCAGGGTGATGTGCAGTGTTGGTTTTTCACCACACATTTAGGGGAAAATGATCAGTCACATCTGACCAGATGACCTTCAGCTGCGTGCATGCTGTACAAACAGGATTTTCACAGCTTTCTTTTAACATACTTAAGATGATTTGTTCTAATAAAAGCATTAAGGTTTACAGTTCATTAAAAGTTCATTTAAAGGGTGTTTCCCACTTTTGCGAGGCATGACAACTGTACATCTCTTGCACAGCATTATTTCAGGTTACATATCTTGAAATAAATCTAAAAATATAATTTGCAGACAAACATTTAAACCAGAAAAACACCACCAAGATTTTCACAAAGACTAACATATGAGGCAATAAATAGAGACTGTATTACTAAAATGATTTATTAAAAAAGGTTTTAACCACAACACAAATGTCTATAATCACTAGCATGTTTTTACTCAGCCGCCCACCCTGCTAGTAGCTCACAATCTTAAACACAATCAAAACTAATGGTTGGTGACGATAATGATGATGAATAGGCCCGTTCACGGCCAATGTGCTCCTAAACCGGCAGAGAGTTTGTATCTGATTGGTTAACTGCCATAAAGTGAGACACAGATCAGGCTGAAAAGTGGAACAGAAACAGGTTGCATTGGGCAAAATTAAAAATGTTCCTATTTACATTCTTAAACTCTTAGAAAAAAATGGAAAATATATATTCTTGTATATTTTTAAAATGGAATTGAAATTTTTTAAAAATGCTTTTTCTTCCACTTGTTTTTGCAGACTTGTCTCCATAACACTCCAGGGAAAAAATAGGTTGGTGGTGTTTCGTCGTAAAATAACATAACGAGGGATTACTGCACATTATATTACAAATCCAGCAATAAAAACAAGCTTAGCAATCACACTTTTATCTCTTCATCGTTTCAGGATGAGCTACTCAGTGTTTGCATGTGTGAGTGTAAAAGGGAGAGCAGGGTTAAACCATGTTCTCATATGCAGGTCATGTCTGGGTCAATCTCTCTGGCTCCAGTACTTCCCTGTTTAACTCCTTCATATCCTCTGTCCCTGTTTCTTTCACACACACACACACACACACACACACACACACACACACACACGAATGCACTGTATCTCACAATTCTGTCTGCCTGCATTTAAGTTTAGGAAATTAAAATAGAAAGCATAAAAAAATTATAAAATAAAAAGGTAATGTTTCTGTACATTATTGGATGGGGAAAAACAACATTCAGCTCTGAACAGAGTGGCCAAGTACTTGCATCAGGATCACACCAAAAAAAAAAAAAGCTTGTCATTTTTTTTTATTTTCTATGATGAAATTATAAAAACAAATATGTTTGATAGGACGATCAAAAAGTGACATGCCAACCATTCCTGACAGAATAAATTGCAAAATGTAATGTAATCAGCAGGCATTTCAACAGCTACATGGGACTGGATTTCACTTTTGTTCACTTTATCAGTACTGGTGTCACTGGGATGGTCCCAAGTATATGCTGTCTGTCTCTATACCCTTAAAAGCTACTGTCAAACAGTTTTTTAATTTGTCATGTATGTTGGTGTATCTAATAGGATACATCCACTAAATATGAATCTAAATGTGAAGAAATTAAGTGAATTTTGTGAAACATTGAGTCCCGTATTTGTATGAGTGTGTATTGACAAAGGTTGTCAAATATGATGTCACCACCACTTTTTTCTTTACTTAATGATTTTTTTTAAATACTTATTGAACAACTGACCATCTGAGATCAATCAACACTCAATGTGTGCTCAAGTGGTTAAAATATTATTTGCTGAATTAATCCGAAAATAAGATGGGCTGACCTCCAATCGGGGCCTCTTCAAGCATTTAGCCAGGTAAAGTGAGTGAATCTTCATCTATGCAAACAGAGCATCTGCATAGCGTAGCATAAGATCAAGACATGGCATTATTGGGGCATTGCTGTGATATTTGGTGCCTGTGTGCATCACTAAATAGCCGGTGGCAGCCTTAAATGATGATAAAATCACGTATGCAACAGTTTCAGTTGATGGTGATGCCTTTCTACGGATCTGAGGTTTTTTTTAATGTAAGGGTGTGCTCACACCTGCCATTTTTGGTCCGCTTGAAATGGACTAGAGTTTGTTTCCCCATTAGTCCGGACCTTTTATGTAGGTGTGAATACACTCAAGCGAACTCAAGTGCAGACCAAACAAGCGGATCAATCTTACTTGAACCGCGCTCTTAACCGTTGCCTGCGTGTTTTAGCTCATTGCACAGAACAGTGTCTCTGTCAGCTTGCAGCACGCATTCTCTGACAGGGTTTTTTTGACAGATCTGTGCGTTGCAATGTAAACTTTGCTAAGAACATTTAATAGTGACAAGACCTAATGGACACATGCAACTGGGTCACAAACACTAAACCACAATAATCTGGTTTAACTAAAGAAAAGTTTATATTTTCTTTGTACTCAATGATTGTAAATGCTATGAAACTAAAAAAAAACATTCTACTTCAACAAAAGTGATAAAATATTTCAAGGAAAATAAATATGTGTAAGCAGCTGACCTTAAAAAAATACTGTGCAGGAATGCTCAGTTTGGTGATTTGACAAAGAACCACCCATATAATTATACCTCAGCTATCTTAACCTCAAGGATTCCAAAAATTTGTCTGAGCCACTTCCAGAGCAGCATGAACCTACAAGGAAACTGTGAAATGGAACAACCCTTAGAGCAAAATGACTCTGGTTTGGGGATTTGAACTTCTTTCTTAGGTTTCATTTTGTTGTGTTTGCTGGCCAAAGAGGCTATTCTTCCACATCTGGTTGAGTCAAACAGAAACTGTAAACTCCTCTAATGTTGTTTGCTATGAGGTTAAGCAGCTGCAAAATAAATCCTTGTACCCATTACAGAAGAACGCTTACAGTTATTTTTTTTTGTCTTTAGAACAATCTGTGGAGAAAAACCACACCCGAGACCACATAATACCTATAGCACTCAAACAGACTGCCGCTTTAATGTGTGGGGACAAAGAGTAACAGCATTGCTAAAGACTAGGAATGACACAACCTATATTTAAAAAAAGAGACAAATTTACTCATTTGAATCACTAAACTGCCAAACAAAATGCATTTTAAACCTCACAGAAAAATGTCTAAATTCTCCTCTTGAAACTGACGTAACAGCTCCAGTTGTGACCCTCCCACCAGCCTCCAAATAAAAACCCCACTAAGCTTCTTTAATGAATTTCAGAACTTCCTCAGTGTTTAAATGTTCATAAACCTAAGAAAAGTGTGCTGGCAGTTCCACTAAGATAAGCTAAAATGCTGACTTGTAATGCTAATGATTTATTTTAGTAAGCATACTAGATTTTGATAAAAAAAAAAAGAAAAAACAACTCAATAAAACAGTTAAAACAAATAAATCTGTCTTGTTTGTTGTAGGTGGTTCATGTTTTTAGACGGACCAGTGTAAGCTTCCTTTTTTGGGGGGTATATTATTGAAACTTTTTTTTTCCAATTAAAATTTGCTCTACATTTAATTGAAAACAAAAAAGCTGCAACTCTTTTTACTGCAGCTAAAATAACATTAATTATGACTCTTATGTTATCTATAGCACTGAATAAACGTTTGCCAAATTGGATTAAATTTTAAACTTATGCATCTCACAGTTAGCTAGGCTATCTGCTCATGTAGCCATGTGGCTTCTAAAAACACATTTCAGTTTGTCTACTGCAGGTTTAAGACAGCATTTTTGAATTTTTTTTTATTTAAGAAAGGTAAAATTGTAAGCTTCTTTCAGCAAGCTGACCAGAATTGCACAGCAACAGGTGGGGCAGCACTGCAATACTCTATGTTCCACAGAGTCAGAGAAAACTCTAAAAGGGCTGTAAACTATGATAACAATACATATTTTTTTAAATGAGCAATTTTGGAAATATAACTTTTAAGAATTTATATATTTTTACATTGGAAATTGGTCCATTTCCATTAGATACTAAATGCAAAATTAGGTAAACCTGAATATGTCCACTTTAAATATTTAGCTTGAAGCCAGATTTAATGGGATTCTAACACAAACAGGGTGTCAATTAAAAATTATGTTTCTATGCAAATTAGTTCCACTCTGAAATTCTGCATATATCAAATACAAGCACTGCTAACCAAATCAAGCCAAATCTTATGATTTATTTTTGAGTTCTTTTGAATGTACCACTCTTAACTAATGCAAGGTGAGCACGATTGTTGAGTTTAAATTCTCAGTTTACCTTAAGAACCCTTTACAATGATTACAAGTCAGAGAGAAGGAGCAATCTGGGAGTAACAGCTGGTTTTTAGAAGCGGCACCAGTTTAATCGGAAACAATTAAGCATCTAAAATAAGACCGGCAACTGCAGACAAACAAAAAGACAAAAATAGACAACAAGGGAAAATAGGGAACGACTTTTAACTGCTTTAATGTAAACTTCCACTGATTTGAATTGATGTTGGCTGATGGAAAATATGGAGACAAACAAAGAGTTTCAGAGCCAGAACCCTCTAACTGGCTACATTTAGGTCCATGTTTTTTGGAGAGTAGATCAATTTCACTGCATAAACACTTTCTCCAAAAGACGCAGCGATAAACAGCCTAACACATAAACTGAGCTACATATACACACACACACATACCACAAGCTCAGACAAATGTCAAAGCTCAGTGTTTCCAAGAACACACACTCCCACACCCATACACATAATCTGACAAACATACATAAACACCTCCCTGCATCTCTGCAGAGAGATGTTCTGTGCTATAAACATTGGGTCATAACTCCATACACCACAATAGACAAAGAAATGCTCTCAATGTGTATAACGGCTGTGTTAATCAGTGCCTCTATCTAAGGGAGGTCCACTCAGTATGCAGCAGAAAGTTCAGAGTGGGGGAGACAGTTATGTGTGTTAAAATGACCTTATGTACACATATCACCTTGACACTGTTTGCATGCAGGATCCTTCTCTTTTCATACACACACACTCAAATATGAACACACGCGTGGTGGTAAGTTCATCAAACTCAACAGTCTCTTGCTCTGGCAGGGGCCTTGCTGCTTTGTTTGAGTTAAATCCTCTTCCTCACCCACCAGCCAGCGCAGCACCAGCTCAGCACATAGTTACCCCTCTGTTTGTGCTGGGAAATCAGATAGTAAATCTATGGCCAATCAGACGTTAGGAATCATGCGCATGTGAGTGTATGTATGATTTAAATGTGATTATACAGATGTTTGAACAGAGGCTGGGATTTCTACATTCCTGTTGATAAATATACATCTCCATGTGTACCTAATTTAGATCCAGATCTAGGTCTTATCAGGACTGATCTTTAAAGAGCACCTGCAGCTCCCACTTTGAAAGTTCACAGGAGCCCCCAAATCAAATCAAACCCACATGAGCATTTAACATGCTAACAGACAATGTGTATAATATGTACTGTGGCACTGGTAGTCCATATTGATCAATGTTCCAAACCCAAACCCATCCCACACTGTGCACTGAACTGTTGGCTTCACAATCTACAGCAGGGTTGCTCATGTTCAGTCCTGACAGGTACAATACAGCAACTTTTAGATGCATCCCCATTTTGGGGTTTTCTTTGGGATCAGACAATAAACTGACTAAACAGTATTAGCTGATTATCTGTGGCACTAGCATAAAAACTGAGTGAAAGAGTTGATGCTGATTTAAATCATGTTGGATATAAAGACGATGCTTTCTTCTACAAGTCCTTTCATCTACAAATCTGAACACTTCACTGAATGAAATGTTTTTAATGTATGGGGCTGAGAGAGTTGTGTTTTATTTGAGTTTTTGACGTGACTTTACTTAACTCCTGAACTTGAGCTCACAAGAAATTATATAGAATCTTCACATTTTTCTTTGAAATGTTTTCCAGACACTCTTCCTAATCTCCACGTTAAAAAACTTCTTCCATGTGTTGTTTATCTTAAACCCAATCCCACTAATCTGTGGCCATTTAACCTCATTTTTTGAGAAATGGAAACGGTAAATGAACTTAATTTATATAGTGCTTTTCTAGTCATACCGACCACTCAATGTGCTTTACACTAGAGCCACATCCATCTAACTGCACTCACAAATGCACACATGCACACACATTCATACACGGATACACAGATTGTAGGCAACTTAAGTGCCTTGCCCAGGGGCACATCGGATGTCTTCTTTTTAAATCCTTAAACAACTCCATCAGTGTGTTGGTACCTCTATCCAAATGCTTACATTTCTGAACATCAACAGGGTGCTGATCATGTATAAACAAAATTATCTATTTATTATTTATTATTAATTATTTATTTTTTTGCACTATTTTTAACTTGTAGAATTGGTTGGACTGATTTTTTCTTCACATTTCACAGTCCTGACTGGCCACGTGTCTAATGTTGAATTCGTAAAACGGGTCAGTCTAACTGTTAGCAAAACTTTGGTGTGTGTTGCTGAGAGACGACTGTGGGCTCAGCGCAGTCTGGAATTGATCGTTTCTCATTAATCGCTGGGATCAGTTAGAGCCCCAGTAAAACAGGGCAGAGCCAAAATCTGCACCAGCTTGCACATGTGTGTGATTCTGTAGCCATTTCCATGGGGATAGAGCTGAGTATAAGCAGAATGTACGCATGTGTATATGAGGGAACATGTGGGTAAATGACCATTGGCTGAATAAATGAGGAATGTCCTGTCTGGGACTGTGAGCACATATTAGACTGGTTTTAGAGGTGTTGTTTCAGTGTGTGTGTGTGTGTGTGTGTGTGTGTGAAAATGTCTCATTTCCATGGCTCAATATTTGCCATGGAGCAAATCCCGGCCTTTAGCCTAATGAAGGAAACTAATCATGTCCACTGTAATCATACAAATACACACTTTTTTATTCCTGAGCACACACAAGCATAAGACTGCAGTGTGAGAGGAGGAAAGGACAGAGACAGAGGGAAGAATAAAAGGGTGTGAGCTGGACCAAAGGGGATGGAGAGGAAAGAACCCATTATGTACCCGTAATACTTCTGTCTGCGGTCTACAGCCTGTACTTTGTTTTGAGCCAATGCCAAGACCAGGAGGACCGAACCGACTCGTTCTACTGACACTGATCACGTTTCGCTTTGCTAGGGAAAACACCTAAACTTTCAGTGGAAAAAGGTGATTCTGAGGCCTTTAAGAAGTTATGGGAACTTTGGAAAACAACATAATTACCTCAGAGTCATCACTCAGAAAGAATTAACGTTTCCTCTATTTGGTTATTAAACTTTAATCTATCCTTTTCTTTAGGGATCGTGGAGGATTAATAAAATCTGGATCTTGTCTTCGATCATCATTTGTAATGATTACACCAAGCATCCCAAAATAATCAGTCCAATCAACATCAGGTACATGAGGAAAGAAATATAATTAAAGAGATCACAAACAAGCCAACAGTTTTTATAAATGATTACACATACTGCTTAAAATATAGAGCTCTGAGAGCTCCATATCATTTAGGATCAGATTTAACGCTTGCTTTTGAGTGTGCTCCTCACTGATGCTGTCTTTTTAAGTATTGACATTCCCATTTTCAAGCAATCTTTTCTACTTTTTACAGTGTATCTTAAAGGTGAATTTAAAGTTTTCAAAAATATAAATTTTTTTTTAAATATATATGAATACACATTGCTTATCTCATACTGTGCTATTTGCTGCACATAGCTGCAGCATCTCTGGATAAAATCTGTTTACAATTATCCTCTCTAGATTTTCTGTTTGAGGCATGAAAATTTAACCTTTAACCTTCAGTAAGAAGGCCATCCATTGCATGTCTGGGTTGTAATCTTTTAAAAACAAAAGAAAAACTGGTGAAGGCTGTTCAGAAGCAGTGTCATCAATGGGGGGAAAAAAAGCATAATCGAGCATAAACTTTGTAGTTTTCCAAGCATTCACATGTCCATCAAAAGAAGAAAACACATTAAGATAGGAGGATTTCAATAAGTTTAGGAATTAATTATTCCACAAACAGCCATTTGGCATTAATCACATTTATAGATAAGTCTGCATTGGAACCAGCTGGGTTTTATGGGTGTTTCAAGCATGATGTTCCGTTTCTAAGTTTTATTTATGCAAAGTCTAGCTAAAGTGTTCTGTTTCTTTCTCATCAAATTAACTTGTAACAGGGCAGAAAGCAAAGCCATTCCTAAACATTCTTTTCAAACTTTTCTTTAAAACAGACTAAAAACTTTCTAACATAGAATATACAATAAGTAAATCACCATAAATTAATGCTTTATGGTGTATAGTTGAAAAATAAACGTGGGGTTTATTTGTTAGTTTTTTGCATGCTTGCAAGTCTGTATTCTTTGCTTTGAATGTAAGTGAAATGAAAATACACATGAAAAGAAATACAACATAGGGCTCTCTATTTCAGAGGCGACAATTTGTTTAAATTTTGTGCCGTCAGCCTTGTTGAAGAGGTAAGTGTCGCCACACACAGTGAGCTGTGTGTCTGTTCTCACCCACAATGAAGCCCTTAGCATAGCGAACACACATATGCACAAGGGCACAGTAGGTTTTTATAGTTAGTGACAGCTGACGAATCCTCCCCCCCTGCTCTGACCTTTAAACTCTGGCTCTACCGTCTGTAACCCCCAGCTAATTGACATGTCTCCTCGGATAAACTATCCACACATCCTCTAAAAACACATGCACACACAGAAGATCCCCTTGAAATAACACATGATGCCTTGATGCATCAGTACTCTCTGACAGTCTAAAAAGATCAATATTAAAACTAAACAATGCTCTTTAATGTAAATTGTCCAGATCCTAATTACAAAACAGCATATTTTAGAAATGTGAATAAAAGTAGACAAGATTTAAAAAAGTAAATTAGTGAAAGGCGGAGCACGGAGGACGTGACAGGACGAGGAGTTCAGTAGGGGCTCTAATAAAACATGTGTTACCTATTGGGTTTTTCATTGGACAGAGGATAGAGAAAGAGGCCTACACTTCCCAGGCAGTCGGGTGGAAAAGTACACTCTACAATTCATTGCTTCCTTCACGCCAAATTAAAGGTCCCTTGTTTAAAAAAAAATGGGGGTAGGGGGCAAGGTTGAGGGGATTCAAGGGGGGTGGAGCAACAAAAAGGAGCTTTTATTACAAAGAAAAACATTCCCTGATCACCCAAAAAAACTGCTATGCTTCTGTCTGTAGGACCAAATTTATGCTTAGAGCAGAGTGTTAAACATTGGGAAATAGGTTTTCAGCCAGTTTTCAGCATGTTAACTTTGGTACTCAAATATATTTTCTTTACATGTGGTATCATTTGTTTTTGAAAATATAAACACCCAGTCTGACAGAATAAATTACATTATTATGCAAAAATAAAATATTTCCTTAAAAAGTTTCCAAATGAAGTTTGGGCTTTGTGTAAAACATAAATAAAAACAGAATACAATGATTTGAAAATCCTGTTCAACCAATATACAATTAAATACACTTCAAAGACAAGATATTTAACGCTCAAACTGATAAACTTTATTGTTTTTTTGCAAATATGCACTCTTTTGAATTTGATACTTGCAACACATTCCAAAAAAAGCTGGGATAGGATCAACAAAAGACTGGGAAAGTTAATGAATGCCCAAAAAACACCTGTTTGGAACATTTCTCAGGTGAACAGGTTAATTGGAAACAGGTGAGTAACATGATTAGGTATAATCACCACTTTCTCAACAACTGCATGACCAAATAGTCCAACAGTTTAAGAACGTTTCTCAATATACAGCAGCAAGAAATTAAGGATTTCATCATCTACAGTCCATAGCATCATCAAAACATTTAGAGAATCTGGAGAAATCACCGCATGTAAGCAAAAAAGTGTGCTGTGGTCCGATGAGTCCACATTTCAAAGTGTTTTTGGAAGTCATGGACGATGTGTCCTCCAGGCCAAAGAAAAATCGTTTTATCCAGATTGTTATCAGCGCGAAGTTCAAAAGCTAGCACCTGTGATGGTATGGGGGTGTGTTAGTGCCCATGGCATGGGTAACTTGCACATCTGTGAAGGCACCATTAAGGCTGAAAGGTACAACACCTGCTGCCATCCAAGCAACGTCTTTTTCAGGGACATCCCGGCTTATTTCAGTAAGACAATGCCAAGCCACTTTCTGCATAAAAAAATGCAATCAAAGCTGTTTTAAAAACAAGTATAAATCTATCAGTTAATACCATTTTAAAATTAGATTTCTGTATTCTGTATTAGATTAATGGGTACACCTTCCCTTGAAACGGTAAACAACGAGACTGTAGAAAATGTTGAGACACTAACAGCAACTACATGAAAAAAAAGCTATATACATCACTAAAAATGCTCACAGGATTTTTCACATCATCAGCTGTAATTGTCAAATAAATGCTCCAAATTGTTAGTGCATATTAAATCTGGGTTAAGCGTAGCTTAGAAGAAAAATGCTGCATGGAGGAGTAAATTAAGAAAAACATCCTACCATACCAAGTTCCTTTGAATAAAAATAGAAAATTTTTCATCATTTCTGCACATTATAAAATTTTCAAAGGGTCTGGTGAGCAGAGGACATACAATATTTTTTTTACAAACTCTTTATAAAAAGTAAAGTATGTAGAAATAAAGTACAAGTCATGTCTCAAATGTGTTAAAAGGATTGCATGTCAACATAAGTCATCTACGAGTATAAAATGCAACATTTCATAAGTAATTTGCTTTCATAAAATTTGTATCAAAGTCTAAATACCTACCAGGAATCATATTATACTTATCCATGTGCTTATTAACAAATTAAAAATCAAATTAATTCTATAATTCAAATTAATAGGTACCATACTCTGCATGGCTTGAATGACTCATGACATGTACAAACTGAACTATTAGCACCCATAAAATGTATTAGATTAATGGTTATATAGCAGAACATAGCTGCTGTGGCCCTAATGTGAAAAGCAGCAGGGGGTGTAAAGGCTGGTTTCACTGAGATGGAAGCAGCACTTCCTACATGGGCCTCCCAGAGGAAGAGCTTTCATTCCTTCTGTAAGGTTCCCTCTGGAGCCAGGGTCTGAATGGACACTACTGCGTAAACACTGGCTCCTTACCACATGTTACATGACCTGAGGGGAACACACAAATACACATCTGGGTTTCCAGCTCTCAAAGACTGTCTGGTTTGTTGATGGTTATCGTAGTGAGAAGGGTTCCTGCCTCTCCCTTTTCTCCATCTTTGTACCTCCCCTCTCTATCCCTAAATCTGTGTCTTTTCCCTTCCCTCTTCTGTCTCCAACTCCCTCTTATCCATAATTTACAGAACTTATCAACACTCCTTTGATAAATCAAACTGCATGAACCAAACTCGCTGTTGCATCATTCTGTCTATATAAACATTTACATTTTTCCTAAAGTAGTTACTGTTGTTAAATTCAAATATTTTATTTAGCCCTTGTGGTAAAACTGAGAAACTCAACATTCTTGATTGTGCAAAGATTGTGTAAATTATATCTTTGAAGTTTGAACACACTTAGCCATGTGTGAAAAGATGAGTGAAACACAGAACAGGTTTGTGTAAATACATCAGTACAGATTTCCTGTCTCAACATCTGCTCTTTAGGCTACATTTAGTTTTCACAACTGTACACAGTTCAGTGTTTTACGATTCAAACATAAGTCAAATGGTGTACTCCTACATTTCCAAATGGTGTAACAAATCTGACTAAAATAAAAAAAAAATGCGTGTAGAATAAAAGGATACTTTTTAAACCTCATACTTTTATGAAAGTTACAAACGTCAACCAATCAAGAAATATTTATCGTTTTTTACTCCTAGCATGATGGTAAGGATGTTTTTCATATTTTAAATTAAGCTAATGTCACTTTTGCATGTATTTCTATAAGATTTGTTTTTCATTAAAAATGATCCTTTGTTTCCTGCTTTAATTTACTCTGCTTACTCTAAGTTAGAGTATAGCATAGACCACACCCTACAGTTATATTGTAGACATTCAGTGCTTGTTGATCCAGGAGTTTTCAGACTTATTCCTCCACTCCACAACATAAAGATGTAAACTGCCTCCAGATCAATCATCATTTTATCCATCAATTTAATGTTTTCCACCCTGAGATTGGGAACTAGGGCAATCAAGTCCAGGAGGGAAAGTCAGCATCTCTATCCTACTCACTCTGGGAGATCCCAAGGTGTTCCCAGACCAGAAGGGAAATATGGTTGTTCTAGGTCTTCCTCAAGGTCTCTTTCCTGTGCCTGGTAAACCTCCAAACAAAGGCTTCCAGGAAGTTACCTGATCAGATGCTGCACAACCTCAACTGACACCTTTTGATGCAGAGGAGCAGCGGTTTTACTTTTGCCCCCTTTCACTCGGCCGTGTACTGCTACAGACCGTGGTTTGAAGAGTTAAGGAATCATCATCAACATTGAAAAAAAATGGCTTTAAAAGTCACTTCAATTATTGTTTTTTACATAAAGGCAACATGGAAGCCTAAAAACAAACATATATAAATTGCCAGCATTTTGAGGGTACATCATAAAATAGCCATTCTTTTCAGAACTAAATCATTAACAATATGCAGTTGAATCAACCGCGGTGTTTGCCTGAGAAACCCTATCAGTGTCATTTGAGGCCTAGTGAAGGATAGGCCAGGTCAGTGAGGACATGTTGCAGGCTCATATATTGTGAAGTCCTGCGTTTAATGACGGATACTTAGTGGTTTAGTGAAGATACAAGCATTGTTCACTCTGTAATCCACCAGACTCCTGATGTTCTGACACATCATGATTTTTTTAATCTCCCTGTGTCAACACAACTGTACCTTCTATAAAAATAGATGTTTTATTACTCCCAACTTGGCTCACCCTACCTGCAGTATTCTGCATCTATTTATGTCCATGTAATGGATGTGTAACATGCTACCAGTCTCCACTGACTGCCTGTCAAACATGCATGAAGTGATGACAGGATTTGTGATGCTGAAATCATGTGGTTTTCCATGGATCCTGAAACAAGAGAAACTGATCCAACTAATGGGTTCTATAATATTTCACAGCAACAAAGTCATTTACGTAATTCCTTCTCTAATAGACTCCAAGATATTCTCAAATAACTGATTCATCAAAACCTAATGTTCCATAAATGAGCAATCCCAATGTTAGATCTATAAGATGACTCAGTGCCTGTTACAAAGGTTTAAACTCTTAAATTTTCCATTGAATGGTTCAACAAGTCCATATGATACACTGGTCCACCTTGGTACCCGACTGGTTGACAAATATTTGGAGCGCCATTCTCATCTCTATCTGTAATCACAACAAGCCGTAGCCTCAGACTAAGAATAGCTGATTAGATAATGCAACTGCAGAGACATTAGTGGAACATTACACACACATTAAACAGCCAAGCATCCCATCATTGCTCCGTCAACACAACCAGAGCCAAAAAGACTGTTCATGAGATGGAGTGATAGCCGTGTAGGGGAACCTGTTGGTGTTCATAAACTCTGGAGTTTTAGAGCAAGGGTAAGTGTTACTACTGATGCTGTTGACAAGCTGAAAACTTAAGTTTAAAATTTGCCAGCAAATTAAAATGATGATGGCCTCGCATTTATTTCAAACTGTTTTATAAAGAAAGCCAAAAATTTACCATTTTTTCAGTCTCTCAACTCTAACATAGCCCATCAACTTTTATCTCTTATTTCTAACTGTTGTTTTCTTGTAAGGCTGTTTGTTGACTTTCACTTTTACAGCAGTACTTTATTTGATTTTGGAGTTCCAATAACAGCAAAAGATTTACCTAACTGCAAATAGCAATATAGAACTTTTAAGAGTGAAAAAGTTTGCAGAACTTTCTATTAAACGATTCCATTTTTGTTTTTGATCAGAAATGATGAAAAAAATGGATTTAAAAGGACAGCGTGATGATGATTTGGCTTAAGTTAATCCACATTCGGCAGACTTTTTGGTGCTAAAAAATGAAATAACAAACTCTGTATTGATTAAAAGTCACATTTTGGGTGGTCGGTACAGGCATGAAAACACATTTGACATGTTTAAATACACCACATATTATCTAGTGAACACTAAACCAATTAAAAAGCAATGTAATCCTCCAAGGAAAAATAAGTTTAAAATCATTCAAATATTATAAACCACTACTGTGTTTATAAGTATAACAAATATTTATATGAAACATGAAAAGAAATTCATATTAGGTAATAGTATATTTAGTTACAATGTGATTTTTTTATTAAATGTGTCCTGTAATGGCGTTTTAGGCATACCATATAGAGCAAATGGATTCATACATGTGCCAGGGCTGTTTTGCTCTAAAAAAGGATATCTCAAGACTGTATCCTCATTGTGTGACTAACTTTATTAATTCTGGATTCAATCCAGCATCAGAGTAGGCAGGCCACATTGATGTTATAGTAACCTGTGTGACCTTCAACCATTTGCGTGGGTGCGTGTGTGTGTGTGTTCGTGAGTGTGTGGTTGAGGATATATGTACAAATAGGTGCGATTGTGTAAAGTGGGTGGGTGTTTGTGTGCGTTAGTTTGTCACCTGGAAATCTACATTTGTAAGTGTGTCGAGAACGGTAGAATACCTGCAATCCACAGCAAATAAGAGCAACAAAAGGCAGGTAGACCAGGTGGCAGAAGGCAGCAGCAGCCCCAGGAAGACAGACATAAAGCATCACACCGGTCAGCCATATGCCCAGCATGACCAGTAGGTCACCAGGAAGTCACAGGAGGAGTAGTCCCTAGGCCAAAAAGGCACACAGTGGGACGCAGGGCACTGAGCCCCCCGACAGAGCAACATCGCCACCCCTAGCCAACAATACCACCAAGAATTGCTTGTTTTTCCACAATGCTTAAAACTGCAAGGATGTGGCATCTTTTTTTCTAGGCAGAAAAGAGGCAGACTGGAGGCAAAAAAGAGGCCGACTGGAACTGTCTACTCTAGGCATGTTGATAGGTCTTCACATTCTTTTAGCCAGAAGCCATAGAGCCGGACAGTACCAGAGAGCATGTAGATAATCGTAAGGTAAATCTCGCATGCAGTTTGGACATGTGTTGGTGAGAAACTCATTTGAAACATCCTTTTTCCTGTGTAGTGCATTCTATGAAGGTATTGGTATTGTAGCAACTGAAAGGTGACATTTTGAGTGATTTTAAAAGTGTTTATGCAAATTTTACTCAAGTAGTTAATATCTGTACTGGTAGATAAGTCAGCATCCTATTCAGTGATAGGAAGTGACATTGTTAAATCTACTTCTGAAAGTTTTCTGTTGGCTTTGGAGGGTAACTTTGGGGGTTAAAGAAGCTAGGTATTACTAGAGGAAGTTCAATATTAATTTGTTTACACTTAAATTTGGACCAGATAATGGATTTTAGTTGATGATCTTCAAAGAATTTATTTTCTATCAATGCCATGTGATTCTTCTAAAACATTCAAGGATATTAAATGATTTGCCATCAAATATGTCCTTTAAAATTTTTAAAATTTTATTCTTAAAATTTATTTCATTCAAATCATTTAAAGTTTAAATGATTTGAATGAAATAAATTTTAAGAAGTATTGTAATCTATGTGCTAGGTAATATTTATAAATATTTGGTGCTCCAATCCTCGTAAACGTTTAGTCTTTTGTAAAGTCTTTAAACTAATTCATGGAGGTTCAGATGCCCATTAAGGTTTTGATATGATACAATGTGAATTATGAATCTCAGAGCTACTCCAGTGCACAGAGTTCTTTGATGTGGTCCTTATGATGATCTATATGTTGTTTCTGCTTCTGGTTAAAGCTCAAAATCCCATTTGGTTTTTTCCTTCGGTTAATTTGTAAGGTTGTCTGCAACAACATTGACCTGGTGATGTATACCATAAAAGCTTATGGCACCATGTTTGTTCCTACAGGTTCTTCTAACATTTTAATTTGCTTTTCTGTATAGAGACATTAGGGCACTATTTGTTTTATTCTTTGGCTAGCGTAATCATTTACTATGAATAACCCCCTTTACAGCTTGGCCCTCTAGCTTGTGGCACTAGTGGCCCCTATTGACAGTGTTTCAGACAGGAAATGAACAGAGAAAAGGGGGTAGACATGCAGCAAATGTTCTGAGGCTGGGAATCAAACTCTTGACAGCTGCGTAGAGGACCAATTTCCTCTGGATATGTGGTGTCTGCTTTACCGTGACACCCCCACCCCACTGACATTTATTTTAATTACGCATTATTAGTAGATAAGCTCAGAGAAATCAGCTGGTGACTGGAATTAGATGATTTTAGACTTGCTTAGCTGTGACCTGTGATCAGCAAGTCAGAAGGTAAAAATTCAGATCTTTTCCAATTAGTGGACTCACCTAACTTAAGAGCTACCAGGTCCTACTGGTACACTCACCCGTGTAGGCACCATTACTGACTAAATTACTAAAAGAGAGTCTAGGTTAGCCATTTCCAATATCAATAATGTGTTTAAATATAAAATCAGAGGAAGCACAAAGATGTAAGAGGCTTTTTGAACGGAAACAATATTTTCTACAATAAGTTGAGACATGTCTGCTGTTCAGCAAGACTTTCAGCAGATAAAAGAGAGGCTGACAAAGTACATTAATGTTGCTCTGTTTAATCCTATGGAATCCTATTGTACATGCTGGATTTGAGAATATTGGCAGCCTTTTTAGAAATCTCAGAGTAAAGTATGGATTTACATTCTGGTGGGAGTACACTAACCACGCTAATCCCTAATATATAACGTCAACCCCAAATCTGTATGTTTTGACAAAAAATGTTTGTCAAAACATACAGGCTACTCATGGCACTAAATTGAAAATTAATTTAACCCATTCATTAAAGGCTTGTCTTCTAGTGGGACACAAACTTAAAAAATGTTAATGTTTCAGGGATGTGCAGTTAATCACATTTGTTTTCAATTTGAAATGCCTCCAAATAATCACAAAATCTATTGAAAAAAATTCATCATTACAGGTAAATTGATTTGCCACAATCCACTTTATTTATTCTTATTCTGTTCTTTAAATATAGTAAATGTGCTCCCAAACTCAGTGAATAATTAGGAATAACAGGATTTCGAAGCTGACATTTTTTATATTTAAGCAGCCCTCATACATTTATATTAAAACACACATACTGACACCTCCAGCTAACTATGTTAGAACATTCAATAAGTTGTGTAATGTTCACACTCACTTTAACAGACTCAAAGCATCATTAAAAATATACACACTCACTATATTTGCACAAACATTCAGCATTCAGTTAGTTTAATCAGCCACATAGTTTACTCTCCATCTGCAAGGACACTTAACCTCATAAAGTCTGTGTGTATGTGTGGGTGAGGGTTTGTGGATGTCAAAACAAGAGCTCATTCTGTGACTGTGTTTTTATTCACGGGGGGTGAGTCTTGAATAGAGAGACCTCTATCTTTCACACTCATCAAAAACCACAAGAACACATTCAGAAGAGAGAGTCATGGGTCAAGAAACTCAAGGAAACCTGCCTGCTGGGCATGATGTGTTCATATTTGAGAGCAGAAGTTGGATGTGACCCCCAGCCACAGTGTGCTACAGTAAACCAATAGCCCTGCTCACTGTGTTCCCGTTCCGACAGACTGACACAGCTGAACTGTGTAATTCAGCTATGTTTGTACAAGTCTCCTCCAGCTTCTAAATGCTGATTCTCCCTGAGTTGCTACAGTGTCCTTACCTGTGCAGCTTCTCTCTGCTACTGACCATGGGGATGAGACTGCAGTAGAGTGGCATGTTTGCTCAGATACACCTCTGTACAATAAAAGCTAGAGGTTGGAGTTTCATAATAGACAAATGTAAGACTTGTGACTGGCATTTAGGTTATTTATAATAAACTTCCTGAAAGCAGACACCAAAGACACAAATCTGCCAGTGAGCACACTGTAATTCAGCTGATATCCATAACCCTATAATTTGTGACTATCTTGATGTCACGTTTGTGTAATTATTACTATGATTTAGGGTTACAGTGCAATTGTTTTCAGGGTAGAGCATCCTCTCAAATCATCAGGAAACTCAGACTTATCCAACATTGAAACTCTTAAATCTTTGAATTTTTTTAGCTGCGGTTGTTTTTCCACTAAGAATGGATGGTTTAACTGATTGTGATACCTTATTTGAGTGTATCTAACAACAGATTCAGATTCTTGAGATGTCCTCTCTCACACGACTGAATGAAGTCACTCGTTACCACTAAATGAGTGAATTGAAAGCTGTTTTCCCATTTGCTGTATTTCTTTTTACCTTCCTGTTATCTGCTAAAAGTCTCTATCTCTCACCTGTACTCTTGTAGCCTGAATAAACCACAGACATGTATTTACATGTTGCAGAAAATCGTCTCCAAAAACATTTGTTTTTCTCAGTAACAGCACCTGAAGAGTGTTGGGTCAGTAATACCTCGTAGTGCTTAGTAAGGTGCATTGAGTGATGGAAAAAGGATCCAATTTTTGAGGTTTACATCCAGCTAGTCACCGGCCAGGGCCAGTCAAGTTCTAAAATGGGCCAATTCCAGTCACCAGCCCATTTCTTGGTGCATCTCTAATCTATATTGATCAGTTGAGACAGATGTCAGAAGGACTAACAGGCTGGCTAATGTTGTAAATTTTTCTGTCCAGGAAGAAAATCAATTGTGTTCAGTGGAAAAAATCATCTAAGTGTTGATGTAAGTTTGTACCAAGACTATCAAATCATACATTACATATAAGTCACACACAAAAACCAAACATTTCACTTTATTAAGATATTAAGATCTAAGAAGACATCCACATTTCGATATTGAACGTTCTGTTTGCTGTGGATACAACTTGGTATTGGTAAAACGGAACAATGGTTTACTGGTGTATCAAGCTAACAAGCACAGAAATCCTATCACATACAAGTTCAGATCATAAATGCTTGATGCTAGATTAAATAAGTGAGAGTGCTTGAGTTTCCGGTCTCCAAAAAAAAAAAATATTTTCATATATATATATATTTTCATATATATATATATATATATATATATATATATATATATATTCTTCATCTGCTTCTCCTTATTGGTATTTTCTTTGAAATAGTTTCCATGAAGACAATAATGGACAACAGCTTTTATCTGGATTCATTGCTTAATGGATAGATCTTAACAACATGCTAATGCATAAAGAACATTGCTAATGGGACAAGAAAAGCACAGCAGCTAATGGCAGACGTCGACAGGGTTGAGGGGCAACACTAATGTGCCTGAATGGCTAGTGCGAATTAGTAACAGACACTGCCAGAGTACTGTTTGAATGTACAGTGTATAAGAGGTGGACTGTGCTGATTATTTCACTTCTTAGCAATTTTATATTTCTGGAGATTTGGTCATTTTATACCCAATTAATTTGGGTAAGAAAAGGGGCTGTTTGCATTATGACCATGCATTGATTTATAACCACCTTGAAAATATTTTGTGCCAGCAGTGCAACTGATGCTTTATTGTAATTATCTATAATTTAATTGTAGTTGATTGCAAGGAAATGTGGTTTTGTGCTTTCAATAAATATATAACAGCAGATGATAATTTATGGATGGTTGGATAAGGGGTCACATTCTGGCAACTGGCACAGACGAGGAACAATGCAATAATCAATGAAAATAGACTGAAGTACAAATTACTCAATATATTATATACAAATAAATATAGTTATGCAAAAACAATACAGGAGTATTTTTATGATTGTGCTAATAATTCATCAAAACACTTAAGTATCAACAGAAATAAACTGATACTCATACATGGGTGTGAAACAGTTTATTTACAGGTCTGAAATGAAAGGAAGCTGTGATGAAATAGTAACATGTGGGAAAAAAATGAGGGTAAGAAATGGTGAAGTGGTGAATTGACCTACATCTGGACAAAGCTGTTGCCTGTAGGCCAGTTGCTGTTGGAGGGTTTATAATTCATCCAAAAGAGACCACAGGCAGGGATCTGACGCTGCCTTTGATAAGACCTCTACACACTCAAAGATAAGATCAAGGGAAGAGACCAAAGTCACTGTTAGGTCCAAGTTCAAGCTAACTTCAGAGAAACAAAGACAAAAAAATTAAAATCATACAATTTCCCACACACTTTGTTAAAATGCATTTCTATTCATGTCCGATACTGGAGTGCTAGTAAAAAAAGTAGATGTGAAACTATACTTTCCTGTTTGTGCATGTGTGCCAGCATATGGTTGTATGTGTGCATCTGTGGTCTGGATCATGTCTGTGATCCCAGGTGGGCTGCAGGGGAGGAGCAGAGCAACAGAAAGAGATGCAGAGGCAGGAAATAGAAGGAAGACACTCTCCCTTCTTCCTTTCATCTTTCTTTTAACCCTCTGTTTCAAGAGAAGGAAAAAGAAGGAGTCTGCTCTACCCTCCTCTTTCCCTGTGTCCAATTCTCAGACGTCTTTTGATGCCTTTCAAGTCAACTAAATGAGCTTTCCGGTTTCCCTGTACCTTACAGAACTGGCTGTATGTGAAGGGTTTGGCATGAGGCTTAATTACTTTTAGATCACAGACAGGTAGGTGGAAGGTGTATATGAGTGTTCATTTGTGTAAGAAACTCTGTTACTTAACTTGTTTTTACAGGAGCTGTAAGCTAGCCCGTTGAACTAAAGGATTTTCTGGATATTGTCACCATCAGATAGGAATACTTTACAGAAGAGTTAGGCCTAATTTGAACCCTGCACAGAGAACCACAACAATATGTTTGTATGTAGTTATCTTAGTCAAAATGCGATTAGATCTACAGTAAATAACAGAGTTCTTGCTTCTTTAGCTACATTATTTATGTTGAAATGACCATAAACAGCTGTTATCTTAAAGCGATCAGAAAGGAAATCACAAAAGCATGTACAAGTATGGTCTACTATTTCTGTCTTTCTATCAGTACACAACTGGACATGAAGTTATCCTCATTTTATTCCTTTACTTCCCAAATCAATTCCCCTGTAGCCTTCATCGCTCTGCTTCCTGCTTTTTCCTTAAACACAAACAAACAATACTAATTAGAGATTTTTATTTGTAGTTCTGCCTTGTATGAGTTGGATCTATTGGTGTGTGTGTGTGTGTGTGAGTGTTTGTGTGTGGTTGTGTGAGTGCCTGCGAGCAAATGAGGGAAACAGCCACAAAAGGAAAGCTGTGTTAAGCCTGTGTTTTGTTATTAAGCCTGGGTTCATCGTACACAAACACAGACGAAAAGCCAAAATTATAGCAAATAAACATAAGCCCAAAGCGCTGTTCTTATGCAGAGATAACAGTCTGTGTACTGAGCTTAGTGCAGATAAAAATGCAATATTAGCAGCCTTGTGGTTCTTTCAGTCAGCTGCAGACTAGCAGCTGTAATATGCAATGCCCATCTAAGCTACCTGTTCTCAGCAAACAGCAAAGTTTATTGCTTACAGTATATAATGAAGGAGATTGCATCAATGCAAGAAAATAAGGTAAAAATCAGACAAATAATGAAGCGAAAAAATGTATTTCTTGTTGTTACTCCCATGGGGACGACTGCAGCTGTAACAGAATATAACATGTACAGCATTAAATGTTTATTTTTAGAGTTGTTTTTAACATTATAAGCCATTATCAGTGACAGTACGTCTACAGAAATCTACAGAAACAGCTCTGTATTATGTCTACTATGCACATATGTACTAATGGTAGGAGATTGTGTGACCAGAAGTCCACCAGCACTTGAAATGACTGTTATAGGAAAAGTGTAGAAACAATATCTAATTTCCTTCTGGCCTTTTAGAGGTAAAGTAAAAATATTGCTCAATTCCAAACACATGAGGATCAGTATGACCGACTATAGCGTTCAGTTTGTTAGAACAATGCTAGCTTACACAGTGAGACAGAAATAGTCATACATTAGAGAAACTCTTAAAGAAGCCTGACAGAGATGCTGATCTGAGAGCTGCATTAGTCTCTATGAAACATAATCTCTGCTTATCTTAATTATAGAAACAATCATTGTGCACTATGGACAGTATTTTTTCATAGCCACATAAATTCAGATTTTAAAACGTAAAAAGTTTTGCACTTTCTGAAACACTGCACAAACACCTGCAATAGAAAAACAAAGTGTTGTGTTTGAGGACACACTGCAACAGTCAGGATCTCGACTCTCTTCTCTGTTACAGGAATCCTGGATGGATCCAAACTTAGTGTAGGTTTCATCTCCTGCAAATACCTGCCCCCATTTTATTTGTATTTTTCCATTTCAAAATTGCTGCTCCTGACTCAACTTAAAACAAGCCACAGCTGTTTTGTTTACGACCATAGCGACTTACTGTAGCTACTGAATGAGGCTTAGCCATTAGATGTAGACTAATTCTTTAGTTAGTTTTGTGGGATTTCTTCCCACTCTAATAAACACCAGTTTTTCCTTAAAATTAAACACGTTTATTCACCACTAGACTACTGTCCCTCAAAATCAACTTGATACATTACAAAAGCAAATAAATGCTTTTGTAAAATCAGGTTTTAACCAACTAGGAACCCTCACTAGGTTGAAGCCAAACAGTACCTCCCTCTTAAAGATCTGGAAAAAGTTATCCATGCTTTCCTAACTTATTGTCACGACTACTGTAATGCTCTTTATGTCTGTCTGGAACAATTCTCTCTGCAATTCTCTCTGCACTGTTTAAAGTCTGTTGAGAATGCAGCGGCACGTCTTTCAAACCGTGAACAAATAGCTCCAGACTTGTCATCTCTCCTCCGGCTTCCTGTCTGCTTCTGGATTGATTTCAAAATGCTGCTGTTCTTTCAAAGTGATCTACCTCTGTCCTGGCATATTTAACTGAGAATCTCAACACTCACAGAGCAGCCGGAGCACTGCAGTCACTAAGCCAATTTCTCATGGTTGTTTTACAACTCAAATAAAAAAAAAATTATAAAAATAAAATTAGCTTTTGCAGCAGATGTATTAAATCTGTGGAACGTCTTACCTTTCATTGATGCACTATGTATACAGTACCAACATTTAAATCTCTGCTTAACACCCTTCTTTTTAGTAGATTATGACACACAATAAGAATCTATGTAGTTTTTATTTTATTTCTTATTGATACGCGTTTACATTTTCTTTGCTCTTTTCACTGTATTATAATTTCATTTTTTCGTGCTTTACAGCAGATGTGCTATGAGAATAAATGAGTGAATATATTAATTATGTGCATAAGGACATGGGGGTAAAGTGGTTGATTAAATAGAGGGATTCAGACAGCTATTATTCCATGGCTGCATCTTAAGCAAGCGATGTTTGGCTTGCTGTTCTTGTCGGCACGTGTTTTGAGTGTGATAAAGAAATAAATATACTAATAGAAAAAAGCTAAACACAAAAAGTGATACTAGCTAATGTCCTTGATGATCTTTTAGCATTTTTAAACTTTCTGTCCTGAAACCACAATTGATTATTAAGATTAATAAACGTAAATAAATATGTAAAATTGCTGAATTGCTGTTATAATAACAAGGTCATATCACAGCAAATGCAAGCACTGTAAAGCTGATTTATATGTGAAATCAGAGAACTTATTCCACCACTGACAAGCTCACTGATGTGCTCTGTAGACGTACACTTTGTATATTTGTGTGTATCTAATGATCCCTGCGTCGCCTCCTCAGTGTCTCCCACACCTCCCCTTCTCATTAGCTGTGACGCCTGAGTGGATTAACCACAAATGTGCACATCTAACACACAAATACAAACCAGGCACTAATGAAAGTAGAACCCATCAAAGAGAATCTGTGCTTGTGTTAAGGCGAGACAAACCATCATAAAAAAGGGATTTGTGCAGACCAGAAGACCCTTTGTGGTAGTAGTGTTTCTGTGCATGTCAGTCTTGGAGGCAGGAGCCAACAAATAAAATGTACTTTCTTCTATGTATGTTGATACTTTAAGAACTGCGTGTATATAGAAGACATCTGGTCATTGTTTTCAGAATTATATAATCTAGTAAGACACTAAAAGAGATTAACCCGTAAAAAAGAAGTAAATAGGAACAAATGTGGGATGAAAACTCGCTTAAGAACTGAACATAGATCAAGATATCTCTTCCTCTGATCTAATGTGCCTCAATCAAACTGACAGATGGAACAGCAGACTGAAAGAAGATTATGGATAAAAACACACAAGTGGCAATCAAAGACCACAGACATCCAACTGAGGATAGGAGTGTGTTCCAATTTAAACAAAAAGGCAGTGGGAACAGACCAGGCTAGAATAGCCCAGTTGTAGTGAAGACAGTTTTTGTTCTCCTCACATGATGTCAGAATCATAATGTCAACAAGATTGTTTTAGCAATCCTTTTTCACTTAATTTTACATTTAAAACATTATAATCAAAAGGTTTGTAAAACTGTTAGCAATATCACATATGTTGCTGACAATATCTAATTTGATAATGATATAATTTGTCTTCTAAAGTTGAAGAAAAGCCCCTACCCTTGAGGTCGATGCATCAGTTTGTTCCCCCAGGCTGTCTCTCTTATTTTTTTAATTGCCTCTGTTGTTTGATTTTCTGTATCATTGTTGTGTTTTTCCTTGTGTGCAGCGCCTTGAGTGCCTTGTTGCTGAAAAGCGCTATATAAATAAACTTGACTCGACCTGACTTGATGAACACAATGTACTTAATGACCTACAACATTTTAATTGCATGTATCTATTTTATTTACTTTGTTGAGGTAAAATACAGGTAGAATAAAAATAAGTCCAATACTGAACACCTTTTAAGAAATTCAACTAAAACTGGGTTTCTTTAACTGTAAAAATCACAAAACAAAAAACTGGTTGCAGCCACCTTCTTACCTCACATAGGCTACGGTCACAATACTAATGTAGAAACATCAGTTATTTACAGTTGCTGGATGGTGTTCATCATGTAGTGCTCTTACCAACCATTGCACTTTGTAATCTGTGATAGACCTCTATGGAGGTTTAGAAAGGTTTAAAGGTTTAGCCAATTGCAAAGTGAAAACTGGATTTTTGAGCTCTCATGGCAAATATTTCCTCAGCACATCTGTCCAGGACAGATGCAGATAGGATTTACCTGTTGCTGAACAGTCCAAGCAAAGCATGCAGCTGCAGCAGACAGACTGCTTGATTTGTTTAACAGAACCAATAAGTTAGCTGAGACTATGGATTTAGAAAATAAAGGAGGCTGCATTATACTTACAGAGTTAAACAGAAACTATCGTATCTATTGAAGCATTATTTGTTAGCTTTGCTTTATTTTAATTAAGCTAGCCAAAAAAATCAGACCAACATAAAACAAGAGCAGAGCTGCAACATACTACAGTATGTCCAAACGCACAAATAACCTTAGAAAGAGGGAGATGTTCCAACCAAAAAACATTTAGAAGAGCTCTGTTTCTCACCGATATTAAAGATACCGTCAAATAATGTAATCTGCAACTATTTACTAAAGAATATTTTAATAATGTTCTTTACTATTTCCTTCTAAGCTTTGCTATCCTATTCTGTTAACACTATGAACCTGACAAATTAACAATCAGATCATTTTGTGAACTACTTTTAGGATAACAATAGATAAGAGAGAATGTGAAAAGCTTTATCTCTAGTATCTTCCTCTTTCCAACCCTTTGAATGATCTGGTATGGCCAGGTTAGAAATAAACCTGCTTAACTCATTTAAACCTGTGGAAAACACAAACAGTGTAACAGAAGCAACAAATCATATGTCAGCATGTGACCACAACAGAACCTTCCTGCGAACGTTATTTAGCTCAACGGAACATGTTAGAAAGGTGAGGATTATTTAAACATGTCTTTACCTACTTATGTTGGATCAGCTGATATATATAAATATATATATATATACATCTATATATAATTTGATATATATTATATTTTATAAAATAATATATAATATATAATATATAAATAAATAAAATTTTATATAATATACTTTTATAATATCCCTTTTAATAAAATATATAATATTATATATGATTAAAATATATATATATATATATATACATCTATATATATAGATATATAGATATATATCTATATATACATCTATATATTTATATATAGATATATATATGTGTGTGTGGTTTTGTGTTTTATTATTTATTTCTTTTTTACAGAGCCTGAGAAAAGGGAACCAGTCAGGGCGGAACACTATAGCTATTGTTCATTTCATTCCTTGTTTTTTTTTATATTTCTTTGAGTTGTTGCAGCAGCGCCCCCTGCAGCAGTTGGTGCCCTAGGCAGCCATCTATGTGGCCTATGTCAAGTACCGGCCCTGTGTCCATGACCATTAGAACCTAAAGGAACATGTGCACATGACAGGATGGAGCAGGCAAGTAAATATAGAAGAGTACAGGAGAACCCATGGCAGTATGGAACTGCAAAGAAAAGGAGAAAAGTAACTTACAGAGGAACATGTGCCCCTACCTTTCTTGACTTTCTTAGATGGTTTCTTCCTGATTAATTTTGTCATTTCTTGTTGAGGTTCCATCTCCTCCCCATCACCAGAAACCTCTGCTATCGGCTCAACGCCTCCTGTGATAAAAGTCAATGAAATCCATCAGCAAATATGAGTGCTATATAATAATAATATGATGTCACGACTGAACAAAAAGTGAAGGAGCTTAAATAAACAAAAGGGGCGTCAGAGGGTAATTTTTCCTTGCTACATCGAGTTTGCAGTCGCTCTTCAGCCTCTATCACCAAGCTGACAGAAACAATTTTTCATGTGGGTATATTGTGAAACAAAAGTTACACTTAGACTGTAAGTATTATCTCTTGAGCTGCAAGAAACATTAGGTTGGTAAAAAACTGCGCTTCAAAAAAATATATGAAGCAATTTTAAAACAGTTTAATTATGGGTACATAAGAAAGAAATCCCAAAGGTTTTTCAGGATCTTTTAAAGTGTTTCAACGCCTGCTTTAAGATTTACGTAGGCCAATCAGTTGTATTCCAGCCAAAACATTTCCAAATGTCATGAATGCTCCAGACATAAAAAATAATGATCAAAATTTCAAGACGGCTTTCTGATTACAGAGACAGAGGAGAAAGTTGAATTGAATCATCTTTCTTTTCTGTTTGGCAAAGATCTGATCTCTTATTTGGTATGAGACTGAAGTTAACATTTGCACTTTTTTGTCTTTTTTATGCTTATCGTTTCTTTTTTGTCTTAATGTTCAACAGCGGGTCTTAAGTAATAGTTGTATAGGTTTGTGTTTCATGTCATATTAGCAGCAATGGCTACACGAGGCAACAGGGTATGATAATAAATCATTTGAAAGATTTGACTGTAAAATAATAAAAAGTAATTAAATAAATAAATATGATAACACCTTAAATAATATTGATTAGTGTAGGGATCCTTATTATAAACACTTAAAGACAAACTTCATACAAAAACATGGTGCCTTGTGTTACTCAAAGCTGAACAGCAAACGTTTCCTATTGAGTGCATCAAGCTTTAATCTAATGAAATGAACTAAGCTAAACAAAATTTAAAAAAAAAATCAGTTAAAGGATTATTGGTCTTGAGTTACATGGAACTTGACTTTCATTTTCTGGGAAGCTTATGTTGATTGTAGATGACACATTTCTTTTCCCTCAAGACAAATTTCCAACTTTCACTTGTCTACTCTCACATTTTTCTCTCCACTGTTTGTATATTTCTGTATTTCTAACAGAATATATAAAGATAATGACAAGATTGTACTATATTTCAGAAGAATATAAAAGTAGCTCTGAACAAGTGTCAGACATGTGGTGTGTGTCTGTGAACTAGGATGTGTGAGCTTGTTATTGTGTGATTTTATGTACGTGTGAGATAAAAATCCCCAGCAGAATCCCATGGATCAGTCTGGATTTACGGAGCTCCTGAGGCCAATGAATTGGACGCCTTGTCTCTATCCCATCTTACAGTCTCCTCCTCCCCTCATCTCTCTGTCTCCTCTTCTTCACTCTGTCTCCTGCTACTTCCCATCCATCTTTATTGTTTTCTGCTTGTGTTTCTCATCACTTAGAGACTTTTGTTCTATGCCTACTTCTCAATCTATTCTTCCTCTCCCTCTTAGTATCTCATCTTCATCTGATTCTCTTATTCTTTTAACCTGGCTCATTTGCTTTTTCTCACACTTTCTTCATTCCTTCCTTCTCTCCTTGTTTTATCCCACCCTTCCCCTCATGTCCTCTGATCCGTGAGGATTGTGTCCAGTTTCAGGGTATTTTCCTTTAACGTGCACTGCACACTGTGCCATTGTGTACGTGTGTGTTTGTGCATTTACGAGACCGAGCGTGCATGTGTGTCTGCCATCAAGTCTACCTTAAGGTGTCTGAGAATGTGTGTGTGTGTGTCTCTCCAGCTCCCCCACTGCGTCTACATTTGTGTGTGTTCAGATTATGGTAAGCCCTCTCTAATATTTATCCTGGCCTTTTTAAAGCCAATCTTGTTCCCTTTGGTGAGGCCACAGCATGTGGCTTCACACACACACAGCCACACTGATTTGCAGTTGTTTGAAATGGGATAGGTCTCGCTCCTAATTGGGTAGGTGTTTTTCCAGGACTTGTTTTTTTTTAACACTGTCTTGCAGTTTCATGGTACATATTTGGGTGTGTGTTTTAACCAAGTTTTGACATCAACATTGTTCGCTCTACCGCCCCCTGTTGGCGGCCATACGCCTCGGACCCTACCGGTCCTTTGGAACCCCGAAAACAGTTACACACTCTATCTAAAGACTCTTAAAGGAACGACTCTCAACCAGTTTCTAACTTTTAGCTCTTTTTATTCTAAGTTAAGGCAGAGGAATGATTACAGAGATCAGCGCTGAGGCTCCCATCTCGGACCGTCGCCGTCTGTTAGAGGATGACGAAGAGCCCCGATAGAAGGTCACATACAGTTTTATATCTGGCAATCCAATGCAATAGATGTGCTCTCCCTCAATGATTATCAGTAGACTATGTGTCACCATTGTGGTGTCTATCTGTTAGAATGTGTAGTAGCGGGTGTCCATACTTAATCTAAGTGTGCTGTAGCTTTCTAATCAAACCAGTTATACCAGCTGCTCCACTATCTACCCCAGTGCCCCAGCTTCAAGTCATTTATGACAATCCTTGGGCCATTTATCCTTGTACTGTATGTTTATGAGCATTCTTATCCTATTGAAACAAAAGGGAAACATTAGAACTTATACTTTACTTCAATATGGTATAAAAGGGAAAAATAGCTGTGGAGCATATTAATAAAGGTTATTCCTAACAAACATTAGGTAGGGAAACTGGCCACCTCAAGAGCAGCTTACTCTGAAACAAATCGTACACAGGCAATATCCCACGGCCAGCCTCACACATATTCCTCCTGCTCCTTTGCTTTCTGTAAATAGCAGTTACTTTATTATCTGGTCAGAGTTTTAGTGCATTTCTATATTTCCTTTGGCAGTTTTAATGTCTATATTTGACTCTGGACGTGTTATTAGTTTTACGCAGCATAATTATAGTTAGCAGTTGTAGTAATTGCTTCCTTCATAGTCATTATTAGAATTTAAAATAGAGTTAGAATCAGTTGCTGTATTGGCAGCACAAGCAGAGTACATATAGACATATTTCTATTCCTAAAATCAGTACTGATATAATTTTTTTTTTGCAAGAAATAACATCAAATGAACAATGTGCCAACATCTAACAGGTTACAAAAGCTGCTGTTATTTTGACATGTATGCAGCTTGCATTTTGAAAATAGTGTGTTACACAGGTCTAAAAGTAAGGAAATTATGTTGAATTTGTGTATCATAAAGTCCTATGATGTCGTTTGAGGAGGTATGACTCTTTTCATGAGACCCTGTTCTCAATAGTATGCATGTGTTGTTTCAAAGGGTGTGGAGTTCAGAGTTCAAGTGCGTCAGGACTGACTACATTACTTTTGCCAAGAAGTAACCTCATTACAATTTTCTTCCCTTAATATTTCCGATCAAATGACTTGGAATGAAGGTCAAATGTTCTACGATTTCCCCCGATTGATCACATAATTATTAGTCGAATTAATCAAAAAAGTTGGTCATGCTGTAAGTTTTCCATTCAGTTTCAAGCATCTAGCACTCCAAGTTGAGCGAATGTTCATCAGCGTAGACAGAGCGTTTGCATTGTGTTATATGAGACTAAGTAATGTTATTATTGGGTCTTTGCTGCAATGTTTGAGTAACAGTTGTTTAAATGCTGTTGAGTGTTGCACTTATGTGGTATACATGGCATGTGAGAGCTGCCGTGGTTAAGAAGGGGACTTTTCGACACGTCCAAAGAACCTGAGACAACCTGGATTAGCTGGTAAACTGTGTATGCTACAGTGTCAAATGTGTAGACAGGAAACGGTAGAGCATTATTTACCCAAGGCAACGTATCTTCCTAAGCTACTGAAATGCAATTTCTTGCTTATATTTTTTACATTTTATGATGTGTATAATTTTTCTGTGTTTGTAGTATTTTAGCGCTGTCTTGAGCTGCTCTCATTTTGGCCAGGACATTCTAATAAATGATATTTAAAATTTTGATGCATCTTCCCTGGTTAAATAAGGCACAAAATAATAAATAGAACAGTAAACAAATACACGATAGTGTGATGGGGTAAAGCTTACATCTTAAACTGTACATATTTTATCTTCATCTAGGAACAGTAGGATAAAAGAATAAAATCTGATCCATCATACCTACAACTGAAACTTTACATTTACTTGACATCAGAAATATCTATAAAAAAATAACTGCCAAAAATAAACAAGGTCTGGTATTTCACTATATGTTCAGTTAGACTACTTAAATTCAAGCTGTGAGAAGTCTGACCCTGTTTTCCACAAACTGAGCTCGCCATTTTAACTTTGACTTCTGGAAGTCAATGCTTAGGTTCATTTCTCATTACATTCTGCACATTTTGTTAAGTATGACATTACTTTTCTTAGAGAAATTTGCATCTCTTTCTGTGTACTGGTGTGGAGCCATCTTATAACAGTGCACTGCTGGATGACTGCATAGAGGTGCATATGTAGGTATCTGGGAAATCTGGAAATAAAAAACTTTAAAAGAAAAGCTGTTTTCTTTCTAAGTAAAAGTAGCATATCTGGATTGCGTGTTAAATGAACAATTTATGCAAATTTAATTTCCAGTTTTCATGCGGAATGGCTGCGGACATCTAAAGGGATGGATGTGGCCCGTGGGCTGCAAAATGCAAAGGTCTTTCCTGGAGCCTTCCACCCTAGTTATCACCATGAAGATAATAAAAAACCTACAATAAATTCAAATGTTTGCATTCAGTTCTGCTTTTTAAAATTCTTTCAAGTTGTTTGTTGTATATTCATTATTTGTTGACACAAATACTGATTAAATCACAAATTCACCCACATTTTAAGGTAGTTGAGATTTGTCACAATATCAAAAACATAGACATTACAATCTCACCCTGAGTTAAAGAAATAGTAAAAGATGATGAGAAATCATTTGAAATTTTGGAGTAGCTTTTATAATTATAATGTCATCCCTATAGATTTTAATTGCTATAAATGTTTTTGAAGCGCAGCAGCAGAGCTACAGTCACATAAAAAGCTAAGTCGTGATCCATTTTTGATTGGTTGGAACATTACATGTTGTGTACACCAATGCGTGACAACTTGGGGCAAATTTTAGCCAATTTTAGAGCAACTCTGGATTCAGGGGTTAAGCTGCTTCCGAACGACGGGCCTGTTTTGGTCTGAAATGTGGAGACACCAGTACATTCCAGCTTTATTCTGGGCTGTGGTTCGAAGATGGGGGTGACACTATGCTGCAGTGGTTACTGGCAATTTGGCTGTGGGCTTTACGCTTTTTCAGTCCCCCCTCAAGGCACACATGTTCGTACACCCATGTGTACACACTTAGACTCATGTATCATATCTACCCCAACCTGCTTTTGAAAGCATAGATCAAAAATAAAGTGTACAGCCAACATCTGGGCTCTTTTGTTTCCTTTCATTGTCTGAAACTGAAAATCTATATATATATTTGAGAACTATGAACGTTTAAACACAGAGAATATGGATATCCCACATGTTGAATATTGTCTAAACAGATGACTGACCGAGGTACATAGCTGGGATTTACCGAATGATGAACCTCAGGTAGTGGTGGATTCTCCCTTAGAATAGCACACTGTTGATTTATATATAGCAATGTGGTGGAGAACTCTTCAATTTGGAAACACCACACAGAGAGAACACAGACAGCTGCTCAGAATTACACACACAACATGACCTACACTTAAACACAGTACATGTAGCTTACAGTGCTGGCCCTCTAAACTGCGCTCATACGTATCCACGCACAGATACAAGTATGTGTGTAAATATACAGAAGCATGTATATGCAGGACATGTTGCCCATCTTCTCCCCTCTTTTTAGTTCTAAAATAGATGCTGGTCCCAAACCACAGCTACCAGTGGAACAAAGTGAAAATAGCCTGTGTGGATAGCATAAATGTGTGCGCTTGCTTCAAATGGACTGTGACTTTATTAACTGCGGGAGGAAAAACCTTCATATAAAAAGTTTAAAAAGCATTAGATTCAAAAAGCACAACAGAACAGAATATTCTTTAAAAAGCAGAGGACAACTATGTTTGTGAAAACGTAAAAAGGAAATTAAATTCATATTAGTGAGAAAAAGACTGAGGGAGGTTCGTTGTTATGTTGACTGCATTCTGACTAATGAAAGCTGTGATAAAGAGTCCTGATAATCATTCTGTATCTGTCTGTGTGTCAGTGAAGCATGAAGCTGGGATAAATGATGTCAGGGTGAGACAGGAGGTCAGGCATTAAAGAAAACCCCACAGTGGGCAGACAATGTGTTATGTAGCTAGAAAGAAAAGACTAATTTTACTTGACAACGACAATAACTAAAGCGTTTATGTTTAGATTTTCAGTTTAGTTTACTGATAATTTTAGTTAAAGGTTACATTAGTCAGTTCCATGTGTTTGGTTTGGGTGCAAATGTGACAGAGAAGGAAAATAAGAATTGATAAAGTTTTCTATAAAATGCCAGTAGCAGCAGCTACCCAGTTCAGGGTTCTATTAAGTTTTAGTTAAATGTGAGAATTCTTAAGACCTTTATGGTTCCATTTTTAGACCTATAGTTTGGCTAAAAATGTTAGGACCCCCAGCAGAACTGAATTTAAAGTCATTTATAAATTTGTACAACATGTTTCTTCTAGGTGGAGGAAATATTAATGCTTTTTTAGAACCCCAGCTAGAATCCCGACCAGAATTTGTGAAGGAGGGTTGAAATTATGCTTTAATAATAATAATAATACAATTTAGGCTAATTAAAAAAATATCTAACAGTGCACAACACAAAGAAAAAATAATTATCACCTCTGAATGTTTCTCACAATATATATTCAAAAAATTTCAATGGAGGAGGCAATGATTGATTAAATGAACAAATTGAAGACTGAGCTAGAGGTAAATTGAGACCTACTATGGGAAAATGTGTAATTAAGATTTTATAGGCCTAAAATTGAGATTTATTGAGTTTACTTTTTAAAATCCTGCAAAAACCATGTAGTTGCTATTCCTCTTCACTGTACAATGCAAAATTTGATTAAAGGGAAGCAAATCAATTTTATTATAGGACCTTTCACAGGATAAAATCACAAGGGGCTTTACAAAGTGACCACAAAATAAAACATACGTAAAAAGACAAAAAGCTAATTAAATTAAACAGATGATCAAAAACATTTGTACTATAAAGTTTAAAAGATCCTAATGAAAAGAAAATTTGAATAAATGCTTTTTTAATGGGCCAAAATTCTCAAAACAACCTAAAAATCATAGCATACGTTTTATATTTGCTCCTGTTGGACCTACATTTGAGTATGTGGCTTTAACAATTCAGTTATATTAGGAAGGAAATTTTCCAATCAGGGTCCTTAAATTTAAAGTCAGCATTTTAAAATGAATTTTAGCAGGTAACCAGAGCCAAAACATTAAAGCCGGAAATATGTGAGCTCCTCTGTTTGTTCCAGTTAAGAGTCTTGAGTTTTAGTCCAAATGAAGACCATCTTACTTTCTAAGATCTGTAGGAGTATAATAAAACTTGCTCCTTTAACAAAATAAAAATATTTAATAAAAAAAAAGAAAAAACATTTTGGTAAAAGTTCAGTTTCTGTGCTTGAGGGCACATGTTGTTGTCTGGAATAACTGAAAAACTTGGAAAAACACAACCCTGTCATTTTGTTTTCAGCCCCCCTGAATATCTTAAAATATCTTATTCAGTCAGTGATTTAGACCGACAGGGGGAAAGTGTGTGACTTCTCTGGCTTAGCTTAGGAAAAAAGATAAAAAAGCCACCCTATCTTTACCTCCTCCCAGCTGCATTTACTGCATCACAGAATAAGGAGCTAGTTTTTTACTTGTTCTTTGCTTAGTGATTATCTCTAACTTATCATTCAACAAAAATTTGATATTTTACTGCTTTTTAAGATAATATTAGTCAATAATAATGGGATTCTGAAAGTTTGGGTTCCAACCTAAATCCGAACCGAATGGTAGGTGAATCCTGACCAAATGCTGTTGGATAAGCCCAGCAGAAGCTGGACCAACAGTTGAGTGGGAGAGAGCCAATCACAGTGCAGCATGCTGCAACTCCATTCAATAAGAATTTTATTTCAAAGGAAATGCGCCTTGTTTATGAAGCAAGTCTTCCTGTGAGTTTTGTCCACACACGATTAAAAGGAGCCTCAAAGAAAGCATGTTCTAAATTGAATGATTAACAAGTCATATCTGAACAGGGAGCAAGCATGCTAACTTTATTCTATCACCCGAGAAAACATCTACCTGTGCAAAGATCTGAGTAGAAAGGTATACGTTTACTTCTTTACTGTCAAAACGTTAGAGATTTAGGCTCACCAACAGGTAATCCTAGACATAAACTGCCATTTTTTGAATTTGATATGTAACCAAATTTTAAGGGATTTGTTCATCACTACTTATTCTGGACTGTTGACTTTATCTAGGAATCATAAGTGTGAACCCCTGCTCTAGAGTTTTATAATGTGTCTAATACGCCTGACCTATTATTAATGCGTAATATTTAGCTTGGGGAGGAGAAGGAATAAAACTTGGTTCCCCTAAAAAGATATAACACATTTATTTCCCACAAAGCATTATATTTCTAATAATAATTACTTGGGTCAGATTTGCTTAACATGTTTCTTATTGCAGTATGTTTCTTCACATGGTGAGGTCATTGTTAAGGACAAGCTCTCGTAGTGTCTTGCCACTACATGGAAGATACTGAGTGATCCAAACCTTTTAAAAAAATACAAACTGATAAAAATATAAATTACTCTTTTAACATTAGCGATAAAACAATTAAACAAACCTCAAGCTGTGGATTCATGGAGTTGATTTGTGATAACCCTTCATAAATAGATGATTTAACACATATCATCATGATAATAAGAGTGTTTCCTAGATTTAATCTGTTCATCTGTATTCATTTTAGCACTTTAGCACAACAGGTTCCAGCTGCCACAAGCTCATTTTAAACACACTTGTGATGTTGTTGTTCTACGAGACTGTTCAGGCGGTTTTTATTTTCAGAAAACTACCAGAAACACATTAACGCCGACACACACACTTCCTGCCAGTGAAGTGGAACTTGATGTGTTGTTCCCCAGTGTGTGTGTGTGTGTGTCTCTGTTTGTGTGCCTGTGGTCTTGGAGGGGGAAACGGTTTCCGTAAGTGTTGTTGGAAAAGCAAACAAGTGTGTATGTTTGCAGGCGGGTGAAAAAGCAACATCTGAGACGGCTGTTTACTGCTGCGCTCTGTGTGTGTGTGTGTGTGTGTGTGTGTGTGTGTGGTGTATCTGTCTCTGTGTGAATTTTGGTAGAAGCCCAAAATGAAGGCTGAGACTCCATGATTAAGAAAGAAAATAAATAGAAACATACTCACTCGCATGTGCAAACATAATTATTTCTACATTTTTATGCTGGACTTGTAATAAAAGTGCACATTCTTGTGTCTGATTTGCTGAATTTATTTATTAAATTAACTTGTTTGTTGAAGATAAGATTGATGCAAAAAACAAGTAATTAATCACTTGGTGCTTTGAGGTTGCACAATTTAAACATTTGTTTAAAGGTTTTAGATTGCATTAAAATGTTGCCTGAAGGTTGCCCGCAACAACAGCAGCAGAATATTGTTCTTCATGTTCATACAGCTTTACAATTTATCAAAAGATGTGGGGCTACCACAAGGTAAAAAAAAATGAAGATCTGCCTATCTAATTTCATTGTATTTTCCTACTTTCCTCCTTTCCTCTCACTTCTTACTCACCAGGCGCAGCAAGATTTTGGACCTGAGCAGGAATCTGGACATTAGCTTCAGAGGCCAGGGTGAGCCGACCTCCTTTGCCAATGCGATCACAGAGCAGGGCTATGTGTTTCTTGAGGCGGTTTGTGTCTTGGGGAAAGCCCAGCACGGGGCCACCTCTGTGGGCTAGAGATGTGGCCTGGTCCTTGGGGCTCCGCGACAAGCAGCTCCGCAGAAGGTGGGAGACTGCCGCATCACAGCTCTCCTCCCAACCCTGATGAGACAGGAGGAAAGTTAAACATGGATCACAGTGAGTAGGAAAATGTCTACCTTTCTGCATGTTAAAGTTAGCACTGTAACATTCATAAGAGTAATAGGATGGTGGATGGCTACCAAACAAAGAAAATAAAGAGGGGGAATAGTGAAACAAATATTAATCGTAAATGGGATGTTTTAAAAATTCTGATAAAAGACATGTCAAAGTGAGAGAATTTGGTGAACATCAGTTATGAAGTTAAGTTATCTGTTATGATCGAAGACCCCCGCCGACATTCTTGTTCTCAAAAATGAGAACAAGAATGGGAACTAAAATAAGGCCGTGTGATTAACTGGTAACAGGTTTGGGGAATACAAAATCTCTTGCCCATTGGTCTCTGGAGATCATCAGAACAGTGTTAAGCAGATATAGAATATGGCTTTCCAATGATGGAAAGTCTCATGTTATCAAACATAAGGTCTGAAAAGGTTTAAATCGGACAGATAAAATTTCACCCTCATCTTGAGAAAAAAGATTAATTCATTACAATTTTAGTAAGAAGCTAAATATGTGTGTGTTTGTTGCATGTTTGTTGTGTGTAGGTATTAGAGGGGTAAAGGTGTGTTGACAGGTACCCTTCCCCCTTCCAAACCCACCATTCCTTCCTTCCCCTGCCTGCCGCCACACTGATTGACCTGTAATGAGCCATAATGACAGGTAATCAGATCTGTAATAATGGTGACAGAGTGATACTGACAGAGAGAAAGAAAGCAAAAAATAGAAGAAATGAAGGGCAGGATACATAAAGAGATGGTTGTAAAAGGTCTAGGAGATGAGATGATAAGAAATATTAGAGACAGAGCACGGGGTACAGGGTTGTGGGAGAGAGAAGGAAAGGGGAGGAAGAGGAGGAGGAGAAAAAGGAGGAGGACAGATGGGAGTTGGATGACCCGTTTGTGCCACAATGCTTCATCAGGTTATCAAGTACTTAAAACAAAATAACTGCAGGTTTCTGTGGAAACTTGGCATGCTGATGCACACACCCACTGACACAAACATTTCACATACTGTGGAAGAATATTAAATATCTTTAAACCTTCAATGCTCAGATTCATCCCAGAGAAGAAGGAAAGCAAAGAAAGTTGGACTTGTTTGGACTGAATGCTAGAAGAATAAATTAAAACAAAGTTCCCACAAATGTGGAAATAAGACAGAAGATTTTTTTCTTCACTTGAAAACAACATAGAGATTTTTTTTTAAATGAAATATTCATTGTGGACAACTGTACATTTATTTTAGTGAGCATGTGCTGTGTTTCAAAAATGCATGATTTAAGGTTATTTCTCATTCATTATAAGTTTTGCATTAAATATTTGTAAGAAATTCCCCCTTTTCATAATTTTAAGAGCAAGCTATAAAGGAGAGCACATATAAAAACAACTTCCCTGAGATTTTACATTAAAAATATGACTGGGTGACAGTAATTCTTGATTGTGTTTTATTGTGTTGCAGCTGAAAAACTGTGATACATTTAGTTTTGCTTGTTACTGAGACACAACAAGCTCAACAGCTGTGTCAAACTCACAAGTTGGAAATTTCCTGGGAGTTTTGAAAATGCATGTCAGGTTCATTCTGTACTTCAGGAGTCAGAGGTTGTGCAAATCTCATCTAAGTGCCAATTGGTGACATTTAATGTGCTCCCAACAAAAAAGGTAAAAGGGTGACCCATTAGCTTTTATGCACCAGTAGAATTAATTGTCTATCTACTCTGATTCTGTTATAACTCATTTTATAAAATATTTTATTTTCTAACTTTTTCTGTCACTACTAACACTCTAAAGAACTAGATTAGTGTTTCCATGCCAAATTTGAATTATTCTACACCTAAACAGCATCCCAAAAACATTCAGGACACCACGTCTCCCACAGAAAAATCACAGGTGTGACTGCAATGTAACTGGGTTAGCATGGATAGCACACAACCTTGAAATGCTCCCAAAGAGACAGGTAAAGGTTCAGAGAAAGCAATATTCCAGTTCTGACATCCTCATCAAGACTGGGAAAGTCATTTTGGAGACCCGAGTTATGGCTCTATGACAACAATGTCTTCCAGCCTGTTTCCAGGGGAAACATCAATCACTTTAACTAAATCAGCAGGATCCTTTATCTGAAAACAACGCTTAAAAACAGGATATGGTATTTTATAGCTGCCGTATTAATTTTGGGTAAATTAAGTTTTTAAGGCAAGGTTTTTTTATATATAGCACTATTCATATACAGGGTATTTCAAAGTGCTTCACAGAAAAAATCAAATTAACAGGGATTTTAAAAAAAACTGATACATCAGAAAGACGTGTGACGAATCACATAAAAGCATAAAAAATGTGATATTCTCACATAAAACAAAGAAATGTTAATATGAGAAGATTTAAGCCTATAGAAAGCAGGAACATAATACATGATTAAGCAATCTTTGACCTTCTTGGGCAAACAACAAAACTTCAGTCTTGGTTTGAAAGAGCCAACAGTTTCTGCACATCTCAAGTTTTCAGGCAGTTGGGTCCAACTAATTTCTGCCTTTCCCAGTTCTGGACCTGGAAAATGGAGGGACCTGGACTCTGATGAACAGAGGGGTCTATATGGTTTGTACCTGACCAGCAACTCTGAACTGTATTTCAGTTCCTTATAGACCATCAACACAATTTGTGATTCTCGTACTCGTACTCGTCGTCTTCCACTTTATCCGGGACCGGGTCGCGGGGGCAGCAGACTCAGCAGAGACACCCAGACGTCCCTCTCCCCAGACACCTCCTCCAGCTCCTCCGAGGGGAGCCCAAGGCGTTCCCAGGCCAGCCGAGAGACATAATCCCTCCAGCGTGTCCTGGTTTTCGTCCCCGGGCCTCTTCCCCGGGGGACCCCGTCCCGGGAACACCTCCCGAGGAAGGTGTCCAGGAGGCATCCGGAATAGATGCCCGGGGGCCACCTCAACTGGCTCCTTTCGATGTGGCGAGGGCGGGGGGCTCTACTCCGAGCCCCCCCCGGGGAAAGGGTCGAGCTCCTCACCCTTTCCCCTCGGGGGATGCCCCCCCCCTACGGAGGAAGTCTTTTGCTTGTATCCGGAATCTCGTTCTTTCAGTCATGACCCAAATTTAAGGGCCCATAGGTGAGGGTAGGAACGTAGACCAAACCCCCGGTAAATCGAGAGCTTCGCTTTTCGCCTGCTCTCTCTTCACCACAACGGACCCGGGGCACAGCCCCCCCATTACTGCGGCAGCCGCACCGATCCCTCTGTCGATCTCCCGCTCCATTTTTCCCCCCACTCGTGAACAAGACCCCAAAGGATACTTGAACCCCCTTCCTCACTTGAGGCAGGAAAACTCCCCTCCAAAATCTGAAGAGGAAAAGCCACCCCTTTTTCCAGTTGATTACCATGGCCTCTGACTTGGAGGAGCTGATCCTCATCCCAAGCCGCTTCACACTCGGCTCACGAACTGCCCCCAAGCACATGCTGTAGGTCTTGGCTAGAGGGGGCCAGCACGACCACGTCATCTGCCAAAAAAAAAAAAAGACGAAATCCACTGGTCCCCCAAACCAGACCCCCCCCGGGCCCTTGGCTGCGGTCTAGAAATCCGGTCCAAAAAAGTTTTGGACCCCGGATGAACAAACAGGTTGAGGGGTTTCCTTTGCCCGGGGCCATACAAAACCCGAAATGGGGGCCCTTTG
>JAHHUM010001672.1:0-48929 GCA_036173005.1 Crenichthys baileyi | reverse complement strand
AAAAATGTTGTTTGCTGTGTAAATGGTTTGTGGCAAACTGTGGACAGGACTTCTTGAGACTTTCTTCTTGGCAGACTTCAATAAAAGCCATTTGTGAAGTGAGCAATTACTTGTACTGTTGAAAGTTGTGGATCTTTGTAGCTCCTACAGAGTTATCATGATCTTCTTGGCTGCTTCTATGATTAATGCTCTATTTGGCCAAGCCTGTCAGCTTAGGTGGAGGTTCATATCTTAGTGTGTCTTGGTGTGTAGTTGTGTTATACTTGCTGTGTTTTCAGGATGAACTGAACATTGCTAAGTGAGATGTTTATAGGTCGGGATACTGTTTTGCAACCTAACTTTCTCTCTGACGTCTGCTGTGAGCCTTGGTCTTCATGGTGATTTTTGCTCACAAATATTCTGAAACAAACCTCTGAGTCCTTCACAGAACAGCTAAGTGTGTACAGAGATTAAATTACAGACAGGTGGACTCAATTTACTAAGCAGACAACTGCACATTCATTTAGGGATACCAGAGTACAGGAGGTTGAATACAAATGCATGTCACTGTTTTCAGATTTTATTTTAATAAAAAAAATTAAATCCTTGCATCCCGTTCCTTTACTCTTCACACTTATGTGCTACGTGTTAATTGGCCAATCACATAAAATACCAACAAAGAAACCCTGGGGTTTGTGGTTTTAATGTGATAAAATCTGGGGAAAAAATTGTTTACATTATTTTGCATGGCAATGTATTTCAGCTGTAGCCTTTGCAAATACACACTCTTAAATATAAACTAACAAAATTGCCTGTGAAAATTTAAGCTTGTTTTGAAATTAGAAATTAATATACCAGATTCGGAACTAACAAACTAATTATTGCAGCTTTAGTATTAATCTTTGTGCAATAGGGATGAAGTGATATTTGTTTAAGCTAACAGCTAACTTATTAAAGAATGATATATGTAAATATACATCCTGGTGTTTATTTAACAATATATGAGTTTTGTTTTAAGATATTGAAAAGGAGGAGTTGTAAAGATGGCTCTGCTTATTTAAAACATGCAAAGCTGAAACCTAGCTGAAATTTTAAAAACTGTTTCTTGTTTTTGTTTCTTATGCTATAAACTTAATAAACCAAAGCTCTCTGCAGCAACACAGATTTAAAATTCTTGCATTATTGACCATCTTATTAGATGAGGTGGCCTTAACCACAGTTTTAGCTCCAGTGTCAGATTGACTTCATATCGCCTTAACAGTAACTAACACAACCTCATCTCCATTCTTATTAATAACCTTAAATAAAACAAAACAAAAAAACCTCTAATAATATCAACAAAATACTATGTCCACGAGATTATCACATTCGTTTCAGTTCGTTTTGACGTACCAACATTGTCTGAACTCGCTCCGAAGGAAATGAGTTTGCTGCTAGGTTTGTTCCCCTGAGCTTCAGCCTTAAAGGGAAGCAGTGACAGAGGAGGTCAAGTCTGAGGGAAATGTGATAATAAACTGACTTAAGGCCTAGTTTCTATTTTGGTTTCAGATTGGTTTGTCTAAATCAGGGGAGTCAGGGGAAACTGCATGGAAAGTAAAGAAACAAGAGACAGTTTGTGCAAAAATTAGGAGGAAAATTCAGTGTTGATGCAGTTGTTGGAAAAAAAAATAATAAAAAAGAAAAATAATCCAGTTTAATAGTCACCAGGGAATCAGAAGTACTTGCCTACAAACGAAAAAAGACTGATAAGCGGTATCCCAGGAGTTATGCAAACCTTTTTTCAAAATTTGTCATCCATGTTCAAATTCTACAGACATGGATAATAACACTGAGCTTTACTTCCAGTTAGTGCTGCTTTGTAATTTTTGTTATAGAGCTCAAGGTTCAAGGGGTACAAACACGGTTACCGCAACCTAATAGAAGGATGTTTCTACTACTGTTACATGATAAATACTCTGCCTGATTTAAATAGTTCTACTCAAAGCAGGAGATGGTGTTTACTTGCAGCATGAGCAGCTCTGGGGTAGCTTTCACTAACAAAAATGATACCAGACATTAACGGCACTGCCAAAGCCCTCTCAAAGTGGGCCAAATGAAAAAATAGTAAGAGCAATCAGTGTTGTCCCATGAGTCCCGGTGGGCTGAGAAAGAGTGGCCAGCAGAGCTCGTTTCATATCTCACACAGGATGCTAAACATACACTTTAACACCTTTGCATGTGTGTTCTGGCTCAAAACATGCGATCTAATTATTCCTGTTGATCACCGAGAACTCGAGCTGACTCATTGTGGAGAGCTGTATGGTGGATACGGACAGGCACGCACACACACCACTGACACTCCTCTTACAGCACATTCACACAAACACACACATGCGCACACTTGCTCATACAAGTGCTCTCCAAACGGCACGCTCTCACTTCAGCTTTTGCACAGGATGTTATGAAATCGGCACTGTTGCTCAAACTTGGTGAAGGTCGCTGGGTGTCTTCTCTTGCAGCCACCCACCCACTCTTCACCTGACACACACACACACACATATTGCTGTGAAGAGAGCTGAAGACAGCTCAGCTCAGTTCCAGTCCTATCCCTGCTTGTGTGAGGAGCCTGTCGGTGGACCGGAGCGAAGAGGCCCCAGGACGGCGTTGATTCCCTTTTACAGCCCAGACACTTTCGCCTGACCTTAGCCAAGGAAGACAGACGGGGAGGAATACTGATGGCTGTGACCGACATTCCAGAGGACGACCTGGATGAGATGATGCGTGAAGAAGCAGAGGATGTCTTCTATGAAGACGGTAGGATCGTCAAAGGGTCAGCTGGGAAGTGTTGGGAAGCAAGCGTGGGTTTACTGGTGTGCTCCTGCAGCTGCTCTGGTAGTACGCAGAGGTCATACTAGTTGGTTTGTGACTTGGTGTTGTTGTCAGGGTGAGGAAAAGGGCAAAAGTGATGGTTGAATGCTGGCCCAGAGGGATCTCCTCAGCTGTGTAGGTGGGGTTCACTGCTACATGCTTGAATAGACTCACCAACATTTGCTTCAGTTTTGTCAGTGGGATGAAAAATATGAGTTGAGTGATGTGCTGCCGGTAGGATTTATATTAACAATCGTTGCAAGAAATAAGTATAATTATTTTTGTCATACTGAATTCTGCTTGCTTTTTATTTCCTGTTCCTCTTCTCATGAGTTTTTTTTTTAAATCAGCCTTTTTAATAGAAAGCAGAGAGTAGCCGTGCCCTCTGCAGTGTGGGCGTTCTTGTATAACAGGCAGATGCTTTTAACCAGGCATTTTAAACCACAGAAAAATCAACTTTCTGTAAAAGTTTATAATCAGCTGCAGTCACGAGGAAACTGAAAGACTTGTGATCTTCAGAAATACAGCATGATAATTACTGTGGGACTAGTGAATATGATTTTAGTGATTTGATGCATGATTCATTTATAGATTCAGTTGTGCAAAATATTCTTTCTACCTAACCGAGAGTGAAGCGGATTTATTCAACGCAATAATAATTAGCTCTTTAACTCAGTCATGGACTAACATAGTTTGCACGTTAAAAATTGCAAAAATACAACCGGAACATGCACAAATGTTTTCTAATGAGTGGCTAATTTCAGATATGAACATGAAGGGTCAAACTGAACAGGATCTGCCTTTTCACTTCTTGTTCAGTATAATTTAAACTCTGCTGTCATTAGGACGTCTTGCAATCATTTCTCAGTTAGGGAGACTACTGCAATTCCCCTTTTTTATTTGCAGAAATAAACTGACTGTCTCAGATCTGCTAGCTTTAATATCGTTTTTTCTTTTTGTCATGTGTCTTTTTCAGTTTTCTGGTAGAAGATTTTCAAATTGAAATATAATTTTTTTTTCAAAGAAACTATAATTCCATGGACTTTGGAAGAGAAATAGGCCCACAGCATCACAGATCCTCCACCATACTTAACCACACTACACTCATTTAAACCAATTTTAAACCAAATAGTGCTGCATGTTTATGTTTCATACTGCTCTGACAAGCACAGTTTGCCTCCACATATAGAGGCTCTTACTAAACCTCAAATGGACAGTTTATAAAGATATTGCATCATTGGATGTGATCTCTATGAAGATGCCTCCTCTGACCCAGTTTTGACTGATATTCACTGCTTGTAATGTGACGTTCGCTTTGAATAGTTCACCCAGGAGGTGCTCAGCCAGATGACACTCTGCAGCAAACCAGCCAATCACAGCAAACAGATTCATGTAAAGTTGGCCGGGAGGCATCAGCTTGTTTATTCATGGACACATCTGAAGGTTGCAGAATGTGGACCACTTATATTTTCTGTTCTAATTAGCTCTCTGGATTAGCAGTGGAAATTATTCAGTGTTGCTTTGTGTTGAATAATCAAGAGTTTTATTTTTTGTCAAGCTAAATGAAAATTTATTAGGGCTGTCCTACTTTCTTTGTAATAATTACCTGGATTAATAAAAGCCAGTTAGTAAATCTTCTCTACCCACTGTGGTTTTAATTGGTGGTTGGGAGGTCACGAGGGGTCAAACTGCGCACCCATGTATAAATGTTTTTGCTTTCCCATGTTAAATCATCTTTAAGGACAACAGAGCATAATTTGAAAAAAAGTTCAGAACACATTTTCATCTGTGAATCAGAGCCTATGATTCAGAGGGGCCCCATTGGTAGAAGAAGTGGACATTTAGGGGTGCACATGCATAGTATCACCTGACTGTATTATAGTAGGGTATATGCTCAAACTGCTGTGCATTTGCACAAACGTACCACAAGGCCTTATGCATATCCAAATTGAGACCACTTTCAAAATCAATCAGGTGTTGTTCTATAAGGCATTATCTGTGTCTAGTGGTCTTCTATCTCTGCTTTGAGTGACCGTCAGATGATCCAGTAACTCCTGTTAAAGTATTTGACTAACTCCTCTTTATGCTGTTCTAGACAAACAAACACCTTGCAAGATGAATTATTTCAGTTTCATTTTATCTGAAAAAATGCCAAATAATGTCAAACTTGCGCAAGTTCAGTTCAGTTTTTATCAGTGAGCATATGTTCAGATATGATACAGTTTTATTAAAGCGCCCTGAGTTACAGATGCTACCGCAACTATTTGGGTTAGAATCTGATTTGAGAGTAATACTCATTCTGCTTCCGTGTTCTTTTGGTGATGGTGGGACCTTGATCATGCAATAGCACTAATATTAATACAGTTTTTTTGGGGGTGAGCAGCACCCCAGCATTCCGGTCTAAAATCAGCTGTACAATCCACCCGAACAAGTAGCAATAAGTTGTTTTATGTCAAATGCTCTAAATGTGGAAATAGCAGTCTCCTTACATATGTTTTGACTTTCGTATTTTCATATTTAGTGTCACTTTTTCAACAGAACTTTTATTCTTATGCATCAGTTGTCTGTACTGTTTGTGCTTTTTGTAATGTTGTCCATGACACATTCAAATATAAGCATTTGTGAGAGGAATTAGCTCAATTGAGAACTTTGAACTTAACAACAGTGTTTTTACTCATGAACATAGCACATCAGTCCAAGGCGTCGTCTGTTTGGAAGAGAACACTTTTTGGTCCCAAAAGTTAGAGACTTTTCAGTTGAGCTTAAGCTATTTTATGCAGGAAATTGTAAATTTGCAAAAAAGTCTGAAATATTTTTAGAGCAACTTTTACTCTCAAAGCAAGAGCTCGGTGACTGTTGTATGTGAGGATGGTTCAACCTGTCATATGCGCACAGTTGCCTTGTTTGGGACTAGTTTTGGATAATGATTGCCTTTCTATTCTCTTTAAAAAGACTGAAACCGATGGCTCTTAGCCATTTAGGTATAAATTATGCTGAGTTGTTTCTGCATCTCGGGTGTGTTGTTACTCTGCAGAGCCTACTACAAGCAGGGAGTGAGACTGAGAGTTTGGCCAAATTAATAAATTGTTTATTTGAATAAAGAGAACAAAAGAGAATTGAACAGATGTATACAAGCTACAACAGCCTAGTTTGCAAATGGTAGGCAATGACATAATCAGTATGTTATTTTTAGAAAACCATATCATATAATGTATTATAGAAGGACAGCTGGGTCATGATAGGACTGTACATTTAGTTCAGATTGTATGAACGAAAATAATTTCATTTTAATGTGGGTGAACTAAACTTAGAACTGGTTCTTGTTAAGTGTGAACTGGCACACCAGGGCGACAGCCAAAGATTGAGGCTTGCTGACTTTCATAGACCCCAGATTTTGCATCTTGTGGGCCTTATGAACAACAAATTGCACCTTACAGATAAACAGTGTCTGAACCCATGTTTCTATCTTAGTCTGATGCAACTTCTTTTATTTCTGTCTAAATTTGTGATTTGAATAAATGTACATAATACAGTTACTATAAACCTATACCACTTTTTGAGGCTTTTTGAGGTTTAAAAATTGAAAGGTGAATATTTGTCTTAGTTCTATATTTAGATTTTTATTTTGAACTGAGAAATACACAGATAAATTTCATAGCTATAGACACATGTTTGCCTTAAGGCAGGTTAATAGTAACTTAATTAATCCCCTTTATTTATATACGTAAATGGTTATGTTTTTTGCAAGATGTGTACATGTTTCCAGAAAACGAAACTAAACATATTGCATGCCATGTGCAACCACTGATGATTTTGTGTTTTGCTGCATGTCCCAATCATTTAAAGATGTCTCAACAACTTGTTGCCACAGATCACATATGTGTGTATCCAAGCTATTGTTACTTTTTAAACCTTTTATCAACAGTAACCAACATCTGGACAACAATTCTTTAATTTTGTCCAGAAGCCTCTTAATTACTTGATATTTATACCTCAGAGAGTAAATAATTACAAAGTACTAAAATGAATTGTTAGAGAAGCCACTAACTGTGCTACTTGTGATAGCTCAGTAATTAAATGGACTCAAGTTAAAGGCAGGGCTTTTCTTTTTTTAAATGTGTAAGATTAGGGTGCTGTTATGCATCTTTACCAGGGGCGCCAATAAGATGCTTTAGTGCAGAAAAAGCATTTAAAAAGATTGCAGGAATAACCTTGTTTGGCCTTGACCTCAGAGATACCTTTAGTAAAGGGAGTGTGTATGATGTATGTCTCCTGCCACTGCTACACTCTCAGAGACAATTGGCTGAGTAAGGCTTGGTTAGTCTTGCTTGTAATATTTAGCTGAATTATGATTAAAGGGATGCTTCTTTTACCCTGACTAGAACAGAGCATGCTCAGAGTGGCTTTGCTTCATCCTATTCCCTCTGTGACTTCAATTCAGAATGTATGAATGAGCAAAAAGAATCATCTGGTTTTACACAGAGCGAGTAATATTTTTCAGTTCAGTCCATCACAGAGACATGAGAATGGGGCTCACTGATATAAAGCCACGTGTCGCCCAAATGATTTTATCTGTATGTGGGAACGTGATTCCAGCATAACTCCACGCATTTTATCTTGTGTGGTGCTTTATATCAGGTCAGTGTGGTTGCCTTTGGTGGAATCCAGCCAAGCCAGATGAAATCCAATTCATGCAGGACCCAAAGCAAATTCAGATTAAATTTCATTCTGAGGGTTTTCGGTCTGGATGTTTCGCTCATATGAGACCTTAGTACTGTTTGTCACACAACACAGAATGACAACAAATCCAACACACTGACAATGCTGAGCAGAATCACTGTCGTAACTGTGAAGCTTTATGGAGAACAAAGAGGAAAAAAGTTTAAGGATGAAACAAAAAATATTCTGTCGACATTTAATTGGAATGTTTATGCATGTGCAATGTGGAAAGGTTACTTACCACTCCCTGGGACTCCTGATAAGGATGTGAAAAAAATTTTTCTTTTATTGCTGTGGCATAATCTCAAATTAAAAGGTATAAAAATATATCACCTTTAATTTGAGCACATTATCTCCAGTATTTGGGGGTACAGAGTAATAACAAGGTTGGAGCATACAAAGAGACAGGATCTTTCACAATTCTCCTATTGGACAATCTCTCTAGATCATCCCTCATCATCTCTCTAGAGTCCCTGGTCCTTTCTAGTTCTCTCATCTCACATCCCACAGGTTTCCCACAGGATTAACCTGGGGACTGAGATGTTCAGGGTACAACATACAGGGTATGTTATGTTTTAGATCATTATTTTGCTGAAAGGCCCAATGAAGACTCAATTTCAGTTTTCTTTGCAGAGCCCGCAAGGTTCCTATTTAAAATGTGTTGGTATTTGAAGGGTTCATGATGCCAGGCACTCTAACAAGGTTCCCAGGGCATTTGGAAGATAAACAGGCCCACAGCATAATATATCCCCGATCGTACCTAACGGTGGGCATGAGGGGCCTTCCACATATTCAGCCTATTTTTTAAAAACAACAACATTTGGGGAATGACCCCCAAATTGCATGCAAAATTCTGCTGAGAACTCACAAAAACTCCAGTTAAATTTCCAACATGCTTTTGGATAAAATTTACACAAACACAGCTTTGTTTTAAATCCCACTTTTATCATGCATGCACACATGGTACATGTCACATTCATAAATATGCCTGTTAAAAAAACTGTATCAGTTGGCTAAAATGTGCACAGGAGCTGCATTGAGACCAAAATAATCACAATGGCTTCTTTAACACCCGCTTCCTCCTCATGAGAAACTCAGAGACTGATTTTGGTCTAATTTTACGGTTGTGTGCAGAGGAACTCGAGAGCAACATGTCCCTGAGGAGAGAGGCAGTCAAAGGACTTTAATGAAGGTTAAAAATATGGCTGAGCATGAGATCGATGGCGCCATAGTTGGACCTGGCAGGTTGGTGTTTTGTGTCTAAATAAGCCCGTGTTTGACTAACTGGGTCAGGTCAGAAAGCATGAAGAGCTGCTTTCAGTCACTAGTGAGAAACGCTGCTGGAAACACTACTTGACTAAGATGCACGCTGAACTTTGGATAAAGCTTAGAGAAGCACAAAGGAAACAGATTCTACATTGGAATGTACTTTTGAGTTAGTATATAGATACGGGCTGTCCTGCTGCTGTTGTAAGAGTTTATCCTCCTTTATTTTAATTTCTCTCAATCCATATCTCCATTGAATCCGAACAGCTTTCCTGTTTATGCTGAAGAAAAGCATCCCCACAGCAGGATGCTTTGACCACCATGTTTACAGATGAAGATGGTGTGTTCAGGGTGATGTGAGGTGTTAATTTTCATCCACACATAGCATTTTGCATGTAGGCCGAAAAGCTACACTTCAGTCTCATTCACATGTTTGCTGTGTCCCATGCAAACAAGACTTCTTACGGCTTTAACTCAACAATGGCTTTCTTCTCACCTCCCGTCCAGAACCAGTGTCCCACCTGAGCCCATGATCTCTGTAGCTGCTCTAGAGTAACCATTAGCCTTTTAGCTGTTTCTCCCTGTAGGTTTGCTGTTATGTCAAACACTTTCTATTTTAAGAAGATGGATTAAACTGTGTTCTGTTGGATGTTCAAAGCTCAGAACATTGTTTGATATCCTAATCCTGCTTTAAACTTCTCCATGACTTTATTTCAGACCCGTTTACTGTGTTTTTTGCTGTTTATGTTGCTGTTTGTTTAGTCAAGTTCTCTAACAAACCTTTGAACCCTTCACAGAGCAGTTGGGATTTTGACAGAGATTTGATTGCACATAGGTGGACTTCATTTACGAATTAAATGACCTCCGGCTTTCCGTCTTCTTCAAAATAAAATGCTACTTTCTGTTGGTCTATCACATAAAACCCAAGTGGGTCAATGCATGTGGTAGAATATTCATTAACAGCCCATCTTTGGCTGAGAGAAGATTTTAGTCCAAGAGCTCTCAATACATTAGACACCCCTGCTGTTAAGGCATGCTATATGCTACCCTTGGCAGAAAAATGGTCCCAAACCATAATGTTTCCCCCTTTGTTCTCAATTGTGGATGTTCTTTGGGTCTAACAACATGTGTCTTATCAAGTGGGATTTTCAAGTGATTGGTTTAGGTCTGCCCACACTTTCTCCTAAAACCTCTCTGAATCATTTTGATGTTCATTTGCAAACTGTTACGACATAGTATGTTACAAATTGATCTCTTGGTGACTGTGTTTCAAGAAGCCTTCAGATCCTTAACAAGACCCTCCCATGTAGTTCAATCAATTCAATTCAGTTTTATTTATATAGCGCCAATTCACAACACATGTTGTCTCAAGGCACTTCACAAAAGTCAGGTACATACATTACAATCAGTCCTAACCATTGAACAGTGCAGTCAGATTCAGTTATTTATTCAAATTGGATAAAAAGTTTTTCTGTCTAAGGAAACCCTGCAGATTGCATCCAGTCAGTGACTTGCAGCAGTCACTCCTCCCGGATGAGCATGTAGAGACAGTGGACAGTCACTGGCGATGACTTTGCAGCAATCCCTCATACTGAGCATGCATGTAGCGACAGTGGAGAGGAAAAACTCCCTTTTAACAGGAAGAAACCTGCAGCAGAACCAGGCTCAGTGTGAGCGGCCATCTGCCACGACCGACTGGGGGTTAGAGAGAACAGAGCAGAGAAACAAAGAGAACAAAGAAGCACTGATTCAGGAGTACTTTCTATGGGAAGGAAAAGTAAATGTTAATGGATGTAGTTGTGTGCTGATCCATCTGGCTGCAGCTCAGGGTGAGTTTCATTGTAAACTAGGTAGGCCTAGACCGCCTCAGGTAATGCTGAAAGACTATGATTTAATAGAGTTAAAAGGCTAGCCCCTCATTCCAACACTAGTTGTGTTGGAATGAGGGGCTTATATAGCTACTGTGGTGTGATGTATTATTGGTAGAAATGTTTAATTATTTAATAGTTTACCAAGCTTCTTGCTGATGTTATTTCTGCTCATTCCAGCTTTGCACAGATCTACTGTCTTGTCTTTGACATCCTTTGACAACTCTTCAATGATTCTTTTGATGGGTGGGATTTATATACATATCGTTTGTCACATGTGTGCAGGAGGAACAGCTCTTGGTGGGTTGTAGGGGACAAAATACTTATTTTACTGTATCTTTTATAGAATGCATTTTTTCAGGTGGATATTGTAAAATCTGTAAAATCTGTGTATACATCACTCTGTAAGTTGAGAAGCTGCTGTGAAGCTTTGGGGTAACTTCCCACCTTAACAGAGCAACACTTTAGATGTTCTCAGCCTTCAGTCTCTGCTTCGCCTGAGGGCTTTTCTTTAAGGTTTGTCATCAAAAGCAACAGAGATTTAAAGAATAAACATAAATCAGAGCGTGACGGGACATGCAGGCAGCTCTTTAAAGGGACAGGTGCCAAAGTTATCTTATTACCCACCATTCAGAAATGTTTCCTGTATCCAGTGATTTCAGTGGAAGAACAGCATTCCTTCAGTAATACGTTCATAGAAGAAATGACATTTAAATGCTTGAATTGACCCACTTTTATGTCAGCTGCAAACTCTTGTTGGATCTCTCGTTTAGGTTTGCCTGATATGGAAACTTGATGACTTCCATTAAGCTTTAAAAATGTAACTAGAACAGAAAATTGATCTCACTCCTACAGTACAGATTTACACTCTAGCCCAGAGGCTGAATCTCTCAAACCAAACAGTTTCTATCTTACAAGACTTGTAGACACTTTTTAAACAAGGACGTGGCCTGGTCTGCAGAGCTTGAACAGGCAGAGAGCCTAGGAACCAGGCTGAATTTCACAAATCCATTTCTTTTTTAGACTCTTGTCTGTACTTGCCTCGTGAAGGGAAGGAAACAGTATTCTCCTCCGAGCAGACACGCTGCCTGCCTAAGCACTGGATCAGTGTGTATCTGCTCTTTGGACTGGAAATCTGGGGAGCCAGCTTGATTTAATGGAAGCTTTATGACATTTAAATATAGCTACCAACAGCTGTAAAGAGGTGATGTAGTGATAATGGTTTTTAACCACAGATCTGAATCACTCTCATTGTGTGCGTGTTGTAATTCAAGCTGTCCTGCTCTGAGTGGTGGGGACCAGAATTAGCCGAGCTTGAATGTTCGATAGCCTCTGTTACGCCTTCACCTTCAGAAGACCTTCCAGATTTACCTCAGCTGTAGAAATCAAACACCTAGGGGTTTAAAGTGCCTCAGACAAAGAGAGCAAGAAAAGCTGAGTCAAGAGAAACAGGTGCATTACAGATGGACTTTAGTTTGACAAATGAATTTAGGATAACGATGAGTCCAATTTCACCCATTGCCCCTACAAATCAGCCTTACCATTCAATTTTACACAAAGGAAAAATATTGTCCCATTTAATTTATGACAGGTGGTTGGCAAACTTAAAGGGATTAAAAGCTGCACATTAAATTCACAAATCTGAGTAGTTTCTCTGTCATTCATTCTATGCACCAATATAATATGCAGTTTAATGTATTCATATTCATGCAATTTCTAATATGCAACATCTTTTACCAGCTTAATGGCTCAAAAGCATTTTAAAACTTAAGCAAAAAACTGTCTGTTTGTTAAAGTAATCCACTTAGGGAGTGTCTATATTTATATAAACCAAACAACGTTCATCCAGTCAAAAATAACACAAAGTGCTTTACAGTGAAAAAGCAAGCAGACATAAGTTAACAACCTCAGCCAAAAATGCCATACCAAGTAAATAAATCAAATAGTCTTGCCCATAGCAGACAGACAGCGCTATAAGTAAGTTATTGTAATGCTCATGGTTACACTTGCATGCTCCCAATGTTCTTTCTGCAACCAAAACAATCTCACCAACCAGGTGAAATAAATCTATGTTTGCAACACCAACAAATACAGTGAGATGGGTCTGCTTTAGAATAGGTCTCCCAGCTGTGGCGAAGCGGAAAAGCCTCCAAATTGCGTATAGTTTAGCTGACCTAAGGGAGGAAGCTGTGAGTTTTTCCAGGCTCCAGGTCAAACGCAAAAAAATGTACTCGGACTGTGAGTAACGTAATACGTTAATAATGAGGATGTAGTAGGAGCAAAAAGCTCAAGCTGTTTGTATGGTTTATAAATATACAATACTCTAACTGTAGAGTGTCTGTGTGATGAGGGAAAAACTCAGATTTAGAGTTTATGATTCCTTTTGACCCTAATTAAGATATAGACATATTTAAAATACGCAGGACGACATGCTTAACTGTAAAGAAAACTGCCTCCCCTGCATCTTCTTATACTGTTGTTTTATTTATCTGTTTTCCTTGGATTCATAGTTTGTGAATGAAACAGCTTCTTATCCATACAATGCACATCTATTATGGGATTTTCTTTTCCAGTGGATGACTCTATCTGTAAACAAGCCTCATTTCTTTGTCAAGCTGCCTCGGCAGTGATTCTAATGTGCACCTCGATTATAACAATCCTATAAGACCTCTCCCTGCAGCAGCACATCGGTTTCATAAATCAGTCCATTTTTATTGCTGTCTGTCAGCTTGGCCTTAACTTTTATTTGACCAAGCAGCTCAGCACTCTCCTTAATGTCAATCAAAATCTGTTTTGTCAGTCAAAAACACATGCAGGGAAGTTTATGTTGGCAGGAAAATGCTCCTAAAACACTTAATTTTGACCTTTTCATCTCTAAATTCATAGGCATCATGTTTTATCATGAACACAGGAACGCTGACAGTCCACCCACACATACACCTCCACTGTCTGGAGGCAGCCGTCATCTCTGTGTGTCCACAGCAACACAACAGGCACACATGGAAAGCGGACTAATATGACTGTGATCTAGTTTGTGCGTCACTCGCCGCTTTGCGATGGGAAAAGCTCTGACCTGAGGGGACCTACTGCAGCCAGCATCTTACTGCCCTGTTTCTCCCTCTTTCTACTTCTGACAGTTAACTCCAGTGACCTACTTTAGCCCCAACACACTCCAGCGATCATTATTTTCCCATTTCCATTATTAGGGGAGAGGAAATACAAAGAGAGAGAGAAAACTTGAAGCCAGCTTTGCATTTTGACACTTTAAGTATATTTTAATGGTGCAACATTGAGTAAGTCAGGTGATGCAACTGCATCTTTTTTGTCTTCAAATTTAAATTAAAAATTGTTCAAATTAAAAATTGCCTCAGCTTTTTGTTGTTGATGTCTACACAAAGCTTCTACCATCTGCTAACCTTTTCTGCACAGATCTCACATGGTTTCTATGACACTGCTGAGGGCAACACAGGGTGTGTAAGGTTTACACTTAGTGGTTTGGATCTTCTTTCACAATGAGGTAACTCTGTCCGCAGCAAGAAGCGTGGTGGACCACCCAGGAATATTTACAAGGGAATAACCTGCTGGAGAACGTTTGAAGAAGTCTTGAGATAAAATGTGTCAAATGTGCGAATTAGTGAGAACTAAAATTGGTCTGTTAAACATGTTCTTCTTACCAGCATGATGCTTGCATGTAATTTAATTTACATTGTATAGTTGTGTGTTTGTTGAAAGAAAAGACTTTGCTAAATCTAAATTACACCGAAAAGCTGAGAGGCCTCACTGAACTGGGGGCTAGGGGACAAATTCATCCATCCGTCCATCCATCCAATATCTAGTTCTTTAGTCACCGCTAGTGGCAAGGTGGCAAGGTGGTGAGCCCTATTACCTCACAGAACGTTCATTCCTTCAAAACATCAATTCACAAATCAACATAAGCAGGATCATGCTTACTTTAAATGTTTCAAACTAAATTTTGCAGTGTTACACCTACAGAGGGAGCTGCTAAAAGTGGTGCTGAATTATTAGTCATTTATTCCCTCAAACCAATCTCTAAGAAATTTGGTTCGGATCTGGAATGCTTGTCTGCGTTCTCCAGCATTGGTCTAAGATGTAAATTGTGCACTCTAAACCCTAAAAAACAACAAACCGCAAAAGGCCTAAAGACAAAGATACAGCTGCTTGTTATGCGTCTCAAAGGTAGCAGATATTTCAGTGTTTTCTAGCAATTCAATATTGCTTTCAAGTAGTGGGATAAGCCATTGTGTTTGGACTCTGCAGCTGAAATATACTGGAGAAACGTTAGAGCACAGGGACTCCTTATAGCAAAAACTAATTTTTTCAGTTGATGCATACAGGAGCCATGCATAAATGTTGTTCTTAAAATGTTATGAGGAAACAGAAGAACACGAGAAAGAATGTCCCATTTGCCTATTTTGAGAGATTTCTGTGACTTTGAGAGTGATGCTCCTGTTGATGTTTTCTTGTATATGTTGTCTCTAAGGCACCGATTTCACCTGCAATACGCCAGCTGTCATGAAAGCCCAAAGCTGCCAAAGCATGTGGCTGGTCCACAGAGCAGCATGCAGCATTTAATGAAGTAATCTCTGTGTCTCATAGACATGCTAGATAATATGTAAATAAGTATAGCTGCATAAATAGTTAAGGAACAATAAAGTTAAACACATACAGCTTACCTTCTGTTTCTTTATTTTGCTGCATTAAATATAGAGTTTTCAGAGCAAGGTCCTGGGTTCAACTTCTGGCTGGGGGGCTTTCTGCATGGAGTTTGCATGTTCTCCTACAGTTTCCAAGTGCACAACAAAATGTATTTAAGGGCTAAAAAAGTGGATTCTGTATGATATGTGCCCCTTTAGAGTACCTGTTGCGTGTTCCTCATTCACAGATGCAGGTTAAAGATCAACTTGCAGCTGTTTTTCTTTAGGTTACTGACTACATGTGCATGGCGTTGTCTCTGCAGTGTGTCTGAACATGCTGGGTCTCCCATAAATATAGCTGCTGGTCAGTGGCTGCTGATGACAGCCATAATTACTACCTGATCAGTCCAACAGCTGAGGAGTAGAGAAAGAGGGGGTGTGTTTGTGGAAGTGTGGGTATTGGAATTCAAGCTGACGGGCTTATAGAAATCCTGCAGAGCTCCCTGAATGTTTGCACTGTGAAATGAACAGAACAAAGTAGGATACAATGGGATTTAATCTACAAAAACATGTCCTTCTTCTTATTAGAGCCAATTCACCAATTTCGAACCAGGTTTCTGAAGCTTTTTTCGTTTGTTTTCAATTATGAACGTAATCCATTCTCATTTGTGCACATTGTGAACACAAATAATGCAATTTGATCCCAAAGTAAAGTTAATTTTAACTGAACGCATAAGCACCTCTGATCCTTCTATTAAGGTTAATCATATCAAGTTATTTCACAAATCAGTCTTCTTACAATGATGGATTAAAAAGGACGAGTCATTTTCTGCTCCCGTTGCTTGTGGAAGAGCGAGGTGAATTGGATTTGTATGGACTCAGCGAAACAACATATCCACTTATGGAGTCCAATTATGCTGGCAGGAGCACTTGGAGATGAATCACTCCTCAAAAACCAGCTGCAGAAATGTGTTTTTCCTCCATCTTAAACAGCAGCACCTGTACTTTATGCTGTTTGCAGCTTTTAAAGTTTGGGATGTTTGTCTTTTCTTTATGGATTCTTCTGATGTGATTTAATTTGTCTGCTGCTCTCTTTCCAGGGAAAAGCACTACCTGAGATAAATGGATTGGCAAGATAAACAGAAAGAATACCTTACTGTTAAACTATGTAATCCCAGATAATGAAACCCAGTAGGTAGTTTAATACTTTGAAATAGCAGCAAAGTGATATAGGACACATATTCCTGGATAAAATAATAATGTTTTAGCCCTAAAAAAACTGTATTAACTGAATTACTGAACTTATATTGTGCTAAATATCATACAAACACCGCCAAGAGGTAGTCATGATCTGAGGTGCTGAAAAATCAGAGCAACATGGGCAGCATTTCACTTTTTACTCTTCTCTTTACTTTAACATACTTTTAAATACTGTTAAAGAGATGGAGACAGGATAAATAGTTGTATCAAAAATATGTTATAGGGTTGTTATTGTATAGTTATTATTATCATTATTATTATTATAAGAATTTATTGTGAAATTTGTGCAAAATGAAGGGCAAAAATCTTCAAAATATTATACCTGATTTTTTTTTTAGTTAAAAACGTTAATAGCATTTTTTTTTAAATTTTGTTTTAAGCTATTAGAAGAATCTTTGAGTCCTTCAGCAAGAATATATTTGGAAACTTAACTTCCTAAAAGGGCAGCTGCAGGACACAACACTACCAGCCAAAATGATTTAACACTGGAAAAACGCCCCAACACCTCAACAAAGGTTTCCAGTTTTCAGCAATCACACCAACACATGTTAGAAAGTCATGGTCAATACTCTGGAATCTGACTGGCATACAAAATTTGCTCTGTAAAGAATTTCCAACTGTATAATTGAGAGACAGTTAAAGGATTCGTCCAAATCCTTCTTTGTTCTCTGGGTGTAAACAAATTAAGGTCCCCAGGTCTGTTTCTTAGCTGCTAAGACTGCGACTCAGAGTTCGTATCTGTGTCTTTATATTCTCAAACAAATCTGACTTATCATCATTTAAATACAATAGAATTGTTATTGCGATTGCACAACTAAATTGGGCTGCAGTCCTTCTTAGTGTTAAAAATCAAAAATCATATAAATCAAAATGAAAACTAATGGACTGAAAATGCAATACAAAGAAATTTTAAAAAAATGAATATTTACAGGATACTGCAGGTACGGCATGGCCAGAATAAATCATTGCTATAGGTCTATATGGCACATAGCTGCAAATTGCACAAATTATTAATTGTGTTCTTTTTAGCTTTCACTCAATAATTTATTATTTGCCAACATCAAAATCACAATGAAAGGAAGATTTTGAAATAATCGTCTTCAACTGGACCTTATTTTTTTATGTGCAAATTTAAAATAGAAAGATGCATTTCCAATACAGTCATAAATTAAAATCAGTCTGAAATTAGTGTTCTTTTCATTTTAATGTATTTAATGTTTTAATTTAAATTGAAAGCTCATTCAGTCTGATTTATTTTGAATGAACAAATAACAAAAGGACCAGCACTTACCATGATGTTCCATCCCCACCACCCCCACCACATGATGGAGTCTAGGGGTCATTCTTCTCAGATCTGGGCTGGCCCCGCCCACTCTGTGACATCTCTGGCCTCTGATTGGCCCGCCGTTGTTGAGGAGGAGCGCCTGAAACGCAAACTGGAATGTTTGAGGGTCGGCTCCGTGTTTGCTGTGTGGAAGGCTGGCAGAGACGCCTGATTATCGGGGACGAAACGACCATAATATTTTTACTTCTGCATTCTTCTTCTAGGATAAAGAGTTTCAGTATTTGCTTTAAAGCTGCACCGGGACAATTCTGCAAAAAAATAAATAAATAAAAAAATCAAGCCTCAGCGCTGAAAGCGAAGACGCACTTTCTCCTCTGCTTTTTTGTTTTTTTTGAACGGATGGGTGGACAGGCGCAGGTAGACGGGCAGAGACGTCGCTGAGGAGCCGCTCTTACTGGTGAAGTTTTGCAGAGGTGAGTCGAAGTATGCGAGAGTACGGATACATGCAGAGCTGGCTGGGAAGCGTCTTTGAGGATCAGGTTGAGAAATGCCCCCTTTCCCCCCCCACACAGCTGTGGAGAGGGAAAGCTTCCATTCTCTGGGGCACTGGGTTAGTAGATCAAGGCGATGCATGAACTGACGGATGGAAACGCGCATCAGCCCGGCAGTAATTTCATTTTCAGCTGATTATTCTCACTTCCTCAGTCTAGTTTTGCAGATGATAAATGTTTGTTATTACCAGCTTTCTAAAACGATGTTCTTGTATTATTTCTCTGTTGGAATCATGATCCCTTAAAACTAAGTGAAACCATACAGAAATTTGCTTCTTATCTAGAGATTCACTGATCACAGTTTGTTGTGGCCAGCTTTGTAAAGCGCTGATCTACTGATACTGATTTTATTTGTTTAAAGTTTCTTTTTAAGAAATAGAAAACAATAGACAACGTTTAGTACATTCTGTAATTTAAATATCTTTGTAGTAAAATATCTGTAATGTCATTCATTTGATGTTTATATTGGGACTGAAGGGGACGTCACACTGTGTGAGAAAGGGGGAGCACCCAACTCTGCTGTTAAACATGACTTTCGTATATTTTCAAAACACGACTTATCTTAAAATGTATTTAACATTTTATGTAAGCGATTAGCAAGATCGGCATGGTTGGCACATGAGGATTCCCTGTAGATTTTTTTTGTCATATTTCTAAAACGTTCCCTTTATTTCTTAATCCATGTGACCTATGATCTGTGATGGACAGAACTGGACTCTGCAAAGGCATACAAAACAGCAACTTGCTTTAATATGTTCAGCTTCCTGCTATTTGCTGTCTCATTGAAGGTAGCAGCCTGAAGGAACAGCCAGCATGCCTCTGTAGAAAACACAGCTTCCATTCTAGAAGCTTCCAACACCTTGCTTATTCTATTAATAGCTAACTTATAGCCTACTCTCCTTAGAAGCAATTTCCACACAAAGTGTTGTTATCTGCGCAACCTGTTAGCTTTTAGGTTTTATGCATTAACTGATTGGTGAGAAGTTCATGTTATTAGTTTCCAAGCACCAACTGGCACGATTCCAGCCAACTTCTCATTGCAACTGTTATTCTGCATATCATGCATGCAAACACATTGTTTCTCCTTGGTGAGACTCAATCTGCAACTGAAACATGAGACCCGGGCTGCTGATTTTAGGAAATTCCATTGCAGGTTATTGTTGATTATGAAGGTCAAAGGTTATCAGTACCACCCACAGTGGACTTGTCAGTGAATAAACAAAGCAGCAACTCCACTGTCTTTGAAGTCTCGCACCGGTTTTTTGCCTGCCTGGACACCTTTTAAGAAGCCTGTCAGCTGTGCTGGTATTGCATTTCCAGCTGGATCTTCTTCATGTTAATCAAAGCCTTGTCCTGCAATCACAAAGCTCTAACATATTTATCCAGATAACTGATCAGCAGGCGATGCACTTTCTTCCCCAGGCTGCTTATGCTGGTTCTAGGGTAAAAGTTTGTCTTAATTTTTTCTTTAAGTGCAGCGCCAGTCTGACTTTGATACGGTTAAGTGAAAGCGCTTTGCTATGCTGCCAAGTTGTTTGGGCCATGCCTAAGCTGAAAAGGGGGTTGGTTTGTGCTTTTTTTTGTGCCAAGTCGAGAGAGGCTGCAGGGATGCAAGACTGGCGTCTGTTCCCACAAGCTTTCCCATCACCTTCTCCCCACTTTACCACAGCCGGCTTTTCATTCCCTGCATCTGCTGCCCCCGGTCTCAGCCCACTTTCTTTCTCGCCCTTTTCTTTTTCTCCCCGTCTTTCACTTTCCCTGCCTCACATATACAAGGACAAGAACACACACACACACACACACACACGAACATGTGAACTCATTTCCTTGTTTTCCCCCCAAAGCCTCATTAAAGGAATTATGACTATGTGGTTTGGAGGAAAATCAGAGGCTCTGTCATTTTTGTTGGGTTTTCCCCCAAACTGTAAAAACAATATTGCAGTGTTGATGTGAACTGGGAAAACCAAATGCACCTGGAAGCTAACACTTACACATTTCAATTATCTTATATTTTTCTTTGTAGTCCTTTAGTTACGGCTGGCAGTTTCTTTGAGTCCAGGCTGATTCCTAGAAGCATCTTGGAAGCATGTTTCAGTTGAAGTAAACTATGCAGTGGGATGTTTGACACGCATGCCACTTTTAACTTGCTAACTTAGTTTTAAAACAGTGTAACCTAAAAAGACAAGACATTCAATGTTTTTTTGAATGTAAATATGCTATACATCCAAAAGTGATTGGTTAACCCTCCAAATTGTTGAATTCAGGTGTTCCACCCACGTCCTTGCCCACATGTGTATGAAATTCAGTAACTAGGCTTTCAGACTGCTTCTTCAAGCATGGTGAGAGAAAGCGTCACTCACAGAACATGTCTAATGGTTGCTGAGGTGCATAACTGAAAACCTTCTGCAGACTCTGTAGCTACAGACCTCAAAACTTTATGTGAACTACAGATTAGCTCAAAAACAGTGTATAGAGAGCTTCAAGCAATGGGTTCCTTGGCCAAGCAGCTACATCCAAGATTACATCAACAAGTGCGATGCAAAGTGTTGATGTAGTGGTGTAAGGCACGTTACCACTGGACTGGAGATGTGTTCACTGAAGTGAAGACTCATCCCTTTCTGTCTGGGAATCAAATAGTCTTAGTTTGGTAGTTGCCATGAGAACAGCACTTGCCTGACTGGTGTGTCAAGTGTAAAGTTTGGTGCAGAGGGGGTTTGGGTGTGGGCCTGTGGGCCGGGTTGAACTCGAGCCCTTAGTTCCAGTGAAGATAATTCTTAATGCTTCAGCGAGACATTTTGGACAATTTCATCCTCCTACTTTGTGGAGACAGTTTGGGATGGTCCCTACCTGTTCCAACAATCTAATAGAACTGTCTGTGTGCCAGGCCATTTGGTCCAACATCAGTGTCTGACCTTATAAGTACACTTCAGTGGTAATGGGCACATGCTCTTTTACCTTGTGAAAGCTTTCCCTGAAGAGGGGAAGCTGTTACAGTGGCATAGGGGAACCAAAATCCATTTTTAACCTTAAGGATTAAGATTAGTGTCTTTTAAGTTCAAATGTGTGTGAAGGCAGATCGACAAATACTCTTGACAACATAGCGTGTTTCCAAACAGCTGAATGTGCCTTCTTTAAGATAAGGAAAGTGTAGTGGCTTTATTTTAAGCAGCTGGCAGGCAGTGCACAGGAACCAGATGGTGAGAGCCATCACTGCTACTCTATGTTCCATATAGCTAGAGAAACTGTTCGCCATACCTTGCTCAGAGTATGACAGAACATTTTTGAGGTTTAAAAACCTTATATATTTATCTTGATTTTGGTAACCAGCCAATATCTAGTTTTAGGCAGTATGTTATTAGTATTGTCCTGTTTTCTTTAGTTGAATCTATGAAAAACACAATTTCTGAAATATTGTTTAGCTCCAGGAAGGTGATTGGCATAGTGATATTTGCATAGAGTAGATAATCAACTAAACAAGGATGTGCTAGATGTTTTTTTTCCTGCTTCTTAAAATACTTTTGAATACTGTTCTTGTTTGTAAGATACTCATTTTAGTACCAAGACTTTCTCTTGCATCTTTCAGTGTCGGCTTTACTCATTTTTAGGGCAAATACTGTACCATGTGATGACAAAACCTGGTAGGAATGAAAAATATTGAGGTAAATTTGTCTCAATATTATTCAATCATACAAAAAATAATCTTAATCAAAAAAAACTAATGTCAGTCAAAAAATATTAAGTTGTGATCAAAATTTTAAAGTTTTTTTTTTGTAACAATTTTTTTTAAGGAAATTTTTTTTTGGTGAGAAAAAAAAAATTTGTTTGAAAAAACTTTTTTTGATTGAAATGACTCTTTTTTTCCTAAAGAGAAAAAAAAAGTTATTTGCAAAAACAAAAACTTTTTTTGGCATGTAAAAATTTTGGTTTACGACTCTCGCTCTTTGGTTTTTGACGCTTTTTTTTTTGGGTTTAAAACTCAAAGAATTTTGAGTGCGGAAACATGAACATCCTGGGGGGGGGGGCTAAAGACGAACGCTGAAGCGTTTCCCTATTGGTTAGCGCTGACAAAAGCGGCCCGCTCGAAACTGCAGGGTTTTGTTGTACAGAAAAAAAATGCGGTTAAATGAGCCGACAGTCAGGAAATCCCCCCCCCCCCCCCTTTCCTTTCCCCCCTTTCCCCATTGGGGAACGGTTGTGAAAATAAGAGGAAAAAAAGAAAAAGAACCTACAGAACATTATATAATAAATTTTTACAACTTTTTACATCATGTTTTATGTAAAAAAAAATTTTAATATTTACTGTACAGTTTTGGAGAAATATCTTGTCAAATACCTCAAAAATGCTTAACCAGCATATGCTTTTGCCTAACTTTGAGGAATTAAAATTTTTTTCCAAAAAACCCGAGAGGTGCAAAAACAATCTCTTCAGATTTTATTAGAGGGTTATTATATTATAACCAGAATTAGTATTTCATAATTCACTGTAGATTTCTGGAGAAATACACCTACCCCAGAAAATACGACAAAAGCTTTTTTTTTGAGGTCGATGAGGTCCTGTGTGAAGTGTTGGACAGCTTAAAGTGCAAGGCATCCAGATCTCCTCTGCCCCTCCTGGACTGGAAACGCCCCTCGCCTGTTGAAGAAGGTACAACAACAGTATTCTTCTTCATCAGCGGACATGAAACAGGGACACTGTCTCTCTCTCTCAGCTGCTTCACAAAATGTCTACAGGGAATCACGGTGAAAAGCAATTCTGTGTCCAGCATGACAGTGTAGTGTGGGAAGGATCTATCAAAGGAGAGGAAAGAAGTATCACCGGGTGGTGAGGACAGCACACGGGATTATGGGATGACCGTCTGCCCGACATGGACTCTTGTTTATATGTCTACACATTGGGTAGTTGGTATTTCTTCCAAACCTTACACAGTAAAATTATTGAAATATTAATTCGGTCTATAATATTGATAACCCTCTAATAAAATCTGAAGAGATTTGTGTTCTAGTCACCCTCTCATGGTTTTGGATAAATAAATTCTTTAAGTTAGGGTTTCAAAAGCTACGGGGTTAAGCTTTTTTTAGGTACTTTGAAAAGGTTTTCCAAAAAACTGTACAGTAAAATATTAAAATTTATTATTTTACATAAAACATGAATGTGAAAGTTGTAAAATGTAATTAATATAAATGCTCTGTAGGTTACTTTACTGTTTTCCTCTTATTTTCTCAACCGTTGCCAGGATCGGGGTCCTTTCTGCTCCAAATATTTCATAAAAAAAATTGTTACAACTCTGAAAGTTTTGATCACAGCTTAATATTTTTTGATTGAGATTAGTTTTTTTTTTATTTAATATTCCAAAAGTTTTTACCACAATTTCTTTTTTTGATTGAGATTAGTTTTTTTTTTGATTAAATAATATTGAGACAAATTTACCTCCATAGAAAAAGCATCTAATGTCCAATCATAAAGCTTTAAAGACCTTTTAGAAAGCCTAAAACATTGATCAAGATCTCTTTAAAATATTATAAGAAAGTCTGGCTTCTTAGGACAGTATATATAAATCAATAGCTTTTTTAATTTTTTTTATTTTATTTTCTTAGGTGTTAGTTTGCATTCATATTTTAACATGCAAGAAATTGCTAAGTATTTGTTTAAAGGGCATTTTTGACAGAATTTTCCCTTGTTTTTCCAGTTTTCAAGATTTTTTTTTTTTGGTGGGGTTTTTTCCCCTTTGGGGGAAAGGGTACTGAAAACTAAACAGGAAATGACAGGTTTGGATTTGAAACAGGGGGTATGAAAAAATATTTTGCTGGGGGCCCATGTTTGTCCCCAGTTTCCCTGCCCAGTAAACATTGTCAAAAAAAACCCCATTTTATCCCCAGGCAATAAGGTTGAAAAGCCGCTCCCAGTTTTTGGTCATAAAGAAAAGCATGGTTTAAAAATTTATAGGCCCCAATTGGGTGAGGTGATAGTGGCTTTTGTCCTTTTTTTTTTTGTTTTTGTTTTGGGGTAAATGTTTTTTTTAAACCGAAACACTTTTTTAGGGGGAAACCCTTTGCAACTTTTATTTGGTTTTAACCGAATAAACTGAGGTCGAAAATGCATAAAATTAAAGATAAAATAAGAAGAACTAAGACAAACTCAATTTCGACATTGGGTTTGATTATTATTGTTATTATGTTGGTGACAAAAAGAAGAGTTTTTGGTGCAACTCAGAATTGAAGCTCTTGACCTTCTCTTTCCCAAAAACACCCACTTGTACGTCCCCTTGATGTTGCTTCTATGCACATATGTTTTACCGTCCGTGAGCCGTGCATGTGAGGGCTGGGAAGGGGTACATTCTTACAGAAGGAGGGTCTTCTTTGTTTTCAAATGTGATAGTCATTTCTTTAACGGTGTAGGTTGTTAAAATAATAAGGGTCCCTAGGAATACGGTTTTTATTGGAGGCTCTTACTGTTCTAATGGCACTATAAGATTACTTTTTCTTAAGGATGCCTTACATGATATAATCCAACTAGAAACACTTTGATTGTGCCACTTGGTGCGTAAGAACCTGGAATCCACCTTTTTTTATGGTTGAACCATAAAAAAGCAAGACTTTTAATTTGGAAAGATGCATAGGTCCAAATAAATTGGCACTAGACTGAATCCCCAGTTTGTGTCTGGGAAGCTGACAACTCAAAAGTTTCACCAGTAAATTGGGACAGTCTATTTAAAGATGTAGGATAAAGTTGTTTTTAATGTCTGTTGAGGTGCTGTTATTATTTTTAGCAACAGTCTTTCAAATTGTTACACAAAGACTTTGTGAAATATATTTCTGTGCTTATTGATCATGTGCAGAACTGACAGAAACAAACTTTCCATCAGGTTAGATAAAGTGAGTTAAAGCCGCCACCTTTGCTGCTTTAAGTCAGAGGTTATCTGGCCTCAGGACCTCAGCACCGCCTGGCCTTATCGGTCTGACCTGACAGGTCCAATCCTGCAATCACTGCATCCTCACACGGTGTGGGAGATGTTTCTTGTTTCTGCTGTCAAGAAGGCAGGTTGTTGACTGTTACTCCTGGGTTCGATGGTATGTGGAGGGAAGGGCAGAGGTGGGGAGTGGTCAGATGACTGGGACAGTGGAGGTTGGTGGGAGTGATTTATGAATTTAGGCGATTATATTCTCCGGGGCTGGTCGGTGGGATGGGAATGAAGAATGGTGATTGTGGCCACACAGGCTGTTGATTCTGGCAATGGTAACCTAACTGGTCATTTCACTAAAACCAGTTGATGTATGGGTGCAGTACATATCCTTAGTTAGAACCAAGAGAGTCACCCCCAACATGGGTTATCCCTCTTTTTTTAATTCTCCCACAGTGAAAACCTTATTCAGAGGATTGTTAGAAAATGTAGTTTACTCCTAACAAGGGGAGGACAGCATTTAGTTTCTAAGTTCCTCAGCTCTGGATTCCTCTGACCGAAAACCTGTAAAGTACTTTGAATTTCATGTTCATCAATGGTGCTATACTAATGAACTTTCCTTGCCCTACAGTAATTTCCTCATTCAGGTGGCTAAAGCTACACGTGTTTACTTAAATTTAGCTCCATCATTAAGAAGTTAAGTTGTAGTAAGTTGACAGGAAGAGAAACGAGTCCCGTTTTGATTTGTTGAGTGATTTGCTGATTTAATGTAAGAATGTTAATTTATTCACTGAAATAATTTAAATGCTCATGTCAGACGTTTTTTTTGCCAGGAAACAAATGCCAATTTGCCTTTGAGATCTGACATACCAGTTTTGGCTCTATCCCATTTCCATTCAAATTTGAAGGGGTTTATGACGCATGCAAAGCCATTCGTGCTAACTTTGTTTTAATTCCACAGCTAAATTGTTCAAGCATTGGCCATAAAACAAAAACAGCACTGCAGATGTCTTGATAGCAGTAATGGTAATGGAGTCCAACAGAAAAATGAAGAGATTCCAAGATTATTCCACTTCATGCATGAAAGGATCTGCTTCTAACCTTTACCTGAGTTCATTAAACTCAGGACATCAAGAAACAACTCTGTGCATTTGCAGAATAATTAAAAGGGGAGTTTTACGTTTTGAAGTATTTAATGAACATGGGAAAAGAATCCGATTATTCAATGGTTGACTTGCTGATCGCTATTCAGAGCTGATCAAAAGATAATGATCACTGGGTGAATGATTGATATATCGCTTTATTTATTTATTTAATTATCACAATAGCATTTGCTATCATATAATAGACATATAGAAAAGCTACAGATAAAGGAGACTTTCTTGGATGCTCTGCAGCCTTGTGAGCTAGTGCTAATTTAGCACAGCCAGCCATTTATATCACATGCAAGTCATACAGTATACACACAGGAACCATCTGTTTGCTTCGATTTGTGGGCACTTTCTCCTCTGAATGAATAAGTAAGGAGCAGTAATGTATGAGAAATGATAACAGAACTGTTATGTTCTGCTACTGGACTAATCAGTGCTCAGCTCTTAGTGTTTGTGTGGAGCATCCACTGGTTTGGGCACTTGCTCATTTCTCTCATGGGTTCTCCATCTTTCCCACTTTACTTTTCTATCCCACTCCATATTTCCCTGTCTACATCCCTCTCAGGATCACTCTGTATCCCAACCCACCACTCCACCAGAACCACACCCCCCCCCCCCACCCCCCCACGTCCCGTCCCGTCTGCAAACTCCTCCATAGATTCAGGCGAAGACTTTATGGAAGGGAGTTTAAACCTATCCTCACCCTGCCTTGTTGTCTCCAAGCAGATCACAATGACATTCCTTGTTTGCATGGAAATGTGGAAATGTTTTCCCCCCTTAATCATCAGCTCTGACTGTGCCACAGGGTTAAGATGAACTTGATATCATGAGTGAGCTGTGACGATTGACATACTGCTACACTCTCACACACACACGCACGCACGCACACTTTCACACACACCTCTGGCCAGAGCAGCAGGCAGTTGTGGCTTCATTATGACTGGCATAAGCGTTTTAGGGTCATAAGCTCATAATCTGTTTTGGTATTTGGATCTCTGTCTCTGCAGAGTCCAGCAGATAGAGGATTCACTGTTGGTCTCCATCTGTGTGCCATGATCCCTTTATGTCTGCTTCTTTGTTTTGGTGGCAGGACAGCAGCACACAGATAACAGATTGGTGACACATGCAGCTGCAGCTGACTGGGTGGTTTTCCTCGTGGTTACTGACAGTAAGTCGGACATGAGCTGTCAAAGTTTCTGGGCTGCTGCGATGGCTCTCTCAGCTGCAGCCGGAGTTGCTTCCTGCCTCCTGCCATCATGATACTCATCTAAAAGCTTTTCTTAAAGGGCACAAGTGCTCTGTATGACAAATGTGTTTTAACACCACTAGTAGGGAGGGGTAGAATGGCTGTTCCTGTTAATAACTTTAAAGGTTTGGTTTTTTATGGCGAGGTGGCAGAATTGAGTAGGCTTAAGCCCATTGTCTAAACATTTAAATATATTAACCTGTTATCTCAGTAAAAGTAGTGTTATCTTAAGATGCTGCTAAAAGCTTTACCTAAATCACTAGTAAGCAACCAAGCATTGCAATATTGATGATGAGATCAATGGCTTATCCTCAGATAAATTCAGCAGCATGGCTTGTCATTTTTTTTTCTGTACACAATTTTACGTAAAATAAAAAAAGGCAGTGAACTGAAGATGGGGGTCTGATGTCTCACACATGGATGTCTTGTGATCTAAACCGTTCCTTTTGCAGCTCTGAGTGTATGTTTTATGGTCGATGATTTGCTGGAAGGTTAGTCTCAAGACGTTTGTTACCTCTAACTGGTTTTCCTCCAGGATTCCCTTGTATTTAGCTCCATGCATCTTCCCATTAACACTGACCAGTTTCCCTGTCCCTGCCGAAGAAAATAATCCCACAGCATGATGCTGCCACCTCCATGTTTTATCATGGGGACGCTATGTTTGCAGTGATGTGCAGTGTTAGTTTTTTAGGCAAACTATGTATTTTGAAGGTGGATCAACAAGTTTAATTCTGGTCTTTTCTGAACAGAGCACATTTTTCCACATATTTGATGTATCTCCTACATGGCACACATGGGAAATCTAATGACTTTCTCTCAACAATGGCTTTCTTCTTGCCATTCCTCTGTAAACGCCAGAATTGGCTCCTTGTCTGACCTGTTAGTTTGGGTGGACTGTCATGTCTAGGTAGGTGTCCAGCTGTGCGAAACACTTTCCATTTTCAGACGATGGATTGGACGTTCAAAGTTTGGGATATTGTTTCATAAGCTAATCCTGCTTTAAACTTCTCCACAGATTTGCCCCCTGATCTGATCCCTGGTCTGTTGTATAACTTGGTCTTCATGATGCTGTTTATTCATTAATGTTCTCTAATAAACTTCCCAGACCTTTACAGAACAGCTGGATCTGTACTGAAATAATATTACTAATTAGGGGATTCTGAAGCGCTGGGTTTTATTTCGGGGATATCAGAGCCACACTTCTCAGATTTTAAACTGTAAAAATTTATGAAAACTACATATCTTCCTCCCACTTCCCAATATTGTGCAGCTTTATGTTGGTCTATAGCACAACATCTAAATATGGTATAGTGAAGTTTGCAGTTGTTAATGGGAAAAATTGTGGAAACAGTTTAAGCCATATGAGTATTTTTGTACGGTATAATAGAGTATAATAGAAAAAGGTTTTAAATTGAGACAATGGAATAACATGATCTAATTACAGAGAATTACAGGATTTTTTTAAAACAACAGTTTATGATTTCTCTTCCTACATTAGGAGCTATTTGTGAATTTTCTATCTGTGTTCCTGTCCCCATCTCTCATCTGAACAGTATGGGTCTGTCTGATACTCGAGATAAAAGCTGTTTCTACAGTTATAGAAGAGCGGAGGGTGAGCAGATGTGTAGAGAGACAGGTGGTAATGATATAGCAAGAAAAAACCACTGACTTCACTGACTTTATTTTCTCCTAAATGTAAGCTCTTCCGATTTTCTTTCCAAATTGTACTTTTTTGAGAATTTATTTCACATGAAAGACAAAAACATAGTTTCCCTATCTGACAACCACTGCACTCCTAAGGCCTCTCAGGTTCGAGTATACATTAGTCGCTAAATGTTTAATTTCTAGTCTAATGCTTCACAAGTGGCTCTGTTAGAAAATCTTCAAGACATACTTCGTGGCTTTTCTCCCTGCTGAGTCTTTGCTCCAAGCAGCTTAATGATCTCCAGCTGAAACATGTAACAGTGAAACTAGAGTTGATGCAGAAGGGAGCAGCTGTATCCTCCAGTGGATTTCTCTGCCAGGGAGAGAGGATTTTTATTTATTTTTATTTCTTGTTATAGTGTTTTTTTCATTCACCAGCTTTGTCAATTGTTATTCTACAGTTCGGATTATGGCAATGGATTCGTCAAGGCTACAGGAGGAGTGAGTTGAACATTAATCCACCATTACCAGTTTGGAAATCACACCTAGAGTGATGTTGCTGGGGAGATGTGTTGCTGCTATGAAATAAATATAACCAGAGAGAATGAGCATACGGGTTGATGTGTTTATCTGACTTCTTTTTCTTAGAAATTGTGCAAAAACACAGCAGAAATGCTCAAATTAAACTTGTTTTGTTGTTTAAAATCCTGTTCCCTGTAAGTAAAAAAAAAAAAAAAAGGCAGTTGACAAATATAAAGTGTGGCATCTTTTTTTGTTCTGCGCCCCTCGAACATGAAATGGTCCAGATATGGATTTTTGCTTTTTATTTCATGCTGAGTTTGCTGTGAGAGCTGGTGCTATCACAGTAGCTGCTATCAGTGAAGAGAATGTTATCTTTTTCCTCTAAAAATAACTAATGAAGTTGAAACAACCGGCGCAGGCCTGTTTACATGGCGCCAGCATTCCAGCGCCGCAGCATAGGTGGTCATGCTTCTAGGTTTCTGTCAGTCGCATATAACGAACTAAACAGAGCAGCTTAGCAAGCAGGTTCTCATCCTTACCGGATGTAGGACATTTATAACAAAAAGGATTCAAAAAGGATTCAGAAATTCAGTAATGCCCAGATGCACCGAAACAAAGTTATTGTAAAAGCACAAGTTGTCATTTCTTAATATACTTTCATTTATATTTTCAAAACAGTAGCAGCATTTGCTTATAATGCCTGCGCAAACTATAAGCCGACTTTTGAAATATTACACCTAATGCATGTGTGCAATATGTAGGCTGCTTAGTGTTGTTCTATAAACTGGGCTGTTTGCTGGCTGAAGAAAACCGACATCAGGGGATGGGATTTATACAAACAACATAAGAAGAGAATCAAAAAGATTTAAATATGGGTTTTTTTTTTATTAAGTGTGCTGTATTGTTTGTCATGTATTGGTATTTTGTATAGATTTTAATGCGAACATTTGCTGGTGATCGGTTGTGAACACTTTTTGAACGACAACATTTTATGCACAGTTGTCTGTTTTCCAGGATTGTTCCTAATTCAGATTTTTGTAAAACTCTGACCTGCTGATTGTGATTTGTGCCAATTTAGTTTCACTCTTAAGATCTAGGATTAAAACCATTAAGAAATGCTTCTATGTATTCTGGCATGAACTGAAAATGTGGCTGCATTCACACTAAAACATTTGCATTATTGAGTCTTTTACTAAAATGAAGTAAGGTTACTGGATATGTACTCAATAAATTAATCCGAAAACAAGATTTTGTGAATCACCTCTGCAAAACTAAGTTGTTACCACTTCTTGTCCCCACATATCTCTAATCATAAGAGGTTAGTAGATAACAGAATAAACCAGTTTATGTGTTTGATGACAGATCAGGCAAACTGTCTTGTATTTTCCAGCATAAACCTTGAGGAAAAAAACAAACTTTTAGATATTCTTGACTTGTAAATAATCAATTTATGTATACATATACAGCTTTGCAACTTTTTCTCTTGTAATTCAAGATGAATGTAAAACAGCTAAAGCTACTGAAGGAAAATCTTTATACCATTTTCACATCTGCCTTGTTTTTCTATTGCGTATGAATATATGCAGCTTTAACTAAACACATTTCAGTATCCCCTTTTTATGCATCGGATAATGTAGTGCGGTGGTTCCCAGCCTGGGGGCCCGGTCCCCTAAGGGGGACGCAAGAGAGCTCAGGGTGGGTGTGCAGTTGCTTTAATGCCAAAGAGATAGGTAATATTTTTTTCACATATATAAACCAATACCCCACTGTATGATGATTAAAACCAACATCAAATGCTGCTTACCCATATACCAACTTTTCCCAAGTGTATTTAAAGGATTAGTATGAAATAAAAGGATAACTAAAGCAACACTGTAGCTATAATAAATGAAAGTACATTGTTTCAGTTGCCTTTAGCATTAATTCCTCGTAGTATAAATAAATGTTCAAAGTAATGCCCGGTTCATACGGCAGGATTTTTATGCCAATTTTTGACCCAATCTTCCCCTTCCGACATGCCCCAATTGTCATGATGGTTCTTAAAGAAGCTATACCTGAATTCATTTTTGTTTGGTTAGGAAAAATTATTTTTACACAATGTATTATGAATTAAAAGATGTACTTTGATAATAACAATTGACTAATTGATTGCACAATTGAGCGAGTCCAGGCTTTTTTTACTAGGAACAAGCAGTGAACTGGGGACAACATGAGACGACTGTTCTCTGCCAACGGCACTACGAGGAGCGGAGCCTTTGCTCAGCAAGCAGCTCCTCTATCCGTGCTCGACAGGGTACATAAACCGAACAGCATGGCTGCTGAAACACGAAGGAAGGTAGCGATACCGCCACTGCCTGTCACCGCACACACAGCTAATAAACAGCCTAAACAGAGAAAAACGGATGAAGAGTAGAGGGACCTGAAGTCCAAAGTGACCATCGAAGAAACAAATCTCGTGTAAATATTGGCACATTGTACTCCAGGGGGAGAGCTTTGCGGGACCGCCTCGGACTAGATTTCGCTCAAAACTAGCTGTCGTTCTGCTGGACAGGTAACTTTTATTATTAGCAGTTCATAGCTGTGTTTTACTTTCTGCTTTAGTAACAATCTGCGACTTTCATATCTAACATATCTGTTAGATATGTGAAAATGGTGCTAACGCGTTAGCCTGCCAAGTGAATTCTTGCTTACAGAGACAATTATTATTTTCTTTTATTATAATCAGAATCAGAATCAGCTTTATTGCCAAGTTTGTACATACAAACAAGGAATTTGACTCCGGTACACTTTGCTCTTTGGTTTTGTTTTTGCACTACAGAATATACATATTTACAATGTACAATATACACATATATAAATAAAAAGGTGCATTTGCAACATCTGTATGCTGTTGTTTTGTATTTTATTGAATGTTCAACAGAGAAACAGCCTGGGGGAAGAAACTGTCTCTGTGGCGGCTGGTTTTTGTGAACAGCGCTCTGTAGCGTCGGCCTGAAGGCAGAACTCTAAACAGTTTATGTGCAGGGTGTGTGGGATCTGCAGAGATTTTAGCAGCTCTTTTCCTGACCCTAGACCTGTATAAGTCCTGGATGGAGGGAAGGTCAGCCCTGATGATTCTCTCTGCAGACCTGATTATTCGTTGCAGTCTGGCCCTGTCCTGTTTTGTGGATGAACCGAACCACACGGAGATGGATGAAGACAGGACAGACTGAATGATGGCAGTGTAGAAGATGACCAGCAGCTCCTGTGGAAGGTTGTACTTCTTAAGTTGCCTCAGGAAGTACAGTCTCTGCTGGGCCTTCTTCCGAACAGTGTCTATGTGTGAAGACCATCTCAGGTCCTCAGAGATGGTGGTTCCTAAGAACCTGAAGTGATCCACAGCCGACACGGTGTTGTTGAGGATGGTGAGGGGGGTGTATGGAGGTGGTGTTTTCCGAAAGTCCACCACCATCTCCACAGTCTTGAGTGGGTTTAGCTCCAGGCAGTTCTGACTACACCAGTGTACCAGCCGATCTACCTCCTGTCTGTATGCAGACTCATCACCGTCTTGGATCAGTCCAATGACAGTGGTGTCATCTGCAAACTTCAGGAGTTTCACGGACGAGTCTGCTGAGGTTAAGTCATTTGTGTACAGGGAGAAGAGGAGTGGGGATAGAACACACCCCTGGGGGGCACCAGTACTTATTGATCTGGTTCGGGAGAAGATGCTCCCCAGTCTCACCTGCTGCTGTCGGTCCGTCAGGAAGCTGTTGATCCACTGACAGGTGGAGGCTGGGACGTTGAGCTGAGTGAGCTTCTGGTGGAGGATGTCTGGTATGATGGTGTTGAAGGCCAAGCTGAAGTCTACAAACAGGATCCTGGCGTAGGTCCCTGGGTGGTCGAGGTGTTGCAGGATGAAGTGTAGACCCAAGTTAACAGCATCATCTGCCGACCTGTTTGCTCGGTACGCAAACTGCAGGGCATCCAGTAGAGGGCCTGTGATGTCTTTCAGGTGCTTCAACACCAGCCGCTCAAAGGATTTCATGACCACAGACGTCAGGGCTACAGGCCTGTAGTCATTTAATCCTAGGATGGTAGGTTTCTTGGGCACTGGGATGATGGTGGATCGTTTGAAGCAGGAGGGGGCCTCACACTTCTCCAGTGACTTGTTGAAGATCCGGGTGAAGATGGGAGCAAGTTGATTTGCACAGGCTTTCAGGCATGATGGGGAGACGTTATCAGGTCCTCCAGCTTTCTTTGTTTTCATGCGCTGAAAGAGCCTATTTACATCTTCCTCAGAGATCTTTAGTGCAGGCAGAGGATCTGAAGGTAGGGGGTTGGTTGCTTTGCTGGTCGAACCTGTTCCTGAATGGGATGTGGAGGAGTTGGTTTGAGGTGTGAATGGCTTCTTGTCATGTCTGCAGTAGAAGCCATTCAGACGGTTGGCCAGGCGAGGACTTTGTTCAGGAAGGGTGGTGGGGCTTCTGTAGGCAATCAGGTTTCTCAGACCAGTCCATACAGCCGAAGTGTCACCAGTAGAAAGGCTGTTTTTCAGCTTCTCACTGTAACTTCTCTTGGCTGCTTTGATCTCCTTTGTTAGTCTGTTCCTGGCCTGCCTGTACCGCGCCCAATCTCCACTGCTGTGAGCTTCTTCCTTGTCCCTGCGCAGATTCCTGAGGTGTGGAGTGAACCATGGCTTGTTGTTCCCAAAGGTGCAGAAGGTCTTGGTCTGCACACACATGTTCTCACAGAAACTGATGTATGATGTCACCACATCAGTTAGTTCGTTTAAATCAGTGGCTGAGGTTTCAAAAACAGTCCAGTCTGTGCATTCAAAGCAGGCCTGTAACGTCTGCTTTGATTCCTCAGTCCACTTTTTAACAGTGTGAACCACGGGTTTGGAAGCTCTTAGTTTCTGTCTGTAAGTTGGGATGAGGTGGATAAGACAATGATCCGAGAAACCCAGAGCAGCCCTGGTAACAGCATGGTATGAGTCCTTAAAAGCTGTGTAACAGTGATCCAGTGTGTTTTTGTCTCTGGTGGGACACTTAATATGCTGTCTGTATTTTGGGAGCTCGTTAGAGAGATCTGTGCTGTTAAAATCTCCCAGTATTATGATGAAAGAGTCAGGGTGTTTTTTCTCCACGTCTGTAATCAGCTCAGCAAGATGTTTTTCCGCGGCAGAAGTGCAGCCATGCGGAGGAAAATATGAGCCGATTATTATGAACGAGGAAAACTCTCTCGGTGAGTAAATCGGTTTACAGATTATGGAAAATGACTCCAGATCCAGACTACATGTTTTCCCCAGCACTTTTATGTCTCTGAACCAAGCTTCGTTTATATAAAAGCAGATTCCGCCTCCTCGCTTCTTCCCTGATAGCTCCGCGCTGCGATCCGCTCTGAACAGCTGGAAGTCCGGTATCAGCAGTGCGCGGTCCGGGATGTTGTCACTCAGCCATGTCTCGGTGAAGCAGAGAACCGCTGATCTGCTGAGGTCCGAGTTTTTACCAGTGAGAAGAAGTAGCTCGTCCATCTTGTTGCTTAGAGAGCGGACATTTGCCAGGTGGATTGAAGGCAGTGGTGTGCGAAGTCCTCTTTTGCGGAGCTTTACCAGGGCGCCAGCTCGCTTTCCCCTCCGATGCCTCCGGCGCAGTATCCCGTAGAGTGCCGCCGCTCCGCTTGCCAGAAGCTCAGTGAACCTCGGATGGATGAAAGATGGTGAAAAAATCCCAAGAGAAGACTCTCTGATGTTGAGAAGTTCCTCTCTACTGAATGAGACCACCGAATTGTGGCCCGAGACCACAGTACTGTGGCTCGAAAAACATATAAACACACAAAATACATAAACAAGGAGAGAGCGAAGCTCCGAGGCTGCCATCGTCGGCGCCATCTTGAGTATCTTGAGACGCCATCTTGAGACGTAACATTGTGTAAGATTTAGACTCACAATGAGTTTGGTCTTACCTCCTCATCTGCAATCTGACGGGCTTGCAATTGGCGAACTCGCTCCAAGTCAGCGTAAGCCACTCGCTCTTCCCCTGGTTCCTGACATGGACCCCGACCTGCACACCTGCCACGGCGCTGACCACGAACCTCGGCTACTGGTTCTGCCTCTGGCTTGACCACGACGACCTCTGTGTCCCTATACCAAACATATCACACAATGACATTTACACTGTAACATGACTAAGTCATGTAGCATATAGCGCACAGTTAAACTTAATATTAAACAACAAACACAAACTGTTGTAACTCGCAAAATCATTTATATTCGCAGTAGCCAATTAGATACTCTATTAGGTTAGGGTGTCATTTTGTGATGTAGCCTATGACTATCTTGATAACTGTATAACTACACTGTGTAGTAGGCTATTTCAGTACACTGACATTCCGGCCTTAATGGTCAGTTTGCATCATGATTTGAGCAATGAATACATTGATTGGAAATTAAGTCTTGTTTTACTCGTGTTTATGCAAATTCTGAATATCATTTTTGCACTTAGAGCATCCAAAAAAATCCAAAAACAATCGTGATGAACTTCAGGTGGATTCATACTAAGTAAAAGCTTCCAAGAGGATGAGGAGGGAAATTTTCAGATTGTGTCTTCTTCTTTGTGGATTGAGGAAGGGGCACCTCCAGAAATGTTTCAAGCCAAACCAAGTTTACAAAAAATTCTGTTGCATCGGTGTCATAGTAGTGACCTAATAATTTGACTTCACCTCATGCTATGCTATTCAGACACACCTGTTTGTCAGTTAATTTAGATAATAATTATTTGACCTCTTGGAGGCACTTATAGACTAGTGCACTGAACTTTATGCCCAAGATGGTCAGCGATTTATTAGGGATAAAGTAGGGTGCATTAAGAAGTAACCTTCTCTATCCTTACATGGTAGTACACCATACACTAAAGCAGTACAGGTAACAGGAGCATATAATTGCCAATATGCATTCATCACACACATGAATAGGACTTTATTCATCATGAAGTCTGCTTCGTTTAATAAACATTTTTAGGTGTACTTATGTGGAAAATTACAAAACGGTTCGATAGCAGCTTTAGTCTGTGTTGAAAATTGACACTGACATAAATGAATAATCAACAGATAAATGAAAAACATTGTGATCTCCTTTGTACTTTGGTGTGTTTTATAACTATTTTGTGCATATAAAGGTATCAACTGCACACTAAAGTCAAAACTTCCTCCTAGAGGAGACATTACCCATAAATTGCTTGAAATCTCTCCTGCATTCACACAGCTTTTTGTTTTTTTGTTTTTTTGTTTATGGACATGTCTATGCAAGATAATCAGAGAATACGTCTTAGTTTGAAAAACTTCTAGCAAAGCATGACCAACTGCTTCCACTTTAGTTTATTTTTTATGGAGTGTTACCGATGACGTCATGAAATTGTTTTATTTGTTTCAACCTTTAATTACAATAAGAGAGAAAATTATATATCCATGTAACCTAAAACCTTCTCTGTTGTTGCTAAAGCATAAATGTGATTGGAAAAAATCTTTGAGGACGTTAATTTGGTAGATGGCCTTGATGGAATGGTGTACAGTTCTCAAAAGGGATTACACGCTGCTCTCCGCTGCTAAAATGTCAACGACAGCTGCCTGAATGTAACTTCAGTCCAGACGCGCCTGACTTAATCTGGTCATCTGTCCATTTAAATGCCACTCCGTATCCCGACCCTAATTTTTTTTCCTTGCCTCACGAGGATACAGATGACCTATAATTAGAACAGAGTGGCTATAATCACATCTCAACGACATGAGAGGAAGTCTGACCACTCTTACACGCCCAACGGGGTCAGGAAGAGCTTCAGGGGCCTTTAAACTGCTGGAAAATGTCTCTGGATTATCGAGGAATAAGATTTGGCTTTTGTTAAGTGATGGCTGCAAAGGAGAATATGAGGAAGACATTTCACCTGCAATGGCAGAGGTGATGAGTAGATGAAGCAGGATTGAATCAGGACACAGGTAGCATGCCCTTCTCCCCATTTTTAGGAAATTTTATCTCAGATTTTATGTGATGGAGCTGACTTCTTTTCGTGCATGCACAGTGACACAGAGGGAAGATTGTGCTATTCCAGCATTCCCACTGCAGCATATTCAGTCTGTCTTAAGTAAAGTGACAGTCAGATGATTCCTCTTGCTATTTATACAGTCAAGCCTGTTTCAGTGTTGACCTGAAAAGGCTTTAGTTGTTTGTTTAGGATCACCATAGAAGAACACTGAGATCAGAGCGGTCTATCTGGGTCAGGATTCTAGGATTATTTCTGGTCACAGAAGATTTTGACATCGTGTTTAAAAGTCAGCCAGATCCAACACCGGATTTTTAGTTTTGCATGGAAGCTTTATATACATGATAATGCTGTGTTTTAGACGGTTCGCTAAAGATCAGACGTAAATGTACATGTTTAGATCTTATCACTCGTGTCATTCGGAGGAAGTCTTTAATGCCACTTTTCAAAACACAAGACTCTCTCCATTTCCTGTTTCATTGAATTGTTGAACTATATAAATTCTTAATTGTCAGTGTAAAAATGTGATTTGTTGTGGAGAGGATGTAAATATAATTTAAATCAATGGTCAAAGCTTTGGGGAAGGTCATTACTGTCATCGGGATAAGTTTGCAGCAAGTCTCTTTTACCAAGACGATACATTTTACACACAAATAACTAGAGGATGATCACATTTCTGTGGCTGGAGTTCATAGGCTCATAATCTGTTATGTTCTTACGTCTACATGACAGAAAGATACCTGTTTTGGGTCGGTATTTAAAATGTGCTATATATATTTGAAGTCCACGATATATCGAATCATTATTGTCCTCACAGTGTCAGTGAGTGCAAAATTGCAATTGCAAAGGATGTTTGCAATATTTAGTTGGTTACTATATTTCAAGTGCCATTCATTCACAAATATTTGGCTGGTTGGATGGACTCTAACTGCCCCTAATTCGCATAATTGATTGGGATACTAAATGTCATGGTTAATCAAGTGTTAATCAAAGAGAAGATTCAAGAAAAGATGAGTTAATAATCTGCATCATCACAGTTTTCACCAGTAGTATTGTAGTTATGTATCTTCTTAATATTGTGCAACCCCAAATTAGGAACTTGCTATTGGACAGGTTGCTGTTAGTTTTATTTGAACCTTGATATGCTGTATAGGCAGGTTTGTGTTTTATTACTAACTCGACTGCTTAAAGCAAAGTAACAATCAATCCTTCATCACAAAGTCTGTTTAGTTGAGCAATAACATGTCAAACCCTAGGTGCCGCCCACATGGGAATGGTGTTATGAGAACACATTTTGAACCGTTTGACCTTTATGCACTTAGGAACTGCGTTTAATGGGCCTTGACATTATTTTTTCCATAAACTGGTTTCAGAGTGAAAACTAATCTGGGTGCTGGTCATTTTGCCACTTTGCCATTTTGACCTTTCTGGTTTTGATTGTTCCCTTTTTCAAACTTGTTCCGGGTATGAAATAGAGCCGTCTGCCTCGGGATGTTTTGTACCGACCACATGTTGGTTCTTACCTGCCAAAAGGATATTTTGTACTCACTTTGACAGCCACAGATTTAAAGTGGTGTTCTGTAATCTACTCATTGTCTACTGTAAGGAAAAGCAGTTATAAGAGTCCAATAAATATCCACCAACAGGAGGTCTCTTAGCTATCTTGATCTGGTCATATTTTTCAAAGGAGTCAATGTGGCTCAAATGGGTGTCAGAACCAAAATGTCCATGCTCCACTTTGCAGTTAGTGGTGTGCATGCAATGGTTATTCAGGTGTTTTGCATCACTATAATATAGTGATGTGGATGTGTTTTGTGGATGAAGACATTTCTGGAAAGGGTGAAGTGTTTCACTTTTTTGTTTGTCCAATAGAGACATTGTTTTTATTAAACTTCCTTTTTGTGTGGATCCTGCCTTAGCCGGACCTTCCTAAAGTTTTCCAGTCACGCTGTTTCTGAACCGCTGGTGCTCCTCAGCTTCTGTCTCCAAACACATAATAAAACTTCTACAGGACCAAGGTAGTTCTGTTTGGTCTCTTCTTGAGGCAAACAGATTTTCTGTTAGCCCAGTCAAGTTGCCTGAGGTTGGAAAGGTTCTGTCAAAACCCAAGACTCAGATGGAGAGTGGGAATCCTTGCTAATAGTAATAACTCAACCTCTTTATATTAGACTTCAGGCAAATAGGAGGCATGTTACTTATCTAAGAGGTGAAACCATCAATCATTGGTTGTAAGTCGGGGAGTTGTCAACTACAACCAATCAAAAGTATTATCCAGCAGCAGGACATCTGAGACAGTGATGCAGTCTGTCTGAGTGTTGAAGCAATCTGTTGAAAAGTGGATTTGAGGTTCAACCATTATTGTATTTCTACATAAAATGTACATCGAAAAATTTTATTTGAACTATTTTTATTAATTTAGTAGGTCTAGAGTTTTTTTCTTTTAACAAATACAACACATTAAGAATTATACACTAATACCTGTTTAAAAAAATAATAAGGTAACCCATAAAATATGAAGTAAATGCCTCTCTTGGCTGTTATTAAACAGTAATTGTAAATACAAAAGACTAATTAATCATTTTAGTGCTTTCAGCTTCTTTCTTCACTTATCTGAAATAAAACCTACTTCTTGCTGCAATTACATTTACTGTAAACCGGTAATAAATTATAGTATATATATATATTATAGTCTTCTGTTTTCTTCCTGGCTAAACTAAACTGAGACATTGAAGCTTAAGTCATTAATACTACTTTTTTTAAATGGGGGGAAAAAACTTTTTTTTGATGCGTAAAACAATTATGAAATAGAAAAATAAATGCCATCTTTGGGATCTTAAATTAGACATTTAATTGGATTTTGGAAGTATTGTTTTTTTTTTTGTAGAATTGAAGCAAATGAGTGAAAACAATAAGTTAAAGCCTTTTGTAGCCAAAACTTTGGACTTTGCAATCATAACCTTCAAATTCCAGGTTTTCTGACCGATTAGAGGAAGGTGCCTTTTAAGGAGAGATGTTAGGAGTTATCCCACCATCTCATTTATCTTTACGGCTCAGGTGTTTATTGTAGAAACTGGAATAAGACTTTTCTGACTTGTTCTTAGTTTGGTCCTTCTTCAGTGTTTGACTCTGAAAGCTGAACTCACCCTTCTGTGAAACGTCTCTATTATTAAAGGTGTTTCATCTTCATCCTCACACATTCTTTTTTCTCCAAACTGTCACCTTAAAGCATTTTCGTTTTGTCTTTTAGCAATTGAAGGGAAACCTTTCAAGTGCAGATGAATAAAAGTGCTGTCCACCGAAGGGATGTATGCTTTCACCTCAGCACTAAAACATATTGAGGCTCTCTGTTCTCAAAATAATTTGCTGTGTAAAAGTAGCTCTAAATGAGCAAATCCTGAATTTGATTAAGAAGCAATATCACGAGCCTTCAGCCCTGTAGGATAGTAAATTTGCATTTGCATATGCCTCTCATCTTTTTGCTCTGGTGATTCCCCATGAACAGAACAGTGCTTGTGATTATGGGTGCTCTGCAAATGTATCACTGTCATATAATTTACCTACAAGCAAATTTGAATTCAAAACATGTTCTCTTCAAGACTGTGGGAAGGTTAATGTGATCAAAAGAGGATTAAAGCCTGGTGACATTGTGCCTGTAGGAGTTTGAGTCTATACCTTGGCCATGCAGAGAATTTAAATGTGTTCAAATTATGATTTTATTTATTAAAGGAGGAAAACTATCCAAATCAGCCTAGCCTTGAGTGAAAATATAATTACCCCCCTTATTAAATCATGAATGAACCATACACTTTGGTTCAGTTTCACTAGCCACACATGGGTCTGCTTACAGCCGGATCTATGGAATCAATAAATCACTTAAATAGAACCTGTCTGACCACAGGAAGTAGGCTAAAAGATCTCAAAAAGCAACACATATTGCCCCAAGCTAAAGAAATTCAAGAACACATGAGAAACAAAGTCCTTGACCTCCATCAGTCCGGAAAGGGTTACAAAGCCATTTCCAAGGTTTTGGGACTCCTGGCTTTGGGAACTGTGGGGCACCTTCCCAGGAGTGGCTGGTCTACCTTCCTTCCCACCTTCCCAATTTTACTCCAAGAGCTCATTAACAACTCTTTCAGGGGTCACAAAATAACCAAGAACAACATCTAGAGTACAGCAGGTAAAAAACGAGTGCTGATCAAAAATAACACACAACATTCATTATTCCTCAAGTCATTTGAGGACTTGGTGGCGGAGGTGTGATTGTCTGGGGTTGCTTTGGTGCTTATGACAACAAAATCCTGAACTAAAATGTCCCGCCATTAGCTTGTGGCCTCAAGCTTATTTGCACTTAGGTTATGCAGCAGGGCAGTGACCCAAAGCACAGCAGGGTCACCTCTGAAGGGTTAAAAAAAGAAATGGTTTTGCCGTGGCCCAATCTAAACCTCGACACAAATGATTGAACCTGATTAAGGACATGACCTTAAACCAGATTTTTACACATGAAAACCCTCCAGTGAGGTTATATTAGGACAATTCTGCAAAGAAGTGTTGGTCAAAATTCCCCCAAAGTGACGTAAAAGACTTGTTGCATGTTTTCGCCAGTGCTGAATGGCTATTGTTACTGCCAAGGAGGGCACCAGCCTAGATTCAGGGAGTAATTGCTTTTTTACTTTGAGACAGGTTGTTTTGGATATCTTTCCCTTAATAAAGGAAATTAATATTTGAAAAATACTTTTGTATTTATTATAGTTTACTCTTTGCCTGATATTAAAATGACTTTGATCTGAAACATTAACAGCTGACAGAAGGACGAACACACAAAGAAAAGAGGGAAATACTCTTCAAGCATGCAGGTATTTTGTGTGCAACCGACAGGGGCACCTTTCATTTCATGATAATTATAGGAACAGAAAGAAGCAGAACTGCAGGGTTTGGCTTTGGGATTTAAGATAGTTTTAGCTCAGATTTGTGCTTCCACCCAGAACCAGTTTACATAAACATGTACTCAGTTATAACGTCATTCGTAGGCATGCCCTTGCAACCTCTCCATCTTGGCTGGAATGCATCATCTCATCTCCAGTCGTACTTGGATACATATTATCACCCTGATCCCTTGGATTTGTTTGACTCACACAGCTACTACTTCATCTGCTGCATATTCATACCCACCCTCTTCTCTTTTGCATAAAATCTTTAATTATCTTCTTCCTGCATCAATCTTTAATGTACTTTGCTTGTACAATCGCATTATTTTTGTAGTAAGGGCACAAAGTAGAAAAAATAATGAAAACCATTTACTCTAGGCTTGTTGTGACTTTGTAGAGATTTAGTAGAGCATCAGTAAACTTTATGATATTGAAAAACATTTTTTACAAGTGAATATTTGGTACTTAAAAAAACCCAGCCGTGTAACATGAGTGTGTGTGTGTGTGTGTGTCCTACTTCTCTGCAGTTGGCTCATAAACGATGCCTTACGTAACGCACTCCATCCCATTTTGTCTGCTGTTGCCATGGTGAATCTAATTTATACAGACGTTAAGAATTAGCCTTCTCTTGTTAACATGAACTGCTGGCTGATGCTGTTTTTGTTTTGTTTTGGGAGAGCCCACCCTTTCAAACACACACTGTGGGAATTATACAAGAGTTATATTTGTGAGTTGGGCTGTGTGCAGTTTAAGCATGGATGAGGAGGGCGGAGAGGGGGCTGTCAGCCAAATGTAAGGGTGTGTTTTCTGCACTAGAGTTCAATGTCAGAGGAAAACTTGGGATGATTAATGGGATCATTGGCAGAGGAGCAAACGGGTTTGTTTATATGCAGGGATTATACACAATGATACCGAAATTGAGCTGCCGCCTGTTTTGCAAGTAGGCAGAAGTTCTTCTATAACTTATCTCTCTGACAATTAAAGGCTGGAAGCTCTTGACTTCTCATCTCAGGGTTTCTCTCTGAAAGAAACCTCAGCACCGGTCTTAAGATCTTTTGCAGCCTCTAGCAGGTTTTCTTCCAGAATTGCCCTGTGTTTAGCTCCATCCAAGTCTCTTTAAGGCAGTATTAGTCATCAGCCACGGTGATTTACTTGTGGGACAAATAGTTGAATTTGGGCTCATCTGACCAGAGAACCTTTGTTGACGTCTTTGTTCTATCCTCTACATGGTTTGTGACAAACTGAAACAAAATGAACCTTTTAAAGGCTTTCTTTCACTAATGGGTCCTGCCGTTCTAGTATAGTACAATGTTCTGTCAACAGATAGTCCCACCTGAGTTGTGTATATCAGCAGCTTCTCCAGAATTACCATAGGCATCTTGGTTGCTTCTCTGGTCAATGTTCTACTTGCTCATTGTGTCAGTTCAGGTAATCAAACATTTCCTGGTCAGTTTGCAGCAATTCTACTCATTCTCAGATGACTCTCCTTTAAACTGCTCCAAAAAGTTACCCCGACCTGTCTGCTGTTCCTTCGTCTTCATGGTGCCGTTTCTATACTAATGCTCTCTAACAGGCCTCTGAAACCTTCACAAATCTGTTGGAGTTATGCTGAGATTAAATTACAAACAGGTTAACTTAATTTACTAATTATATGACGGGATTTTATTTTGGGTCATCAGATTAATGGTGTGAATACAAATATGACTGCAAAAATGTTTTATTTTTATTTGCAGAAACTTTGAAAAAAACATGTATCGATATTATTCCTTTTCACAATCATGTACTACTTTGTGTTGGCAAATCACCTAAAATCCCAATAAAACACTGGAGCTTGTGGTTTTGATTAGAAATAATGTTAAAAAAAAAAAGTCCAAGGTGCAAAAAACTTTGCAAAGCAACTATAGTTTACAATCTTTTGGGAGTTCTGCCTACATGCACCAAATCTGGTTACAGAATTAAACAAGCCACATGTGACTTCAATAAAAAGCTTTCATCTTCAATTCAATTGCCAAGCCAAAAATAGTGCTTTTATATTGAAAACATTTCCAGCTATTTATGCAAGGGTACACATAATCAGACAAATTACTTGAAGCCACTGGAGTCTGAGTTTGATGTCGGACAGCAGAAAGTCTGCATAGATCTCACTGTACGTCTGTAAGAAAATTACACAATAGGACATTGAGCAGGTTGATGAGTGAAATAAGGACATGGAAAAAAAGGTGACCAAGAAATAGAGGTGAATCATACTGTCTCTGAGACGGCACAAACGGTTCCTGTTCATGTACAGACATATATATGATCAGTTATTTCCCATCAGGTTCAATCAAACACATTCTAAATACAGATATGAAATGGTTTCTTGAAGGGTACATGGAAGGAGATTGGCATAAAAATGTGGGTACAAACTGACAGAGGCAAATTCATCCTGAGCTCTCTTTTAACATCTTTTAGTGTCTTTTTTATCTCTTTCTAGGAAAGATCAGTGGCTTTCCATTCATCTCCTCATACCCACAGGCAGGGTTTTGGCTCTAATACACTTATCCTGCATGTCTCTCACCCTGTCAGAGCTCAGCATCTGCAAGTACTGACACTGCCAATTAACGGTCAAGGGTAAGACTAATACATTACTTCAAATTGGAGCAAACTAATCTTGCACCAGATTCCCTCCTTTGTGCCTCTTTCTCACATTTGCTAATTGCGTATTTGTCATATGGAGACTCCTGCCAACTGGAGCTCAGCATGTTGATCGATTTGCTGAGAGATAAAAAGAAAAGACTAAAAAGCAAATTTTAGGTTCAGGAATTGGGGTGAAAGACAGCTGCGTTTATCATTGATAATGACTGTTAATAAATCACAACTTGGTCCATGTGCCTTTTTAAAATATGAGAAAAACCTGTGGAGCAAAACTCAAAATGAGGCAATGCATGAAAAAAATCTTTATATGTCCTGAAAATACTGATCATAAATGTGGAGTTGCCTTCCGGAACAGTTTGAGGGAAAATCCAGAAACATTTGGATCACTGTGAACATTTGGCATATAGTCACATGATTTATCTGCTGAAGGAACAAGTCACGAGAGCTGAATAAAAGTCCTCTGACTAATTTTATAAATTCTACCAATCAACTGATAATAAGGAGGAAACTATAAAAATCAAATGATCTAATATGTATAATTAGTCATTAAATAGGTCCACCAGTTTCTTATTGCAGCCTTCTGATACCAAATTATTCTCCCTGGTCCTGAAACAAACATTTCTTTCATCTTCTTATTGTGCTGCTTGAAGAAGCTTCCTTAGCTTTGACAGATGTGGAAAACGTGCTGAAACCACTGAAATGGTGAGCCAAACTGAAAGCAGAGATGTTATCAGTGCTTCTAAAGGGAAAAGATGATTATCTTTTTTTAAAGTGGGCGAGTTGCTGGAAATGAATGTAGGCCAAACAAAGTCTCCACCTTACAGTTAAAGGCAGATTTTTCCTGTGAATACGATGTCCAAGATAAAAACCTTCCTCAAGTTTAAGTTGTGTGAGGGAGTGCTGCAATTTTCACAGCTGTGTATGTTTTCTGTAAAAAAAAAAAATATCTCGAGAACTCATGTGCGGTGTGTACTATATGGGAACATTAGGATTTAGATACCACCTTTGCTGCTTTTGCTTCATATGAACGCAGGAAATGGGAAGCAAAAAGGAGAGTGCTCTGAAGAGTGTCTCTCATGTTCTGCTGTTACCCAAAGTGCATGATTTAAGAAGATGTGCTGCCATTTCCCACTCACTGCTCTTATTTTAGAGAGTACTGAGTCAGAAAGTCAGAGGGACAAACATAGAAAGCAAAAAATATCAAAATGGGCCCAAATGCTGCAGTGCAGAGAAACAAATAAATGCTTGAAGCTGTGGTTTGGAGAGGCTGTTAATGCAGTATTGGTGGTTAAGGATTTTGACGGGTTGGTGTAAAAGTTAAATGTTTCAGATCATCACACGAACGTTAAGAGCTAACCAAGATAACCAGAGTAAATGCAAAAATGCAGTTTTCAGAAGATTATTTTATCTATAAAAGGAAAAAAGCTAACCAAAACTAATGTGACACCATTACCCCATTTCCACCAATGCTGTTCGGAGCCCGTTCCGGTTCCCGAAGGTGATTTCGAACCGGTGATGTGTGTTTCCACCGACAATAGGAGGTTCCAGGGGGCAAACTCTGATTAGACTAGGGCACCACAAAATACTTGTTTTTTCTGTGCAATAGCAACAAGACCGGCAGCAAAGACAAAGAAGGTACTGTACAAACATTATTTATATGTTTGCAATAACACACTAAACATTCATAACATGTATAACAACTCGTTTCCATTACACTCGCTGATACTGAACATATGCAAATGAAAACATTGTGCATACCATTGTTCTTGAACGGAGACTCCGTCTCCTTTTCCGTATTACCTGTAGTTGATGGATGCTCTCTTTTTATATTAAAAGGAACATTGCGTGCAGCTCAGCAAGCTTCGCTGTCTCACTACCACACTTTCATCCCCCGTTGTGTAGCGCCCACTGTTGATGACTCATGCTTGGTTCCTAAAACTGGTAGAAACGCAAGTCGGTGCTCAACAAAACACCAAAGTTCAAATTTACGCAAACTGAACCGACTCAGAACGATTCAGAACGTTGTTTTGGTAAAAAAAAAATGCTGTATGTGTAAAAGTAACTGTTAACCTTGTTAAATCATTTTTGGGTTCAGTTCACTAGGCTTAGCCAGGCCTGATTACTGTCAGACATATATAATCAAAAAATCACTCAAATAGAACCACCAAAACAAAGTTGGCTACAAGATCTCAAAAAGCAACACCTCTTTCCCAATCTAAAGAAGTCCAAGACCAGATGAGCAGCAAATTGACATCCTTCAGTCTGGGGATGGTTACAAAGCCTTACCAGGGGTTTTGGGACCCCAGTAAACAACAGTAAGAGCCATTATCCACAAATGGAGAAAACATAGTACAGAGGTACCCCTTCCCAGGAGTAGCTGGCCTACCAAAATAACTACAAAGCTCGTTAATCACCGATCCAGGAGGTCACAAAAAATGAGAACATCTAAAGCACTGCAGACCTCAGTTAAGTTCATGATTCAATAAGAAAAAGACTGGGCAGAAATTGCATCCATGAGAGAGATCCAAGGCAAAATGCCCCCCAAAAAATAACACAAGAATAAGGCCTCTCTCACATTTGCAAAAACACAACTTGATAATGCTGCGCAGTTGGTAGTAACACCATGTTGATTTGGATAGCTTTCTTTCCCCTTAATAAATGAAATCATTATCAAATGAAATCAGCAGTCACATAAATGGGACAAAAATGCAAGAAACAGATGAAAATCTGTAATTGGGTAGATACTTTGTTACTGCACTATATAAAATTATTTGAATCGGGTATTGACATGCTGAGTGAGGTTTTTAATTTATCACTAACAACATTTATGGAAAAGAAATTGATTTTATTTCATAGCTGATGTCTATCACAGCAATGCTGTACAAAAATAATGGTTTATCCCAACCTTTTTATAAAAATACAGATGAATCATTTGTCTAAATTATTGAATAAAATCCATGCTTCGGTTTCTCCACAGAGCAATCATCATGATTGTTGATCTGATGAGTCACAGGTCCTGTTTATTTTAAGAGATGTTTCTGCTATTATTAATCGGAGCCGCATCCATCTTGTTTTTCTTCTGCGACTTTAAATCAGCTCGTCTTTCCCCGGCCCCCCGTGTCAAGTCTTTGTGTTTCACTCTGTCTGCCGCTCAGACCGAATGTGATGATATCAGGTGGACGGCTCAATCAGTTATAGTGCCTTGGATAGTGATCCTGTGTGTCTGTGTTTGTGTGTGTGTGTGTGTGTGTGCTTGCATTTGCATGATAACACAAGCCTCACCCTGCCCCCCACACGGGTCTTGTCTGTCTTGTCTGGGGATACAAAGAAAAGGAGGAGAAAGCAGGGTTTGCTGAAATTCAGGGCCCCACAAACAAAGTGATGGAGTAATGCAACCTGCCTGAAAAAATCCAGCGTTTTTCCTGCTGCAACCAGTTGTTTAACTGGAAGCTCCGTGGGAGTTTAT